>JAVKLA010000030.1:1361926-1423551 GCA_034782735.1 Sagittarius serpentarius | reverse complement strand
GTCAGGCGACGGGCGGAGGCGGCGTTGTCCGGCCGGAGGTGCCGGGCCCCGGGCGGCGGGGAGCGGGGATGCCCCGGGGGGAAGCGGAGCGTTAGCCTCCGTGTCCGATGGGCTTTAAGGCTGGCGGCCTCCAAACTGACTAAAAAAAAAAAAAAAAAAGAGAGAGAATGGATTGTGCCTCTTTTTTCCTTCTCTGAAGACCTTGAAAAGGGTTTGGTTTTGGGGGGGGGAGGGGAGTCGCCTATAAATGTAAATATAGATATATAATTTTTTTTCAGAGCTGGAATGTAAAGGGTAACTTTCTCATAGGAGAGACGTTTCCAACCAGCATAAAGAAGGAAAAGAAGAACTCAATTTATATTTTTAAAAGTGCCCTTTTGCCTTTCACGGTATTTTTTCCCCTCAGAATTTTTTCATTGTATCAATTGATGAATTAGAAGCTCTTTCTTGAGAGTATGTTTTCATATATAAGGTGCCTTGTCCTTTTCTAATACGCTACAAAGTAGGTATCTCGGTACGGCAAGATTCTGCCTTTTTGGCTTTTTTCTTGACTCTGTCAAGTCTGTGGCTTGCTTTTGGGATGCGACAAGATTGGCAGAATGCTGGTGTGCGGTCCTTGAAACAGCACGGTCCGAAGATTATCTGAAGCATACGAATAGATCAGTTCCTTGAAATTGTGATGTGCCTTGTGTTTTAGAAATTGCCTGTAGGCTGTAATCTTGCATTCCCATTTTTCGAAATAAGGGTAATGGACAAGCTCAAGTCATAGCTTATAGACAAGCTTTTATTTCTGTTACAGCTAAATCTGGTGTTTCTTGCATAATACTAGATTTGTACCTACTGTGTTTCTTTTTTTCTCTTGTGTTTAAAAAAAAAAAACCACATTTAAAAGCTAGTATTCTCACTCTCTACTATTGCAAGTTAGATTTGGCCCCTTTACTTCCTCTGCTTTCTTTTCCAGACAGGGCTGTTAAACTGCTGGGAAGAAATACTCCTTCAATTCTGAGGATGGCGAAAGGAGTGGATCCGAAGATAAGCAGGAGGCTTTGCATTAAACCCCAGGAAGAAAGTCAACTTCGGCCAAGAAGTAAGAGTTTTTGATAACGATCATGCTGTGTTTCATGCCACGAAATACTAAGATATCTGGGCTGCAATCATCTGAATAGGAATTTGGCTGACGGAGATGCTAATATCCCTGATTTTGTCAGAGGGAATCCTGAACTTTAGACTGAAAACCTGAGCATTAAATTTAGCAATAAAATCTTGGTTTTTAACAAAGCCAGGGGTCAGTATTTCTTCTTGTGACAATAACACAGCTTCTGCTTTGTAGCAGGTCACTAGTATCTTATCTGATGTGCAGTCCTACATTGAGGCTCTTCAGCTGTGCTCTAGAACCAACTGTTCAACCACAGTGTAAACTATCGACGTTTAGGAATGTCGTATGAGCTAAAATACTTCTGCAGTTTTTCATAGTACAACCAGCTCCAGCTGTTCACAAAATTGAACATGCCCTGCAGGAGAGAGTCAGTCTGAATCGTTGGCTTGGTTCATGTTTAAGGGTGGAGTTGGTCAGGTAAAGCTCAGGCCACGAAACATTTTTTCACTCTATAGGGGACAGTTACGATGCTGTAATCAGGCTTCCTGTGTAGCAGGTTCCCTTCATGGCCCTACTGATGCTAGATAAAAGGAGCATACAGACGTGAAACATTTTGCGTACTTCTGTGTTAAAAACGTAACGCAGCTGTACTGGGTAAGACCAAAGGTCTCCTTAACAGCGTGATGTCTCCAGTAGTGGCCAGTAAAGGACGCCCTGTACATTTTTGTGAAGACTAATAGGAATGGTGACCAATAGCGAGGATCTAAGAGTATGGAAGGAAGGCAAACGTAGCGTTTCTCCCTGAGACTGCTGACCCAGAGGTGGCATCTTTGCATTTAATGGCTCTCACTGGATTATTTTTTTCATAGATCTGCCCTGTTTCTTGAAGCTGGATGTATTTTTAGCATCCACATTCTCCGAGAAGGAATTCCTCAGCTGAACCATGCTGTGAGAAAACAAGTAGAGTCTTGTATTTGTTTTTGAACCTGATGCGTGCTTTTTTTAGTCTGATGTTCCTTTATTCAGTACCCCTTCCAAAACAGGACCTGTTCATTGTAACCCATGCTCCCGATGTCGCTTCGGATTCTGGTGGCCTCTGTTGTGCTGGAGGGAGCTTCAATTACTGCTTTTCCAGGCCAACGGGTCTCAGTCTGTGATACTGTTTCTTAAATGGTGGCCATTCCACACCTGTGGTCATCCTTACCAATTTTCTCTGTGCCTGTTCTACTTCAGCTGTTTCTGAGATGGGGGAATCAGCATTTCACATACTTTTCAAAATGCTGGAGTCACAGTTTTATACAATGGCATAATAATGCGGTTCTGTTGGTCTGTGTTCCTAATCACTGCTAGTAATGCTCTTTCCCTTTCTGACTATCACTGAACATTTTGCCAAAAACTCTGTGAAACCCTGAGGACTCACTCCTCAGCAATAACGGTTAGGTTAGTGTCTGCCATTTGTATGTGAACTGGAATTACTTCCTCTTCGTATACGTGGGGCTTCACCAGACATCTCGTTGACTCGGGATTCTGAAGCCCCACAGCTCTTTGCGCTTAGCCCTCTTCTTTATGTTTTTGAATAACTTAGCGTTGTCAGCAAACTGTGTATCCACCCTACTTCCTACTTAAATTCATGAATCCGCAAGGCAGCACACATCCATACAGGATACCTCCCACTGTTTCAAAAAAAGAAAAAAGCTGTCTTTGCACTTTGTTTGCTAGATTTTAATGGTATGTTACGTATGGAAACCTTCCCCTGTTGCATTCTGAATATTTCGTATAGAATTTGAAAGACTGAGCTGAAAATTAAGGGTCTAATCTTTGCCTGTGGTCATCTGTTTGTTTATACGTCCAGATAAGATAAAATCTTACACCGCCTGGAAAAGTTAACATTCTGTGATGCAGTGGTGCAGTATATTGGCTTTTCTGTAGCACTTCCATTTGATTTTTATTTTTTTTTAAACTAATTTAAATGTAATAGTAAAACTATAGTATCACAGTACCCTAGGAAGCTTAGAGGTTGGAGCAGGTTCCACAAATTTAGAGCGACAAATACAGAGGTCTTGGGCAAGATTTGGCTTTCCTTACACGACCGCAGTTTAGTCCGTATTTACAGGTTTGTTAATCTGACTGTGATAGACTTTTTTTGTTCCCTAACCAACTCTAGCAATCATACTTAAAATTCTGCATTGCTCACCCTACCTGGTCTCATTCATTACAGCTGTGGCAATTCAGCTTCTCTGACTTGTTGGTTTTGGTGGTTTTATGGTTTTGTTTGCTTGTGTGTTTTGTTGGGTTTTTGGTTTTTTAGGTCGGTCTCCTTTGAGGGTGCCTGGACATAAGCCTACAGACTGGGAGAAAAGATTTTTGTTGTGGGCAGGCCATTTCAAAAAACCAGAGGATATACCAGAGACTGTCTCGTAAGTGCCAGTTTTGAAGCTGTAAAAGAACCGTTGTCTACGCAGGAGTAAGTTACTTGAATGTAACTCCAGAATAAATTTTCTTAAATGGAATGGGTTTTCACAGCTGAAAAATCTTAACGCTGCTGTGTTTGGTGTATTGTCTTGTAGATGAGACAACTGAGCAGTTCTGTATTGCTGAGATAATATATCTCTTTTGTTGTTGTTTTTTTCTCTGAAGGGATGACCAGCATCTATCCGTTGTTTCATTAGAAAAACATCACAGATCAGTTAATTTTTACTGTCCTCTCCCAATGAAAAAAGCTTTTTACAAATGTTAGTGTGAGTTTTTTCTAGTGCTTTTCTTCGTATGTCAGTCTCCCATTATGTGAAACTTTCATGGTACAGCTATAAAATAACTGAAACTCACTTAAAATTTTTATTAATGAATGCCATGGGGGCATGGGCCAACCCTCTTTAGTCTTGGAATTTAAACTAACAAACAGCGGAAAGGCTCCCTAACAAAAAAAATATATAGTCAAAATTTCCGTCTTGCTGGTGGAGTCCAAATGTCAATGCTTTGCCCTGTGTGAAAAGTAGAATATAAAACTGGATGTTCTAGTTTGCCTATCTAAAATGAAGATCAAACTTAACAACAACAACCGGCAATTACTAGTTTAAAAAACATTCTTGATGGTAGTATAGTTATCTTTTAAAACATGCTTGTAATGCTTTTAAATATATGTATTTATTTACATTAAAAAGATACAGTAAATCTTGTACTACTTGGGTAAGCAAACTATGTAGCTGCCCTCTAAAAGATAACTCTGGATGCACCATATGCGAATTGAAAATCCACCCATGTATCACAATGGATAAATATTGTTAAAAATTAATTCTTCAATTTTGCATTGAATCATTTTTCTTAAAAATTACATTTGAAATATGTAAAGGTGTAAATTATTAAAACTTATTAAATTGTTAGTTCATGTGTTTTTTGCATACCAAACACTTGTTATGAGTCTGTTTAAGAAGAGGGAGTTAGCAGAGTGATTGAAGTCATTTCAGTGGTTTATTGAAAGGACAAACCAGCTTCTGGTAAAAGCTGACCATTCCTGCAAATGCGTAGGGAGTTCAGCCAAAGCTGAGAAGACGATTGAGAACTGTAAAAGTGCAAAAGCTTGTTTTCCTGTTCTGAGCTGAATTAAGAGTGGGTTGTAAGGGCTTGTGATATAACTCAGTAATCTTGTAAGATGTGGTGATCAGAAGTAACCCATTTTTATTAAATGTTAATCTTGGCCACTGAATTGATTTAAAACGCAAATTGTGTTCAGGTAACTACCTTTCCCTCTTGTGTATTCTAACACGTCTAAGGTACTTAAATAATTAACTAATAAAGTTTTTAAATCCCACTTCTGTGCATTTCAGCTTACTTGCAGCCTGCGCCCAAGTTGTTCATTGCAGATTATTACCAAAACCAAAGAACCTGGAAGCTAAATTTAACTATTAGTTTCACAGCAGATGGACGTCTTGCCTGTGATCAGAAATCCTGTACTCGGATCAATACTCCAAAACAGTGATCAAATCACTCTTGCCCTCCTCTTCAAAAACAAGGACAAAACTCCCTGCAGTTCTCAGGTCCTCTCTGATTTACCATGTTGAGCTATCATGGATCCTCCAGTATCTTTTTTCCTCCAAGGATAAGGGTCAAAATGTGGTAAAAGAGTCCATATTCGCTCATGTTTCTGTACAGTGATAATTTCCCAGTTCCAAGAAGTCCACTATCCATGTTAGTTTTGGGGTATGGTTACCTAGTTTGATGCATTTATTCTTGCATCACATGATGCTGATGCTTTTCTAGTCATATGTCATTTTATAATGTGCCAGATTTAATCAGTGTGAACGTTAAGTCAACTGCTCTAAATTCTGCAAGGGGACGTAAATATATAGGGTATAGGTCTTTGGTTATTGTGGAAAGCATATCTAAAGGCATTCTGCTTCACTGGCCCTTCTCTACTACGAACTTTAAATTTGCTGTAACTGAGATGTCATTTGGGTAGAATGATCTTCAGAGTTTAACCCAACTTAAATGATTTTTTTTTGTTTTGACTTATCACATGTACAGCTGGAAGGCTGGAAGGCTTAAATAACTGATAGTCTTCTTGTGGAAGATTTCTGGTTTTTAAAAATACCAGTAGACTAGGCAACAGGTTTCCCAAAGGAGTAGTAGAGCTACTGGTGTGGCTAGGTAAGTCCCCTGAAATAAAAAAAAAGAAAGATTTAAAGGAGTCCTCTGTCCAAAGCTGACGTTGGAAAGCTTACAATCCTCCATGCCTCCTCAGTTTCTTAGAAAAACAGATTACCTTAGGACTATTTACTCTGGCAGGAAGGACGTGGTAACCACTGGTCTTGTACCAAGTCCTATTCAGAATTTCGGAGCAGTATTACATTCAGCAGCCAGTATGTGATCTATAGCCCTGTGAAATCCCATAGCAGAGGAAGCCCTCTTGCTGGAAAATAGACTGTGCAATGAATGAAACTATTTTGAAGTTCAGGCAGAAAGGATTGCTGAGCTGTGATAATGCTTCCCTCTGCCCAAGAAACTCCCGCTTTTAAGCACTACGTATTTTATTCCTGCTGACAAATGGGTTTTAACATGCTTCTGCTACTGAGTGAAAAATGCATGTTTTACAATGTTAAATGCAGCACGGTTCTAATAGGGATGGCTTTGCAGATATTGGAAGGTGGTAGTGAGCACAAAGGGAGTGAACGTTAAGGAAAACATCGTATTAGTAAAACCGTCCCTCTCTTTTTCCTGTCCTCTCCGTAGTGAGCGTACATACTTCGATACTGCAGCCTTCCTCCTTTGCGTTGCAGTCAAGTGGTCGGGAAAGGCAGTATTGTCTCTTAACAATTCGACCCAACATTTTTAACTTCAGTTGTTTGTTTCCCACTTTGAGGGGAACGCCTTTGTGACCAATTATCTCCCAAGGTACGGGGGGACCAGTCTTTCCCATTCCTGTAAAACCTTTTTGTGAAAAGAGCCAAGTACCCTTAGCGTTATACAAAATTACGGGTAGCGTTCTAGGAGGAATTAAACAATTAGCCAAATGCTTTATTTGGGTCTCTGATAACGAGTCTGTTCTTTTAATTATTATTTCTTGAGGATTGAAACAATCAGAGCAGCAAAGACCACACTGCGTGTGAAGTTCAGCTATGTAATGATTGCCTTGACAATAGTGGGATGCGTAGTCATGGTGATTAAAGGGAAGCAGGTAAGCACAGATTTTTGGCTGGTGAGTGCAAATCAATCTTCACGTGAACTCCTCAGTTCCTCCTATGGATTGTTAGTCGTGTTTGGGTTTGGGTTTTTTCATTTTATCGTTGTGCAAAAATTAAAAATAAGTCCTAGTTCCCCAGAAGTGACCCTCATTGATTAATTCCTAGGTCAGAAAAGGGTGATGTCACTGTTAAGACTGCACATGCTTCCTCTAAAAGGAAGGAAAAAAAAAAAGTCTTTTTTTCTCAGTGCAATACTTAATTTTAGCTTGTGCTGTTTTAACTCCTTAATTTTCCTGACGAGCTGCGAGAGTTTGAAAGGAAAGAGCACCTTCTGTGGTGAGGATCTGGTAGGCAGGTAAATGCTTCTTGGGCCAATGGGGTCCACACAGGGACTGTCCGGACTTACTACAAATGCCTCTCTACACGCTGCAATGCTCGTAGAATCAATGTCATGGAAATCACAAATGAGTATGTTTCTCTACAAACAGACTTGAGAATTCTCAAAAGTCTTTTTAAGCAGTGAGAAGATGGTCAGTAATAATTCTGTGCCCTTCAACTGCATTTGAAAATAGTCTTCCTTTAGTGTGGGTGAAACAAGTTCTCTCAAATTATTATTGTTTGTTGAACTGAAAAACTGTTTCACAGAAAAGCTCCCGCATCCTGTAGATGGGCAAGGTATCAAAGTGGTTGAGCATGTGGCAGAATTAGGTCTATGATTTAATTTGCATCGTATGAAGAGAGTAAGTGTAAAGTTTAAGATTCCAAGTGCAGCAGAGGTTAGTCATGCTTTAATTTTAGGTGGTTTTTAAACACAGTTGGTGAACTATTAACTTTGAGGTATTTCTGTAATGAAGCAAGGAGCGCTTTTTGTGTACTGAAGCCAAGCTAAAGCCTCTCAGCAGCAATAGTCTTAACGTCACAGAATGCGAACAGAGTCTGTGCAGCTTATTGTCAGGTTACTTTGGATAAATAGCACAGTGGTAACAGAAACACAGTCCACTACGTTCTTTTAAGGATGACTGGAAGCAGAAAACCCTAAGCTTACAGCATTTACGTGGGCAGAACCTTATTTGTATGCTGCCTTTCTCTGAAGCGGTTCTTGTGATGACAATATTCAGATCTTGTTTCTGTAGACTTAAGTGTTCTAGAGAAACCTTAAAACTAGTAACAGTCTCAACCTCAGCACTGTGAACTATTGAAGCATCAAGTGACATTTCTGTCAGCATCCGCCTATCAAAATGAAAAGGATGCACCGCTCTGAAACAAAACAGTGGAAAGGTTTTCCCCTGGCTTTAGCAGAAGAGATAAAACACTTGACAATTCCCAGAACATTTTCCTCTTACATTGGAGTAGTATGAATGCAAACACCAGAAAGAGAGGAGGACAGCTGCTTTGGGACCCTCGTTTTCACAGCAGCTGGAATCTATTAGGTTTAACTTTTGATTTGTTTCCAGTACCTCTGAATTCTGAAGACCAGAGGTTAGTATTAAATACTGACCAGAAGCACAGAATACATCTTCTAGTGCCTTAACAAAAGGGTTTAATTTATTCCCAGAGAAGTAATGAGTTTAAGCCAAAATAGTCTCTGGATGTTTTATTTTAACCCTCTCTCTTCCTGGCATTAAAGCTGACAGAACTGTGCCTTGGTAAGGATAGGCCAGATATTTTGTAAACTAATGAGTCAAGTTTCATCTCTGTGGTCCTTCAGGTGATACTTTCTGCTTTTGCTTTGTCATTATGTTATAGGCCGTAAAAAGGCATGAAACTCTTACAAGCGTAAACTTGGAGAAGAAAGCTCAATGGAGAGAGGAAGCTGCTCAGAGTACATCTGCTAAACCTTAGAGGAGGAAACGAAGAGACCAAGGACTGGGGAAGAAAAGCCGAGTCCTTTTCAGCACTGGAAGGAGGATATAGTGACATCTTTCCTGTATGTTAGTTCTGTACTCTCATGTTCAAGAAAGAATGAATACATTATCCTGTAATCAATAAACCCAGAAATACCCATTTTCTTTTCCTAACAACCTCCCCTTTCCTCCATACTCTTTTCTTCATGGTTAGTGGGACAGGACAAGTGAGCAAACTGAGTTGTTTCCCACATGTGCTATGCACCAGACTAAGTGTCTTCTAAAACACTGCAGGAGCTGTACCTGCCTTCTTGGTACCAGTCCCCTTACTTGCCACGCAGGAGAAGGTAGGTGGGACACAAAAGGACAGCCCATTTGGTTTCCACTTACACATCCACACTTGTACAGAGTAAGTACCTTCCCTGGGCAGTCATCCGCTATCACTGACTATTTCAGGTCCCTTCAGGAAGAACAGGGCTCTATGTATTCTATATTGTTACCGGCTACTTCAGATATTCCTTATGTTCCTCTTTGTGCAAGAGAGAACAATGATTTGGGGACCCCTTGAGTCAAGAACATTTGTATGACCTGCATTAACATGATCAAAATGATTGCAAGTTACTAAAAAGTCTGCTTACCTAGTCTAGGTCCAATATATTCTGGCTGCATTTGTTTAAGTGAAGGATTACTTTTTGTGAAGAACTGCCTTCCTTTGATAAAAAGAGGCATTCCAGAGAGCCAGTGTGTTGCAGAGGGCAACCTGACGGTTTTTACACCAGAGCTGGTAGAGAGAATGCCCAAGCTAAGGAACAGAGATGACTATTTTGAGGAATACCAAGCAACAGCTTCAACCTGTGTTATCAGATTTACTACTTAGAGGCACAGAGTATGAGAAGGTCCATCAGGCATTCCTGCTCTCTGCTGCTGAGCAATTTTTTCCAAACCTCATTTAGATTTATTTGCATTTCCCCCCCGCCCCTTAAATCGTCATCTGTGCTTTTGTGATACTAGCCCACTTAAAGATCATCTGCCTGAAGTTTTAGAAGCAGCAGACCCAGTAATACCTGCAAAAAGCAGCTCCCAACAGTCCTATTTCTGGCATTCATCCCAGAAGAGTCACATACTGTTCATGCTGAACAGCCTGCAGCAACTGGAGACGGAATTTTTCCTCTTCCTTTCAGTTCATTTGGAAGGAAATGTAGATGGGAACTGTCAGGACTGCTCGAAACTATGTTGTTTCCCAGGACTGCCTGCTAACTGGCCCTGGGGACTCCAGAAACAGAAGGGGAATATGGGTTTGACAGATTTCGTTTGTGACCTTCCTGATAGTGGGAGGCAGATTATTTTTCTCAATACTTTTTCTGATTGTTTTTGTTGTACTACTAAAAATTGGCACTATTCCTGAATAAATTAAAAGCCCTGCAAAAATGCAGGGTGAATCTTGTCTTTATACCTGGAAAAGAGAAGCAATAAGGTATCTAGTGCAGTCCTCTCTAGTACTTTGTCCTTTAGAGCCAGAAAATAGCTGCTGCAGACCATCTTTCTACAAATTGCGGTTCTGGGTACCACTCATACGGATGAGCTGTAACCAATCCAACAAGCTGTGCAGTCATTCCACCACAGAAGTTATGACCTACAGGTGATGCCACGACCTGTCATCAGATTCTCTGTAAGGCAATTATCACAAGTATGCCATCAGGCAAGCGGAGCAGGCTTCCACAGATTTGTCCACTCATTTAGCACTGAACGCAAGTCAGGCTTAATTCCACCGCAGGGATGTGAACAGATCTTCCACGACAGCTCTGGTTCTTCACCACACCAGTAGGCACGCAGGTGGGAACCAAAAAAAATCTTCCCAGATTATGTGCCTGTGCTCACGTATGTATTAAGTGAGACCAAAAAGGAGAACATGCACTTCAGAAAATATTTCAGGTTACCGTGAAGAGAAACTTGCGATTTGATTTATGCTTGGTGATGGCAGAGCTTAAAACCACACATCTCAAAAGCATCCCCCTTTCAAGAAGCACCTCTGAGTGCACGCTGTGAACCGAACCAACAGGTACCTCATCTAGTTTTGGAAATAAAACCATTTGGACTCATCCAGCTGGTAAAGTATTTCAAATAAAAATATGGAAAATACCACTTAGAAAGCAACACTTCAGAGCAGCAACGGTCACCACGTTTTCATCTTACTTAAATTTCTATAAGCTTTATGCCATTTACTGAAAAACTGAACTCTGGTCTAGTGGTTTGACAAAAGCTCCATGTAGAAGTCATACATCCTTTCCTTCTATCCCTCTGGTATCTCTGCCATTTCAGTATCTACCATAAAACCTGTGCATCACTGTGCACCTTTGTGTTGTCTTTCAGCTTCCATGTAGGCTCCAGAGTCTCAAATAAAAGCCAGAGCCACTGGGCTTTGTGCTGTCTCCAGCTCACTCCCAACCACTGCAGCATTTTCTTTGCAAGTAGCTGGGTACTAGAAAAACGATGCAAATCTTTCTCAGAGAGGCAGTGAAAGAAACCACCTCTTCCCTAGCATGACAGCTTCCAAGAAAGTGCTTCTA
Organism: Sagittarius serpentarius; assembly: GCA_034782735.1. Lineage (NCBI taxonomy): Eukaryota > Metazoa > Chordata > Aves > Accipitriformes > Sagittariidae > Sagittarius > Sagittarius serpentarius. The sequence continues at coordinate 1,412,366 of JAVKLA010000030.1, read as the reverse complement.
AACACAGACAATGGTTAAAAAAAACAGCACTGTTAAAAAAACCAAGCCCTGGTCCTGGCTTAGTTACTGGGCTTTCAATAGCCTTCTGCCCCATCATCTCTTGTATCCTCCTGAATCAAAGAGAGGGACCCTGCCTGCCATGTTCCGCTGGGAGCTTTACCAACAGAAAGAATGATAGCTCGTCTTTGCTGCCCCAACAAATACTCAACTTAAAAGGCACTACAGGTCTGTGGGCAGGACTGATCAACAGCAATTCCAGGCAGTCCTGCATCCTTCCTCTCTCTAACGCCCAGTTTCAAATTAGAGGTTAAAATCCTGAGTGTTAACAGTTCCACCCCATCACTGATGCTGCCAGAAGAACTCAAGAGATTCCTGGTTGTCATGAATCTTTTCACCTTAGCAGCCTGTGGGGCTTTTGGAAGGTGCTTAGGTATGATCTCCACAAGCAGACAGAAACAAATGCATTCATTTCAATTTTCAGGATAAGGGAAGAAGAAAATGTGAGGTCACTTTTCTGGCACTACACCCTGCATGGCAGAGCTAAGAGAAGAACCCAGGAACTTCAACAGCTCCATGAGACCACGCTGCCTCCTACTTGCACACAAAACGAGCAGATCATTCAAAACACAGTGATCTTCGCAGAAGTGGAAGCTAGAGGCATTCTCCAAAAGAGTTCCCGTTTGAGCAGCAGCACATCCTTCAGGAAAGCAGAGAATACTGGTTTCAATGTTTCTAGCAGGGGACATAACCCTTGTTACTCCCATGTCAATCTAAAAAAGTGCCTCCTTTCTCAGCTGCATGGAACTTATAACCTTTTACAGTCCTTGCTGTTCCCAATTTTTTAGCATCCCTTTTTAACTGCCGATAGCAACACCGAGAGCATTCCTGTAAAAAAGTTTCACCAATGCCAAATACAAAGTTGACATAAATTCCCCTTTCCTACTAAAGATTTCTTTTTGTACCTGTGAGCATCACACTAGCCACACAGAATCACGTTAGGAAGTAGTTTTCAAGCGGTAACGTGCAGGTCAAGTGGTAACGTGCAACGATCCTCATACTCTTTCAGCAGCGCTTTTCCTCCAAAACAGAGTCCTTCACCTGTGGCCTGCATGTTATTTATCAGATGGGTAACGCTACACTACACATTTGGCTCTATTAAAATGCGAATAGTTTACCTGCCCTTGGCTTACCAAGTAATTCTGGTCAGTCTGTATCAGTGAGCTCTTCCTTTCCTAATTCACAAGTCTGATCTCCCTTCTGTACTCATAAAATTTGCAGCCTCTGTTAGAAGTAGATTTTGTTTCTTTTCAGCCTGTTAATAAGGTGTAAGTAAAGCAAGGCCAAGACCTGGGTGCTGGAAGGTTCTGATGGAAAAACACTCAATTAAGCACCATTTAAAATTAAATTGAGACCTATGAGTTAACCACATTTTAATCCATTTAATGTGTGCCATGGTGATTTTTGTATTGGTTTAGTTTTCAGTCAAAATATTATGCAGTACCAGTCAAATGCCTTACACAGTCTAAGTATATATGACAACAATATTACCTGTGTCAACCAGGCCTGTCACTTCAAACAAACATACCAAGTTTAAAGATTTATACTTATCTGCTCTGAATTCACATATCCACAGCAAAAGTAACAAACACTGGCCAGGCTCCTTACACAGGAAGGCACACCATTCAGCTTAAATGGACTCTTTTTTTAATTCACTCATTTAGAGGCAATTGTCATTATTTTCCTGGGGGGCAGGGGAGGGAAACGCCAATGCACCACATTGTTTTCACTAGCCTGGAAGAGAAAACACTTATATATATATATAGATATATAGATATATAGATATGTATATATATACACACACATATGCATGTGTGTATATATATACGCGTGTGTGTGTATATATGTATATATACACACTAGTGTATATATACACAGAATATACATATATGAATATACAGAATATATGCACACACACTTTGCTCAGATTTGTTTACAAAATATGTAGCATTTTTATACCATCCAATAAGAGGTACATGATTTTAAACAAATCTTATAGAAATGACATGTTATTGGAAATTTACACGTAAAAAAATCCAGCACAAAAAAATCCAAAAGCTAAAACAAGATTTTGCTACTAGTCAGTGCTTCTATCACCCTTCAAGAAAAGAGAAACACAGTTATTTATATGTGATGTAAAGGCAACATTGAGGGTTTTTTTGCTTTTTTTTTTTTTTTTTTAAATTAACCACCAAATTTAACCCCCTAAAATTACAAAGAATCGAAGTCCATTTACAGATCAAGTGCAGTAAAACTAAATGTTCCTTCAGCACAAAGCAGCACTAGAGAAAATAACTGGGAGAGGGAAGGTGGAGGCCAACTGGCTTAGCTAGGGAGGCAGCAGGTGGCTTCTGCAGTGGCCACACAGGTCAGAGTCTCCATCCTGAAGCACAGACAGAACTGAAGACTGTATTTAAATAACGGTCACACAGAGCTGATGTTCAGGCCTTTGCCTAGCTTCTTTCAGCAGTTTGACAAGCAACTTTTATATTTTTATTATTCCGTATCCAATGGGCTGGTTTTGCTTTTGCAGTGGCTTGTCGCCGAGAGGAGTCGTAGGGAGGATCTTGCAGACAGTTCTGCCACTAACATTTACCACAGGTACGTGACGCTGCAGCTGTCAGTGGCGATTTTGAAATGTTTACACTGGACAAATGTGTGTTCCAAGCGTCCAAAATGGCTTGAAAGAACATAGCCCGATGCGGGGGGCGGGGAGCGGACGGCCTGGAGAATCCATTGCATTTACAGAAACGGAACCGCCACTTTGAATCATGTGGCATCTCCCCAGTTGTGTGAAGAGTTTGGTGTCCGTGTCAGCTGAACTCAGTGAGGAGTGGCTGGCCTTTGCATCAGATGTCTGTGATCCAAGCAGGTTGCGGAGCCAAGAACATGCTGCTAGCAGAAGGGCAGTCTACAGCTGTGAATGACAGCTGTCATGCAGTCAGCGATGCCTTATAGACGTCACCTGTAGGAACCATGCCTTCCATGCTAATTCACCTGAAGTCCCGTAAACAGCAAAAGGGGAAAAATGAAATGAAAGGGCCAGGTGGATCCGGGTGCAACAGTACTACCCTTTGAATGTAGTGTCATTTTAGTTGTTAAATAAGGGGCTTGACCAGGAGGACTCTATTTTATCAGGTGAGCTGGAGAGGAAGCTCTTGTCTTGTGAAAAGGAGATCCAACGCTCCTTGTGCCAAGTTTTACAAATCAAGATTTCTGTATTCAGAAGGTAATTTTTCAGAAGATAAATCTGTTCAAGTCACGCTGTGTAAAAATGTAGAGAGGCAGACAGGAATTTTCCAGCCATAACTATAATACCAAGGACCAGACTCTGGAGCATGAAGTCAGAAAGGGCTTGATTTTTAAAAGGAAGGCCCGGCTGGATCATACTGTGCTGGCAAGCAGAAAGTGGGGTTAGTTCCTCCATTCTAGAAGCTGGTTTGGAAAAGTCAGTTCTGGGGAGGTGGTGAGTGACCTATTCACAGGCTCTCTTTTTGTGGATGGAGAAGAAAAACCGGGAAGGTATACAAATCTCCACAGTGGTCTGCAATCCAGCTTGGGAGCTCCGTGTTGAGAAGGGATGGGGCCAGATGTGTTCAGCATTCTTAAGAACCAGAAAACATGTCCGTTGCAGCCTGTTGTTGCAGGGGAGAGAGAACTTACTCCATTATTTGTAACATGTTCCATATGCCAATAACCCCAGCTGGCACGTACAGCGAAGTAGATACGTTGCATGTCAAGATTTAACGCATCTCACGCAGCCATCCAAAGAGGCATCCAGGGAAGAATATGGGGAATAAATTCAGCTACGTTCTCAGAAAGTCTGAATGTCTCCCTGGACTGCAGGCACACACTGCAGCAAATACAAGAGAAAGGCAGCCTTATCTTGGATGCCAGGAGCGTGGGGGCTAGTGGAGGAGGGATTATTTTCCTGTAATAGGAGCAGGGAATTATCTCAAAGTATAGAAAGGTGCCTCAACTCCACAAAGATGACAGTGGAGAGGTTCAGAATCTAGAGGAGAAAGGTGATTCTGGCAACCCCTTGCCAAGGAGGGGGCATCCTGCCACGGAGAGCCGAAAGTTTTCCAGACGTATGTAAGAGCATGTGCACAAGGCAAGCGAATGAGCGCAAACAGGGTTATGGAAAACATTGAGAGAATCACTCCACGGGTGGCTTGTGGCTCGACAACAGGATTGGCTAGGTAGAGGAGCACACAGCACAGGGGCACCTCAGAGCTGGAAGCCTTACCTGGGAGCCTCACACTGCTGGAAGATGTACTGTTGCTGGCCGAGATCCACCTGTGGGGCAATGCTGCTGTCTTCATCCTCTGTTCCAAAGTAGTGCTCAATCAGATCAAAGGCCTTCTGATAAATCTCTTGATTCTCGTGGCTCTGCAGGAATTCAATCTTGTCCAGACCTGCAGAGAACAGAAGTACGTAAAAGTTACAGCTCGGTGAAAGCATATGACCATGATCATTTTCAGTCTGTTCTGAACATCAAGTTCCATGACAATTCTCTCCCACCTTCAGAAAGAACAGGTCCCTCTACAGAGACCCTCACCCAACTTGTATTCTCCACGACCAAGGAAAAACAGGTTTAACTACCAAGCTCCCTCTAACTCTGTGATGTGTTTCATACTTTCTGTCTGCCTCTACCCTTTCACTCAAAAAATGAAACCGACGAGTTAGAAGGTGTAAAGAACAAGACCTCAAAGACTTTTTCTGAAGAGACTTTCAGGAACATGTTTCCTGAGAGTTTGTTCACAGTGCTTTATTTACAAGGACCATGACTACAGAATCACATAACTGCAAGTTGAAGAGACTTCTGGTAATCATCTAGTCCAACCTGCAGCCCAGCCCAGCACTACTACCAACACCAGATGAGGTCAGCTGTATCTAGCCAAGTCTTCAAAACTTCCAAGGATGGAGACTCCATTACCTAATCTGTATCACATGTATATACAACGCAGTTAAACTCGTGCAGCTAGTTTTTGGGCAGACGTTAAGGAGATGGGCAAACTCAGGCCTTGTAGTCAGAAACAAGTGACAGTAACACAGCAAGCTAAACTACCTTTGATACCTAGAAATGATGCTATAATGAAATCCAAGTCTTAGCCACTCTAGTAAATCTCTAAATGTTGGGAATTGTGGCTTTCTTGTCTGTTCCTTTTAATATGTACAAAGACTAGAAGAAACAATTCTCTGATATTCTACAGATGTTTCTGCAACACTAACATGAAAAGGGAAGTTAAAACGAGGGGCAGGCAAGAAAAACCCTATTCTGATATAACTCTTCCCTGGAAGTCAAGGTAACCATGAAGGGAACCATGGTTCAAGAAACCAAGTTCAGTGATACTATCCTCCTCTAGATAACCCATTTTTATTTTTCTTAAGTACTTGCCAATCGACAAGGAAACTAACCTCAAGAGCAGCTGTACCTCAGAACTGGGGTAAAATCGTGCCGGTACATGCCAGAACCTCAGCACAGCAAAGGCAAACAAGGAAGTTGCTGCTGCTACCGTAATTCTACGGGGCAGCAGAGAGGAAAGGGAAAGATCTGAAACCTAAGCGACAAAGCAGTGTGCCTGAACTTTTCTCTGCTGTGGAGGGAAGATACTGAGGCTGAATGACACCCAGAAGGCTCCCTCAGGGTCAAAAGAAATTAAGAAAAGGCGATCTGCACGCACTGTCTCCAATCTACATACAGACAAAGATAATGTAAAAGAGGGAGTGCATTGGTATACAGAGACTTGTCAAAGAACGGTTAATTTTCAGATAACAGTGATGAGGAAATTAATAGAATTGGGTCTACTAAAACTCTTATGGGTTTGTGACCTTTGCTTTAACCCCTGACTTCCACAGATGTTTTGCTCATACCATACGCTTCTTCAATAAGAGCGCAGTAAGGATTAATGCCAGTGCCACTGCGTTTGGATTCCTGCTCTCCAAGTCTCAGGATGTTCTCCAGCCCATTCAGTGCTACTTGCACAATCTTTGAGTCCATTACTGTAAGGAGGTCGCAGAGTGGTTTGATGCATCCCAGTTCTACTAAATACCTGCAAAACACCACACGGAACCCAGTAAATTGTCTGCAACATTATAAATGGTGTAGCCATTTAAGCACTTAGCATGAAGGTCTAATAAACAAAACAATCAGATAAAATATGAACTTGACTGGAGAAACTAGAGAAATTACAGACATCTATTTGTATCTAGTCCATTCTGCTGAAATAATGAAAATAAATAACTTGTCTCTCTCCATATAGATATGAAATAATAATTTAATTTTCTAACTTAAATTTTAATTCTATAATTTATACATCTTTTTCTATTAATATCAACTTTATTAATTTAATATATTTATAATGTTATTATTGTATTTTATACAAAATTGCATACAAGCATAATGTACCAGCATAAGTTAAACAGGAAAAACAATGCACATGATGCCCTTGTCTGAGCGGCTGAGCTATTCCTCTCCAGACTGCTAATGCACTTTGTTACACTCTACAATGACCACTAAGAAATTACTTTAAAAGTTGCGGTTAGTTTTGTCACGTAAGAGAAATGGTTCTGTTAATTAAAAAACTATTACAGCTGAAATACTTATGTGATCTCTCCCTAAAGGAATGAATGGCTCATTCCCGGCTCAAAACTCTGGATACAACCCTGGAAGCATACAGAAAGATCTTCCAGTTTCTACGTTATTGTTTGATGTCTTGCACAAACACTAATTCACTCAATTGCATTGAAGGATTTGAATTATTTCGTACTTGATCTGTTCAGCAGAGCCTCCAGATGTTGCATTTGTGATTGCCCAAGCAGCTTCCTTCCTTGTCCGAAACTCAGCCGTTTGCAAAATATTTATAAGAGCTGGAAAGATATGGGCATCTATGACTGTCTGCAAAAAGAAATGACATGTCAGGGTTATAATAAAGATTAGAAATAACTTCCTTGTCCTGAGCTAGTTAGTGTCTATGCTCAGCACAACACATTAAACAATGAAATGTTACTTAGCAAGGGGCAAAAATCAGTTTTCAGCTTTACATTCAAAACCCTAGTTATAGCTGGGGTCTGCGCTTATCCCAAAAGAATTCAAAACACATTCAAGACTGAAGTGACTGCCGTATCTAATGTGTTACTTAATCATAACTTGACAGCAATAGAATGCCATACTTCCCTTATTTTTCCAGGCAGTGAACCACTCTGCTATTAAGTCAGTAAATCACTAAGTCATTAAGATCCCCTAAACAGAAAAAAAAACTTTGTAAGCCTGTGTGTCATACTACATTTCCACTGGGTAAGACAACAGAGCAAAGAGAGAATATAATCTAAGAACTCCGCAAAACAAGCAAGCACCAATATATTCTTTCCTGGTGAAAGGACAAAGCAACGGATGGTTTGGTAGCATGGTTAGCTGCTTAGCTCACCTAACTGATACAAGTCAAATGAGTATTTTAGTCAGCAACTCAAAGTTTCTAGTAACTTCCTCTGGAAAGAGCCTTTGGCAATAAGACACAAATGAAACCAGTGTAGTTACACACGTATGACAAGGATCTGAAACACTTTCGTAAGAATCATTCAAAGAAGTGAGAGCTTAGGATTACATTTTTAAACTACTGTTTTACAAATATAAGTAATAAGTCATCACAGAATTGATAAAGGCAAGTTCAAAGAAAGCCAAAGAGATCCCTTTCAAGGAGCTCTGCAGCAGAAAACTAACAGATTACATACAGCAAAAAGCTATACTCAGTTTGCAGTGTGGATGGTTACCCAGTGGAAAAAAAACAACTGCTTGGTATTTTTTTTACCCTTCCTGTTTGTCTGGGCATCCCATCCACACTGCATCTGCTTTGTAAATCCATACCATGTATCGGTTGTAGCAACAGTCCCATGAACACTGTCTCCTTTACCACAGAATCTGCACTTCTCGTACAGCAATCTGAGACCCTCAAGGAAAACCACCTACACTTCCACCATGCCATGTTATATTAGATTTGTACTTGCAAAGCATATTTGGCAAAAAGTCCTTAACTGAAATCTTTGAACATGAATGCTGGAAGTGGTAGGTCATAAACAGGAGCCAGCTATTTTAAAAAAAAAGACAAAAGATAGAAGAAATCTTCAAAAAACAACGCATTTTCCCCTCGACAAATTCTACTGGGAAAACACTTAATTTTTAAAAACATGTAAAAGCAACACGCTGTAAGGGTATGTAGAACGTGAGAGCATCTGCTTCATTAAGGTTATCAGATCAAGAACCTTTTCAGCTCAAAGGGACATATAAATAACAGGAAAGTAATAAATAAAACACACAGTGAGACAAACCTGATAGGCAAGGGATAAGAGAGACAATCACAAAGAAGGAAAGGCTCCAGTCACTAATTAACGGGCCATTAAGAAACTACAGGCACAGCTTTGCAGCAAGCCAGCCTGGACTTTGTAACTGATAAGACAGGGACAAGTGGGACTGTGCAAAACTTAGTAACAAATCTTAACTATCTTACTGCATAAACTCCCTCTCTAGCCCGCATGAGTGCTGTAAGGATTAGGTGCCAGCAACTGAGATCGGCATGGCTGAATTTGGGCCAGGAACTGGGTCAAACCTCAGGAGAAATCCCTGTGCTTGTGGAGGCCAGCAACTGGAGTGGGTGGGGGTCTGAGCATCAGTAGCTGGAGGGGCCATGGACTAGGGAGCACTGTTTCTGGGGTGCTCAGAAAAGGTGAATGCAGGGCCAGCAACTGGTGTCAGACCTTGGGTGAGGGGGTCCCTGCAGCTGGAGCAGCTGAGGGTCCCCACATCAGCTGCTGGGGCAGGATCACAGTCCATAGGGCCCCTGTGCCTGGATGCCAGCAACGAGGGGGACAGGGGTGAAGGTGAGCGAGGGTCTCAGCCCCTCAGCTGGAGCAGAACTGCAGGTCACAGGACCCATGTGCCTGGGCACCAGCTCCGTGTGATGGGGGGGATTTACATTAACCCCAAATGCGGTGGTGGGAGTGGAGGATCACAGTGTACGTAATTTGCTGGCAAACTGGACTAGGTGACAAGTAGGAGGCCCAGGATCCAGGAATGGACAGAGGGCCTGCGCCAATGTTCAAGGGGTCTGTAAGCGTGGGGGTGCTGAGACAAATGTGTGCATCTGTTTGCTAGTGAGAATCAAGCTGAACTAGCCAGTGAGCAGGAGCCAAGTACAGCGAGTTACGAGAGCTCACGATCCAGCCACAGACAGCAGAGAGCCCACGCCGATACTCAAGAGATCTGTGAATGTGCGTGTGTGCTTATGGATCTAGAGAGTGAGGGCATGTGTGTTTTCACTAGTGAACTTCAGTCCTGATCAGCTGGAGAGGAGAAAGGGGGCTTGGCAGTCTACACTCACATTTTATGTGAGTCCAGGCAGTGCTATACAAGGGTGGTGTTGAGGTGGAAGCCCTTGTAAGAACAGTGTGTTAAGGGATGTTAAGTATTCTCTCCCAAAAGAGCTTGATACAGATCTAGCACAGGATACATAAGGGCATTAGTATTTTACTATTCTAGCAAAGAACAAGTCAAAAATCTCATTATCGCTTCTAAGTCTTCTCTCCAAAAGAAAACTTTTACATGAGGTTTATTTCCTTAGAAAGTGTCTTCTTAAAACCAACTTCTTTAGTAAGTACTAAAATCAGAGTAAGTTACATGATAGCACGGAACTAAGCCAGCACATCTTAGCTGACAGGCAGTAACATACTTTGTGCCTTCTTAATGCAAAAAAAAAAAAGTTACCTTAAAATGTTTCAATTTAAACTTGTACAACAATAGGAGAATTCCAGAATAAAGGGGACTAGCACTGGGAGGGCAGCAAGCAGGTGGAAGAATCACAACAGACTGTTACGGTTTTCCTTCTGGCTCAATCAATTTTGAACTCTTTGCTTCAATGCAAAGACTGGAGGGTAGAATTACTCTTAGAGTGGAGAAATGTGTATTTGAACCTTTTCAGAAGGAAATGAATCCAGACCTCGCATCTCGTGGGCGAGTGCTCTTATTTCTAATTCCACTTTTCTATTTCCATTTCTATTTATTTCTACTTCTTATTCTATTGTATAAAAGGCTACAAGCACCTTGTTTACTTTCTGCTCTACAGTGAAGTTGTCTACCTCTACCCAAGCAGAGCAGGTTAAAGCACCACGATGAATTGCAGCCTCTCATAAGGCACTTCACTGAAAGAGACTGGCTCAAGAGAGCAGCAGATTATCAGTCACTTTTTTTTTTTTTTAATTTTTTTACATTTTGTATTTTCCTACTGCTTGACAAGCAATCCAAGTGTTGTCACCCCCTCACCCTAGCATGAGTCCCAGTTAAAGGTACTTAAATGTCCCTCTGTAGTACAGTAAAGATTTTCAACTAGCAGTCTGTCAACAGTTGAAACTCTCAGAGCTTAGATTTAAAAAAAAAAAAAAACAAACAAAAAAAAGCACACCAAACCCAAAAACCCCCCAAAATTAACTAGGACAGAAAATAGTTTGCTTTAACCTTAATATCGTCACTAGATTTCAAAAGTCCAGTTAAGCTCAGCAAGGATAGAAACAATAAAGCATTAATATAGAGGAACTGCTAGCAGCATCTATTACTTACACCCTATGTCTTGCAGCCTTGCCCACAGCAGTTACTCGCAAAACCGAACTAGAATGCCTAAGGATTCCTAGCTCTATGATATTTTATGTGGGAACAATACTTATTGTGGAAACAGGCCATGTTTCCCTTTCAGTTAAATTCCTTCTAAGTGACAAAATAGTAAAGTACTGAAACAGAACTTGTTTGGGTTTTCTTCTTGAAGAAAAGCAAACCTCAGGCAGAGCAAAACCCTAAAGGATTGTGGGAGGATGAGGTACTTAAAACTTCTTAGGATTTAGAAAGTGTTAATTCAAATTACTTTTACTTTTTTAGCCTTACTATACTGCGTGTGTCTGACATGCAGAAGTGTGTTGAAGACTAAAGTAATGTAGTGCTTATAAAATGCTCAAGATAAGCATAGCTTTCAAACCAAATGAACACAGTTAAGGTATTTCAGTTCAACAAGCCCTTCAGAAACATGTGAAAGAAAAAAAGGAAATTTAAAAAAATCAAGTTGTAAACTAAGGACTGATGTACAAACTACTGCAGATCTCGCTCTTTGTCACCTGTTCAAACGTTCCACTGTTCCTTGAAAAATAAAAAGTGCCTTGACCGTTCAAGAAAACAGTGGGCAACTGCCTCATGCATGCCTGTCCTGGTTCTGGCTGGGATAGAGTTAATTTTCTTTCTAGCTGGTATAGCTGCTGAAAATGGATCTACGTACAGGGCAATGGTGAAGATTTATACTAGAACAAGAATAAGGATTCCCCTTTTGGGTTTTTTATCCCTTTCCTGATGTTTCCTAATATTCACACTGGTTTTAGGCTGCTACTACTAGGCCCCGAGGTGGTATCTTCAAAATACATTAGAAATCTCTTTTCTGCATAACAGGTAATCCAGAGTCCATCCTTCAATATATTAAACCAACACTGAAATTTTTGCCCAACTGCATCCATTTGTATTTCTTGGAACTGAACTCCATCTTGAATTGTAACTACGAGTCTTTCAGAAAACTGAAATTTAATTTTAATTGAAATCCGAATTTTCAAATTTAATTTGAAATTGAACTGAACTGTAATGCTCAGCCCTTCAGCAAATCTGGCCCTCGCTGTTGAAGTGTCAGTGTTTTGGTGTTTGGGTTTTTTTTGTTTGTTTGTTTTTTAAAATAGATGGTATCCCTGTGCTGTAGCCCCCCCCAAGAGGGTTGCCTGTCTCTTGGAAACATTCTATCCTTCTTATTTATTTTAATCAAGCTTCTTCACTTTCTAGTATTTGATTTTTAAAGAGTGAAGCTAGAAAAAAGCAAATTTTCAGAGTTTTATTACATCTGCATGGATGCTGAATCTAAACACATTATAGTCACTGGTCTTCAGCAGTAGCATATTAAATTAGTATTTTGAGCTGGTCAATAGCAAGTGAATTTGCTTCTCCTCCTTTGGGTTCCCACAAATAAATCACTTGCAGTATGCAAAAATACACATACATATTTAGTATTCAAGTGTTGGCACCATGTGTCTAGATATGATTCATCACATAAATGTGAAAGCAACCAAGTCTTACAGCATGACTGTTTTCCTGCCCCTGCAAGCTGTCTCATTACTTTTAACAAATCAAGATTACAGTCACTACCCTAGCTGGCAGCTGTGACAGTAGCCCTACTGCCATGATCTCCTCCTCCTGGCTGGAAATTTCAGTTCATAGAGGCTTCTCAGTTACTTGTGTTCCAGTTACTTTGTTTATTGATTCATTTTACAACTGCTTTTTAAACAACAAAGCAAATATTTGTAAGCCAAGGCTACTTAACATGATGGCACGAGTACAAAACCACTGCCATCTGAGAGCCAGGAAGGAAGCACTTCAGATCTCAGCTCTAACGGACTTTTATGTTGTTGACACAGACACCTAAGCCTATATACTCCAAACACTGTATAAAGCAAACTTCTAGCCAGTTTACACAAGGTTGCTACTGCTGTCAGGAAGAACCTGCACTATAACAAACAGCAACTTGTTGAGGAGTCTCCAGCTTTTAGGGTCTGTCCTATTAAAAAAAAAAAAAAAAAAAAAGATAGCAATATACACGACTGACTACTGAGGTTTTCAGGCAGAATAAAGGAATTAAAGGTATTCTAGCTCTGCTGCCCTCAATGTGGTTATCATGTATGGGATTCACCACATGCAGAAGCCTGAAAACAGATTTTGTACTTAAACACAAACTTAAACCTGGAAGAGATTCATCTTTGACTTTCGCTGGTCCTGAAACAAATCTGACTTTGTCAGCAATGCCACGTTTTGCTCCTAATTGAGACACTTTCTGAAGTCCTGCCACCACAAACAGCACATGAAGATTTCAGACCACTCGTGCAAACTATGGCATCAACCAAACACACTTTAAGTAATTTGATACACAGTTTGCCTGTGTAAACCACAACTCTGTGCGAATCATGTCATTCCTTTTCCATGTCCCCAGCATTACTGTGATCTTTTTGGAGAAGACTTGCTGACAATTCTTAGCTTGTATCCTTACCCCAATTTCTAAAAACAAATTTCGTTCCAGAGTTTTTAAAAATGACAGGCAATGTATCATCTGCTACACTTGCCCACGTCACATTTCAGCAAGAATAGGAAACCCTCAAGGAGGAAAAATACAGCATAGATCCTACTGCTACCATGCCTAGCCATACTCAGGTTTCCAGATGTGCTTGTGAGAATTTAAGGTATATTAGAAAAGAAGTGATAAGTTTCTTAACCTGTCAACAGGAGAGAACTCCTATGATGTCTTCACTGTGAGATATGGAAGATTGTGTCTGATGTACTGCCTTTCATAGCTTTTCAACGGGTGGCGAAGTTAGACACAGAACATTTTCTGAGGTATGTGATAGCCTTTCATACCCTTCAGAAGGGCCGACAGCCAGGATTTAGCTTCAGTTGTGCAGTTCTCCTTCTGACTCCCAGGAAGATGTAGTTCCCCTTCTCCCTGACTGGGGAAGCTATCCACTGAAGTACAGCAAAGCTGTATACAAACTAGGAAATTAACAAACAAAAACTATACTTAGTGACAATCATGACTGCATCAGGATATACACATCCAACCCAAACCTTAAAAGCACAGAAATAAAGAAGGGAAAGACCGCTGTATTCCACCACACTTTTCTGTTGCCTAGGCACTGCTGATAACACACTCTGAAAGGCTTTCACTTCTACCTTTGGTGGGGAAAAAAAACCCCACACCTCCTGTGCTTTAATATGAGCTACAAAAGAAAGTTCAGCACTTACTTTCACACATTTCATGCATGTTGACTTATATTGCCTTAACGCTAGAAAGGGTTTACTTGATTGTGTTTGAGTGCAACTCTAATGGTGACAGGCTGCTGCCTTATCTTTTAGAAATGGCAGTGAAAGCCTTTGGAGTGTGCTACCAAACAGCATTGTAAGGCAGTATGAAAGTGGAAATGAATATAGAAGTCCTTCCCTCTAACTTTATATTTCTATACTTCAGAGTGGGTGGATGGAAGGAGTGTAACCCAATGCAATCTTAAACAACACTAAATATAGCTCTGTCTGTTAATACTGGTTAGGTAAAATACCTATCAACCAAAATATTTCATTTTCTTCTTTGTGTGCAGAAGGGATTGCTAGATTATGGCTTGAGCACTACCCAAAGTTTCCATAGTATTCTAACATCCCGACTGCTCTGGAGCAACAACCCACTAGTTAGATCAGCTGGTAACTTACAATAATGTGGTTTACTATGCCAGGCAGACATTTAACTTTCAGAGAAAAAACTACCATGTGCTGAAATTATTCTTGTCTGATTTCTGGCTAAAGATTGTGCATGTTCAAAATCCAGTTAGTATCACAGAGACTGGAATAGAACTGCCTACAGTCTACAACCTCTAGTAGGAACTGTCAAGCAATTTGGAGGGACTGGGGAGGAAGAAAAATAAATTATTTACTTTAGAGCTGCATCTAGTATTTTAGAATTCCTTCTGTGAGAAAGACCAATTCTCAAGAAGTAATGTTTTAATTTATCACAATGTGAAATTAATTTAGAGAAAGGAAAAAAAAAAATACCTCAACTCACAGATGAAATAGGTTCACCCATGAACTTAGTTAAATCAGATATTCTTCCCAGATGGGAATTATCCTTTGTCCTCACAGCTACTAAAAACAGACGAAGCTTTTATTCTCCATTTTAGCATATGACCATCTTTAAGAAACACTTTACCAAACAGCATTTTCCAACTTCAGAAATAATTTTAAAGTGTTTTTCAGCTCCAATGTTTACAACAATTTTGACATGGAGTAGGAGTTGTCTGAAGTAATAACTCAGAGAAGGAGTTTTCTGAGAAAAGCAGATGTATCAGCTCTGGAGCTGAAAGGAGGTTTCATCACACCTTGTATCTCACATGACATTCTCTAGGCTGAGACTAGAAACTAAAGTATTAGAGCCTTTCTGGAATTTGTTACACATCTGTGAGACTTTCCTTTCAACATGAGATAATCATTGCAATTACACCTCCAATTGCCAATTTTACTTCCAAGAAACAGTGGCCTCGAGATCTCTGATCAAGCATGTTGTAAACATTCTCCAATGTCCTTTACTTCACAACTTCTCTAATAGGCCTCCTTCTGCAGTTCTAAAAATCTAAGCCTCACGATAGACATAATTTGCAGTATGTCATAATTACAAGGATAGTTATCTCCTGCTCAGAATCAGAAACACCTTTTTTTTAAATCTCATTTTTATAACTGCCTATATAGATTAAATGGGGTATGCACTTAGGGCAGTCAGCGTTTCACTATATAGCATGTGTGTGCTCAGAGTTTGAAGGCAGCTCAGTTTCTCTGAATGGGACCTGAGGAATTCTTAAAAGAACTATAGCTTTCACTTTTGAGAAGCTGCTTCTTACATTTTTTCCTTGGACTTGAGTAATGAACGCATCAACATGCTTCCAACCTTGTCTGTGACATATCCTAAGGCAGCTGCTTTCAGCTGGATTCTTTTAATTCTACATTTATTTTGCTGATTTGGTTGACACTGTGTTTTCTTCCTGATGCAAGAATCCTGAGAAAGCAAGCTTCTACCCACACCACCACAATAACTATTTTTCTATGCAGAGTTAAGGGGGTTTTTTGTACTTCTAAACAATCACCTGCTAGAAATGAAGCTGCAATATCAACAGCTCATAGCATTAATTTCCCTCTCCCTGCCTTCCCACCTCACCTTTCCAAGTCAAAGCAATTCTAATCTATTCTCAGTAGAAAAGGGGCTGATCTAAACTGGTGCCAAGATACCCCAAAACCTTTAAAAACTACTAAACACACACATGCATAGCTGTACCTAATGATTTTGTTTAGCTAGATTAGGCAAATTTTGTCTTAACAAAGGAGAGATTATTTTATCCTTACTTGTTTTCAAATAAGGATGTGACTACAGATTAGAAGACAGAGGATCACCAAGGGTATAGTTAAGACTCTCCACACCTAAAGCCTTACTTTAACACGTCTGAGTAGTGGATACCAGGTGTAAAGACTGGTACTTACTTACTCCACTTGAACAGGACGACATGGTACAGTGAGTACTTATGTAGAAGTTACAGAAGTGAATACACTACTGAAATAGCTTCTGGTGCCCTAGAATTTTAAGTTACCTCTAGGACTCTTCACAACTGTATCTCCAGTAGATCAAGAATATGAAAATAGAGATCCTGAAGTTTTGAAAAAATGCTCTAATAACGAACTTTACTTTCTATTGCCACTTCCAGTACTTATTTCTTTATGGCATGGCCTGTATGGATATCTGATTTTCTCAAGCTCTTGTTTTTCTAAAGCCTGCAACGTTCCTATATGATTGTGCATCCCAAAGCAACTCTCTGATAGACTTGGGAAAAACCAAAGTTAAGAAAATGCACTGGGCTGGATTGTTCCCCAGAAAATATTCTTAGACTTCTGAGGAAAAGTAGAAATGGCCTTCTAGAGAGAAAAAACTGCTCCTCCCTGTTTCTAAGGTGGTTGCAGGATGGATAAAGCAGCCAAAAGATTCTTCACGGCATGAAAAGCAAAGGCAAAAAACATTTTTACCTTAGTACAAGCAGCAGTAACTACCTCCTCTGCACTGCTAATTGCACAGCAATTACAATTGCTGACGCAGCAAAAAACAGTGGTACAGTTGCTGATTTTACACAGCACTTTTTGTTAGAAATTCAGCTAGTCCACAGATTAACACACAAGCCACAATAAAGGCAGAATCAAAATTTTTGGAGCTCTACAAAGGTTAGAATATCGTTCTCTGTATCTGACAAAAAATATGATCTTCGGTGGTAAAAGTAAAATCTTGACTGAGAAAGCTGGAGCAAATACAACGGTAAGAGGTTTCTTTGCTCGCAGTTCCACTTCCATCCTACTCACGTCCTTACATCAGACAAGAAGGACCTACACAGCTTTCCACCTTCATAAGTTTTGTTTTCTTGCCTGCTCATTTCCTAACATAAGCCTCTCTGAAGTTAGATGAGCATTTGCTCTTAACGCCAGGAAGCTTAGCAGAGACTGAGTTATCTTCCACAAAAGTATTAACTTTATTTCCTATGCTTTCTGAGATGAAGACCTCACTCAGTACATTAAGGCTTTATGCTGCCCCTTCAGCAGCTGAATGTTCTTTGTAAGGGAGAGTGTATAACCAAAGGATTGCAAGTGCCACCTGCAAAAGATATAATACATTTTTTCCTCAGGAAAAACATGCAATCTCCTGCAAGTTTTCTGCTAAAAGACAAGGAATTCCATCCCTTGGGTGAAAAGGGTTAACCACTTTGTGCTAATTCTCGTCATACAGAATGAATAATCCAGAGCCATCAGCCTTCCAAGGAAAAGGGTACAGAGGAAAGACGGACTCCTTGGCCACTTTTGCCAACGTATTATGGGACTTGGTTTACTTTCTGTGCGAACATGCATTGTTTCTGCCTGGTTACTAATGAGTGAGACAAACATTTCTAATGTCTAATATTTCTGCTATTTATTTCTGTTCCTCAAAGAATAGGTATCTCCAACTGGACTTCCACACATCCCCTGCAATCTCTGAAAATACTCTCTGTATCTAGTGAGGGAGAAGAGCATTGAGAAACGCAACTTCAGAAGACTTAAATTTGATGTACATGAGACGACTTTCATTCAACTGCCTTGGTGGGAACCTCGTATACTTATCAGATAAAGCCTGGTTTCACTACCATCTGTTTTTCCATCACTTCTGAAAAAGAGAAGGAATGAGGCATTGTCCTTGAAAGCCAAGCAAAAAATTCGCTTAGTATAGCTGTTCTGAAAAAACTCCATATCCAGGGAAAAATAAAACATGTTTAGCAGTTTCTTCTTTACCTAGTCAAAGAAAAACCTTTCTCTGGGGAAGAGATGGTCAGTATCTCGTTTATACCATCTGGAGACAAGTCCTGGGAATTCTTCCTGATGGCTGACACTAAGTGCAAGCTCAGAAGAAAGATGTGGTCTTTTGGAGGCCTAATTGTAAAGACTGACATAAGGGAGTGAGACTTCCATTTCCTTCTGTGTGCTACCGCTTAACATGAAGGGATTACAAAATTTGGTATAATCAGAAAGGACAAATCCCAATGCAACATGTTAGATATCAGTTTAAGAAATAGCAATTTTAGATTTGGCTAAGCACAACTGCCTGTATCAGGAATTATAAGAAAATACAAACAGGAATAAAGTATTTTACAAGGTAGGTGTCCGTATCTGGTGGTGAAATCAAGAAACAAGCAAAGTTACTTGATTCTCAAAGTTTGTAGCTTACTCTTTTCATACCTGAGGATTTACGTATCTTAGTGGTTGTCAAAGGCATGAATCAAACTATTTAGGACAAGGTTTTCTTGAGCTTAGCCTCATCTCATCATTCTCTAGCATGACTGTCTCCCTGCCTTATAATCTGTAGATAATTGTAAAATTAAATAATTTGAATTTGAGAGATGACTGGGCCATTGAAATATTCTTATTATGCACAAAGCCTATAATATACTTCTACTTATATATAATCATATATCTGTGACTGTGTACACATACAAATATGCACTTTATACACAAAAACACAGTGTACCGCCTGGTGTGTGTTTCTTCTAGCCTGCAAGACAAAGATTACTGATCATAGCTGAAAATATTACCTGGATCTGGGCTCTGTTCCCAGCTGTTATATTAGATATTGTCCAGCATGCTTCCTTTTTGATAGATTCTTTTGGGCTGCTTAGCAAGTGCAGCAAACTCTGCAGGGCTGAACAATTCAGAATTACCTGAATACAAAAGAAAAAAACAAAACAAAACAAAACAAACGACAAACAAATCACACCTTAGAGGAAATTTAGAATAATCACAGGAACAAGGAGCACAGTGTCTTCAAAATCTAAAAAGCATATCCCATCAGATGATCCCCCAAAAGTTTAAAAAAAAAAACCAACAAACAAAAAAACAACCAAAAAACCCCAACATAAACAAAACAAAAAAATCAAGAACTAAGAAATATGTGTTTGCAGAGAAGCTAATGAGCAAAACAACTGAGCAATTCAGATAAGAGATCATGCCTTCATTATTAATTCAGTGTGACCTGAACACAGGAAGATACTAAGCCCATTATGACCAAATGAAAACAAGATGACAGTATTTTCCTGTCATCTTGGTTTTTGTATTTTTGCGTACTTGGAACTCTGACTACTTCTGTTCTCCGCATCAGCTGGCACAGTGGGGCAGACTGTTGCCAGTGTTGTGTCCAGTGACGTTATGAACAGGCAATTCTTATTAAAAAAAAAATTGTAAAAAAATTGCAATTTTACAGAGCAGAAAAGTTGCAGGAAAATCTGCGTTTCCAAAATAAAATTTTTAAGTCCCCAAAGTACAAGAGAAAATGCCCCAGAACAGTGATGTTACAAGAGTGAATTCTTGATTATGTCATGTGTGACAGTGAAGGGCTTTTTGACCCTCTAAAAGGGCATAACAGGATTCAATAAATGAAAAGTTAATTATTTTTATTTTTTTTTAAATTAAATTCCAACTTCTTACAAGTAAGTAAAAAATTGGAAGAGCCTACCAAGCAGCATGGTAGTTTTGCCTTGTATGGCCAAAGCAGGCAGCTTAGAAAGAACAGTGTGGTACCAAATTCTATGAAAAATTCTTCAGTCTGTTTGTAGAGGTCAAAAGGATGAAAGTCAACCTGAACCATGGTGATGACTTCTGATCGTGGAATGCGTGGACTGAATTCCCTTGCTTGAACCACCCCCAGCCCTCCATTCCTAAAACCTTTCTACTCCACATTAAGATTAAAAAACGCAAAGATTCTGGTTCAGGACTGTAGCAGGTATCTGCTGGGACAAATTTATTTTTTTCTTCGTGCATACTATAGATGGTTTCGGCCATCTCCAAGCACTGGCAATTGTTAATAGTTGGAAATGAGATGTAAAGTAAAAGCAAGTTTGTGCTCTGAGGGTGTACAGAGAAATTATCAGGCAACTGTCTTATATGTTGCGTTCATATTAAAAATGTATCAATTGTCAAAGCTGGGCTCTTCCTTCTGATTAAGGATTTTTATATGCATTCTGTACCCCTCTTTAGCATAGAGCACAATCTGCTGGCAGGACTATCAAGCTATCCTACTTAAACAGTTCTCTAGAATTTTAGGAAAGCTTATGGTACACTCCTCTGAAAAAACTGTGTGCAACAAAAGAGTTTAAACTTTTTTTTTAATTAAAATCTAAGATTTATGCAGTATTTAGTAACCTGCATTACATGTGATTTAGTGATCCCTTGTGGTTTTATTTTTAATGAAACTATGAAATCACAAAACACACTTCGTTCTTATGACTGGTCTGCAAAACAAATGCCACTGAAAAAATACAAGATTGCCTCTGCAATTCAGCTACACAAAAAAAATATTGTAGCAATCAAAAAAATGGCGTTAACCTCCTCCTAGTGATAAGATACTCAAACAGTGTCCTGCTGCTGCTAACTCATCTTTATCTCTGATCTCATTGTCACAGAACTACAGAATTCCAAAGGATGTATTTATACAAACCAAAAAATAAGCATTGAAAGAAGCCTCAGGATTAGGAACCTGGATTGTAACTTTGGCATAGTTTACACGGCAGGAGTAATTTAACACTTTGAATTGGGAATCAGAAGCTTTATGCATCTACACCTCACTGAAAGCATCTTTCTCCACACTCTTCACGTCATCTCACACTTCTAACTGCTACCACTGCCTCCTGGATGTCCATTTCACTGCCTCCACTGCACACACCTCCCCATTTGCAGCTACTACCACTTCTCGATCCCATTTCTGCCATCAGTTTTAGTAGAGTCAACAGCCCACCACAGCGAGCCTCTTTGAGCCTGTCACTTCAATCCAATTTCGTTGTGCATTTGTCAGACAGCTCTGTACCACACAGGCATGCTTTTCATTTGTGAACTACAGATGGAGGCCAAGATTCAGCAAAGTTTCAAAAGCAGTAGCCTACTCTATACTTTTCTTCCTCACGTTACCAGTTAAGCCACGCAAAAGGGTGTCAGAATGCACAAAGAAGTGGAAAAAAACTTTAACATAAGGTACAAGAGCAGAAGCCTGTAACTGGAGCTTCTGCTCTACATGTAAAAAAGAGATTGCCACCAGCCAGTGGATCACAGGTAACACATGTATGCAAGGCACAGACTCTCTGCTCCCACAGATTTAAAAAATCGGTGGGAGATGCTCTCTCTTGCAAAACCTACCAAGCAGCAGGATGACAACCTAGTGCCTCTGAAGCATCAGGTTTCCTGGTTCTCAATTTAATTCCAGTACAGCGGTGGGAGTCACTGCCTCTTACCGATGCTTCTCCAAACATGTGCCCAGACCCAGCTACCTACCATCCAAAATCTGACCAGACACTCGGTTTTGGTATATTCATCATAGACTGTCAACAGCATCAAACGTGACAGGCCTTCGATGGCCCTACCATGGCATATCTCATTCAGCATAAAATTCAGCCTAAGAGGCAGACTTGCTTTAAAGAAACTAAGAAAAAAAACAAACCTTGAAGGGTATTGCACAGCTATATGCAAATCCCAGACATAGCTATGTAAGAATCACCAGCAGTTCAAGACTGAACAGAAAAACTATGAAAACCACCCCATGTTTGGAGGCAACTACTGTCATCAGTCCTTCACTTTCAAACTTCAAAAGAACAAGAGGAGGTGCCTGTGAGTAGGTTACCACAACTAACAGAAAGATGAACTGCAGTACAACACAAGAGAAAGTGCATCCATACCTGGGTCTGGATATCATCTCCTGTGACGATGTTCCCAACAGCTCGTAAGGCAGGAGATACAACTTTGTAGTCGTTGTGCCTAAAATTACCAAGGAAAGGTCTAAGCATTAACCACCCTGAAGGATCTCCATCTGTACATCCTCAAGGAAGGAACATCCATCAGCCAGGGGAAAACTTCCCTGCTAAATCTGACTTAACTCTCACTATCTGAATCAAAACACTCTTTGATTTTAAACTAAAGGTAAGTTTTTCTAGGGTTTCCAAATATTTAGGCCTTTAGGTATCACTCAGCAGCATAAAAATAAAAGATGACATTAAAAGAATACAAGTACTTCAGAGTACAGGCACCCTTAGGAGGGAAAAAGTAATCAGCTTTAACTATGTAACGCAGAAAGTAGCACACACAAAGGCAGAGAATGAGGCAGGGGAACACGGACAGAAGCTGTGCGTTTAACTCATACAGCTGTTTGACCATCTTCTGTCATTATATGCATCCCCCCATCGCCATTGTTAAATCAGGATTGGAATAGGAAGGGTGAAGTAAGGCATTTTTTTCTCAAATGAAAACACTTCTTTATAGAAAGGTACCTTAGGTAATACATTCTATTCGTTAATCCAGCACCAGATTTGTTTTAATCTTAAAAGCCTTAATAGTGTTTTTTATTTACAACACTAGAAACCATTATTTCTTGTTCTTAGGTAACTGAACACTCCATGTCCTTCCCTTAGACCTGAAGAAACAGCTCTGAGTGAGGCCATTCTCCCTGATCCCCACTCCCACAGCTACTCTTTACTCAAAGTGTGTGTATAACTTTCTACAATAAGGGTTTAGGAAATTATTTCAAGTCCCTAGTACTGTCATTTCTAATAAATTTTACTCTTACATTTCTACCTTTGATATCCTTCAGCAATTTCATTAGTAGGTAATTATAACATGGACTTCAATAGTGCAGAGGAAATTCTGGTATATATTACGGGTTTTACAAAAATGCAGCTGTTAGATGCAGGAAAAAATATCTTAAGAAACAGCAAAACTAGTACAAGAAACGTTCCACTGTTTCTGTTACTCACGACAAATAGAAAAGACTGAACACAGACATGTAAAATTAAAACTCAAATCTTGCTTTTTGGAAATTACTACATTTCAAGACATGTCTATTTAAACTTCCTATTGCTTCCTGTTGAACCTTGATTTTAGGGAAAAGAGTGGATAATACATTTCCTCAGAACAGATTTCTTACATCAGCAATTCCACAAGTCGTCTGCAGACTCCTGCATCAATCACAGCCTGGATTTTATCATTGGGCCCATCAGACAAATAGGACAAAGCCCAGCAGGCATCAGCTAATACATCTGTATCATTGACAAAGAGCAGCCAGGAAAGCACACTAAGACAAGGTGAGACCTGTAAGACATTAAGAAGAGATACATACATTGTGCAATTAAAAAGGGCCAGAAGATCTATTAACATGTCAGTTAATTTTGTACATGACATTATAAAGACTAGGCATTGGCATCTCAAGGTTCAATACTCAGAAACTTTCAGACCTAGGTAGCACTTTTGCGCAGGGCTGTAGCTACACAAGTACAGAGGAGCATGTCAGCAGAAAAGCACTATGAGAACTCTTCAGCCTCTACAGTACAATGTCTGGCAGCTTGAATTCATATTTGTCTCCCAAGATGTGCCCTACTTTGCACTACAGCAGCCAAGACGTACAGAGTTTTGTTCTGCTGTGGGGTGGTCCTCTCCAGTACAGGAACAGTAACAAAAAGCTAGGAGGCAGCTATGTTAAAACAGTGGTTGTGAATCTCCGCCCAAAGGACTAAATACATCCAAAAACTTCATCTGTAAGAAGTCCATACATTGTTTCAGAGAAATTCTGAAACACTTCTGCTATTAAGTTTCACCACCCTCACTGCTTATTTGGCTACCACCACCTCACAACAGGTTTCCTTTCAAACGTCTCTTACCTTGGCAAAATCTGGAGGAGGATTTTTCCCTCTGCAGAGGTTGGATAGAGCCCATACGGCATTTCGGGTCATAGTGAGACGGTTCTGTTTTGAAAGCAATCTAAAACAAACCAACAAAAAATTCCAACCTTTGCTTTTTAAAAATCAAAGCCAGGCAACCCAGTAGGGTCAACTGCATGAATCATTAAAACAAACTCAGGCCTACATTTTAACATACACCAAGGCAAAATATGCCTGATTTTTTTTCTAGAAAAATACATCCTGAGGAAACTCATTCTTGATGGCTGGATACTAACACACGTGCTAGTCACATGAATACTAGTATCTCGACAAGAGCAATGACCATTACACTAAAAGCATGTTCATTTAATTGGTTAAATACTGATGCGGCAGATTAACAGCCAGAGGAACTGTGACAAAATTACTCTACGTAGAAGGACATGCAGGTAGTTTTGGAGAGTACTGTCTTCGCTGAACTGCATTTTTACATCAGTCTCAGCCCATCAGCCCCACTTTAACACTTTTGTATGTTAACTAGTGAAGGAGAACAAAACATATCCTCAGAAAATGTGTATAATCAGGTTTAGAGTTTCCCAAACATTCAAGACAGTCACGTATCTCACAGCAAGCACCGTTTTACAGACTTTCTGTACACGCTGGCTCCAGTCCCAGCATAGAAGAGCCTTGCCCACTGGGTTCTTGTTAGAACACAATTCTACAGACCACCCCAAACCAGTCTCTTCCTGCGGTTGTTAAGGGGTGGCATCCACACACCAGCTGCAGGGTTCAACTTCTGTTCCATAAGACACAGGAGGCCCAAGGATGTGATGAACTGTGATACTGACACCTTCGTGCATCTGCATACCAAAGCTGCCCTCTCATATTAGGACTATCACACTGACCAAAGCTGCGTCAGCCACTGTTACACTGCAACTCCCCTTATGTGAGGTCAATCCTCACACAAAGACGTCTGTGAGGGTGGTTAATTAAGTCAAACACAGTGTGAAGCCTCTAAACAAGGCATTTTCCTGACAGCTTAGAAATGACTAGCCATGGTGCTCTTTGGCCTAGGAGGAATGCAGCAAGGCAAGACCTAGTTTTTCCACAACTGTAACAACTCAGTTTCTCTTTCTCATAGCCATCCCACACTGTACCAACGTCTTTACAGGAGCACTGGCGAGCTCCCCTGCTGCAAACAGGGTTTGCAAAGGCAGAGACTGAGTAATCCTAATTTGGACATGATAACACAAGATGGCATCACTGTTTCAGCAACAATATGGTCCTTCAGCAGAGGGCCATCAAGATAATTAGCGGACTAGAGAAATGACACACAATGGGAGGGTTAGAGACTTGGATTTGTTCAGCCTTAAAAGGACACTGTGTAAGGGGAGCTAACACTGCTGCCCACAACAGTTAACAGGTGGATACAGAAGAGAGGAAGCCACATCCTCCTCAAAGGTGCATCATGACAGGACAAGAGGCAACTGTCACAAGGTAAAAACATAGAAAATTCTGATTAGGTATCAGATGATCATTTTTCACCATGCCATGGTCAAATACTGCAACAGGTTGCTCCAGGTGGTTACGGAATCTACCTTTGATGTTCCAAATTTGACTGGTTAAGTAGCTGAGCAAACTAATCTGATCTCACCTGCTATGAAGAGCAGCTTTGACTAGATGACCTCCAAAGGTGCCTTTCAACTTAAATTATTCTATGACTCTATAATAAGCCCAGGCATACACCCACTCTGCAGAATAAAATAGTTCCAGCTTAGCTGCTCCCAAAACATGTTTCCATTTTAGCCCCATTACAAAAGTAATTCAGAAGCACCCCATTAAAAAGTCTGATTAGTCCACAATAAAAACAACATTATTATTCTTCAAGGCAAAAACCAAACTTCAGTCATATCAGACACTCAAGCAAAATTCTGGAAAAAGTATTAAAACAGACTTACTGCAATAAAGGGGGCAGGATATTACAGTCCAATACATAGTCTCTGCACATAGTGCTGTCTCCAGCAATGTTGCCAAGAGCCCATACTGCCTGCAATGAAAAACAGCGTAGTAATTGCTTTTATTCTCACAATTCAACCAGTTTAGTGTATGTATTAGAGTGGGAGATACTCTGTTCTCACTGTTAGATCCTGGACAATGTACACAAGGGGAATGCATTCTGGTCGAGTATTACATATGTACACCCAGGCTCATTATATGATTCAGGAATATTTACACAGATCTAAGAGGAATACCAGAACAGCCAACACGTATGTCTCCAAAAACTTCACAGGCAGACATAACCTTGCTCTGTCCGCAACATAAGAGTTGAGCTCATCTCCTCAGGCTTAGTAACATACTAATTCTACATTCCTCCTGGTTCAGAGCTGGTTCAAGTCCAGATGTTCACAGCACAGGTCAAAAGCAAGTTTCTATCTACCCAAAAATGTTTGTGTGGAACAGCCCATATTAGTATTTCCTAAGAAGCTATAAAAGCATGCGTTGTTTACATACTCATATTAAGAATGCTGACACCAACTGAGATGAAAAGGAGAATCTATATGCAAGATAAACCAATACTCAAAATCAAAGCATTCAGATGGGCATTGGCATATATTCTTTAAGAGAAAGCCATACAACACAGAACCAGCGTTGCCTATTAAGACATATACATGGCAAAATGCAGGACAGGTATTTTCTCCCTTGGACATCAGTACTACTGTAACCTTTCATTTTGAGAAGAAAAGATCTAAAATATCGAAGATAATGAAATTAATCTTCTGTAATATGATGAGAATAAAAGATTTAATAGGGTTTGATTTATACGTTTGGGTTAAATGGTATTTTGGCTATCACTGTCCACCAGGAAGAGAGCTATAATGGAAAAACTTTAAAAGTGGCCTATATGAACCATAAAAGCCATTTTATGAATTCCATGCGATTTACAGATGATACTTTGTAACACAAGAAAGTGTATGAAACTCAGATTTGTTATTGATTTCAAGTTAGCAGGGGGCTAAGTGTTATTTCAAATAGATACATGTATCCGCTTACTTGGCAAGACTGATACAATGTGTACACAACCACTGGAAACACTTCCAAGTACTGCATGTAGAAGAAAACAAGCAATCCTATTTATCATGGACAGCAGCTGCACGTCCTCCCCAAATTTCTCTTCAGTTGAAGACAATGTATTTATTTGCAGTAAAATGTGTTACAGTGCGTAACTATTTCTCCAGCTGAACATACCTTAAGTTCCCCACGCAAAATAAGCGTGTTTTTCTCTCTGCATCTCAACTTGAAATAAATTACTCCTCTCAAAAAAATTGACAGGATAAGCCAATTTGTTACCTAAAGGCAATTCTCGGATAATCTGAAATAAACTTATTTATTCATTATCGATACAATGTCAACTGATTTGTTGCATTAGATTTCTACTGTAACACGTTTTTAAACGGTGGCAAAGAGATGCTACTTTAAAAAAAAACAGACTCCAACCACTATGGAGGCCCCAAACCACTAGCAAACCCTGAAAAATTAATACAGCTAAAACCAGATGTATATACAAAATGTAGATACAGGTATCAGCTTGCTAGATACAAAATAGAAAGACTCCTCCTCTGTACCAGTATTGCCGATAACACCATAGACAGATCAATCGGAAGTCCCTAAACTGCAAGTTGTTAAGAGACTAGGGGACTATTCTGGGGAAGGATTAGCTTGTTTTGTTCTCCTACTGTTTTCCAGGCTTCTGCTGTCAGCCGCAGTCAGAGACACGGCACCAGGCTATACTGACCTTTGCCGTGAAACAGGACAGCCATTACCAAGCAATGTCCCCCCAAAACTCATCTTCATCATGAAAACTTATTTTTCATTCCAGTTGTTATTATTTTACAACTGTCATGACAACAGTTTGTCTAAAATAGAAGTATAACCTTGGGTCTGGCAGCCTCATGGACTCAAGACAGAGGAGGCAGCTACCGGAAAAATTCAGCTTAAGAGACAACATACGTCACCTCCTGCAAAACGTCCTGCATATTAGAACTGCAGGAAGCCACGCTCGCCACTCACTGCAATGCTTGTATTTCTGCAGCAACGGGAAGCCTGAAGAACGAATCAAAGATTTCAGCTGGTTCTAAATAAACTTGTGGATCTTCTAGAAAAGTTTAGGGACGAAAAAAAAAGTTAGAATTTGCAGTAACTTCCTTTTATTGAACACGTGGTTAAAAAAGAAGATACAATCTCCTTGCCTGGACACCCTTACACATGTTAAAACACCCCTGGAAACCGTATTTCACTTGTCTCTGGACTTTGTTTCTGCCATTATAGCAGTATCTATTTTTAGGGTTGACAACAGTGATAATCACTTAATCCAAGAATCCATTCTGACCCTGAATGACAGACTGGTTTTGCAACAGCAAATCTCACATCAAAAAGCCTGACCAGAGAAGTCAAATAGCATCTCTACTGCTCTCCCACTCTTGATTTTTTTTTACGGCAAGAGAAGTCTGGCCGAAGAGTCTGGTATCACACGACCTGATAAGAGAGGATGTTGCAAGAAATCCTTGTAATGCTAATGACTGGTAGTACACAAGATGCAAAGAAACTGAAATTTCTTTAGAAAAATATGCAAGGCTTTATTCAACAAGAAAGATGCCTTTCTTTAAGGAGTTACTTCAGCTCTTCAGATAAGTGAGGAACGCAAGTCAAGCTCATTTGAACTCTTCTCGTCAGACACTGCTATAAATACAAAGCTCTGTCATGGTTCCCACAGACGACGTGTGAACAACGACAAGTGTCTTCAGGATTTGCTTGTCTGAATAATGTTCAGTGATTTCCACTGCTTCTTTTGTTCACTCCTCAAGACGCAAATGGCTTCCTTGCCGTAACATTTCAGCTTCATTCTACACATCCCAAATGTTTTTATTTTCTTTTCTGGGTAGTCACAGAGGTAAAAGGATATTTAAATCCATTAAATTTCAGAGTTTATTAAATCCAAAAAATATTTGACCCTCAAAAAAATTCCATTTCAGTACTTTCCAATATCTACATCCAGACCTGAAGATGAAAAGAATCTGTAATTTTAAAATTTGTAGTCTGACTTTTTAACCAACACCGTAGGTAGCAAAGGTTGTGCATAAACCGAAAATGCAAACGCTGCCTTGTCAATTGACAGTGTCTATTTTTATACACCTGTATAAATTTCCATTTATTGCTAACAGTGGAGTAGGGATTGTTGCAGGTCTCCAGTTTATTTTACTCATTATTAAACTCCAACGTTTCTTCCTGCAGTGCTGGACAACTTCAGCCGTCAGTAACAGTAGAGTGCAAGTTTTGTAGAACACTGTTGAGCCATATGGTGCCTTCTGTGAATAATCCACGTGCTTTCTAACAACCTTCCGCTTTCCTCTGGATTCTGAAGGCTCTCAGCCTTTGTTTCATTAGGCCTTGGGATATTTAAACCAAGTGCTAAACCAACCACCAACAGAGTCTGTGCCTCTTGGTGGAGAAGAAACATTATGAAGTGAGAATCGACACTTTCTCTGCTTTTGGCCGCTGACCTGGGAAATGGATCTAATGCTGGGATGAAGACAGTGCAGATGAGCTTGCATAGAAGCGTGATCAGATAAGTGGACACAAGGAAGGATACCGTAAGGCCACATTCCTAGGAGGTGACTTCTACTGTGCCCCAACCCAGAAAACACCTTTCTTTCAGTGGCTGGGGTGGCCATAACTCTTTATTTCTCACATCTCATCCACCCAAACAGAGAAGGTAGCTCATACTCATGCCTCAACTGGTTTTCCCCATTTTGATCACCGAGACCTAGTTAGTTAGACTGTTGATGTACAAGCCAAACACATCTTGGACACCAGACTCACAGGTCACCTCTGCCAAACAAACGGTGGTTACCAAAAAGAACGGCAATACAAACAGGAATGGAAAAATACTGAGTGAAAAACACGTTGGTTGCTTTAGCTGAAAACAGAAACGTTCCCAAAGGAGAATGGGGCAGCTGGGGATGCTCCTGCCACTGGCTCTCCAACAGAGCACAATGACACATATCGGTCACTGTGAAACAGTCTCAATCATCTCTGACAGGGAATGTAATGCCTTGCACAGTTTCCGAAGGAAATTCAATGTTCATCAAGAAAACCCAAGCTGACATCTGGGTTTTAAATACATCAGCAAGGGAACTCAGGAAAGAACTGCAGCTAAGACACTGCTGAAGCTAGGTCAACCTTAACCTTGTCTAAAGGGCTTTGATGGAGTCCTTCAATATAAATAATTTCAGGCTAGCATATCTAAATTTCTAGATACATTTTGGAAGAAAAAATTGTGGTAAGTGGGAGAAGGCTAGGATATATGCCACTGACAATCTAAAAATCAGTACACCAAAATAACTGCATAGTTATAAAGATTCCCTCAGACAGACTTCTATAAAACCACTGATTTAGAATCACACTAGACTCAGAAACTAGCATATGCAAAAGAAACAGTGCAACACATTAGATTAAAACTGGCTTATAAATATGAAAAGTAACTGTTGAGAAAATCATGATCAGATAAGGCAAACTGGTATCTGTTCCTGAGCTCCTGCTAAGGGAAGTTTGAAATAAAAGACAAATTCAATGGTGTAAGTCTGTAAGACTGACTTACTCTAAGACAAAAAACAGTGGATAATGATTAGCCAATAAATCAAATTAAAATAATATGAAATATGATTTTTTTTTTAGTTTATGCTATGCTACATATTCAAAGTGTTATTACCACTAACATTTCCTTCTGCAGAATTACTACCCCACTTAGCACAAAGAATGGCTTACTAAACACAGCCTTCAATATTTCCTTTTCTCTTCATCCTTCACTATATGGTTGTAGGGCTAGCTTCTGACCCATCTGCCCTGAACATGTAGTTGTATTTTCTTTCTTTTCCTGTATTTTTGTAACTTGTTGCAAATGTAGCAAGAGTTGCTTGCAAATAATAATCTTCACAGTACTACCATGAGAGAAGATAAGAATCATCATTTTACAGAGGAGAAAATTATGGCCAAATAACTCCCAGTTTCAGAAATCCAACTTGAGAAGTCCAGGACCAAATCGGCTCAAAACACAGACCTAACTACAAAAGTTACTTGCAGAAGTGCTGAGTTGTCTTCAACTACAAAGCGAAATAGAAATATTTCACACTGAGCATTCAAAAAACACAGAACTAGTATCCACTTACTGAAAACTGATATAAGCAAATTGTCCAGCGTCAGACAGTAAGCAGTAGATAAAAGTATCTCAGAAACCTGCAATCGCCTTAATCGTAAGAATCTCTCCCCTTCTCTCCTTCATTCACTATAACATGTTCCAACCCTAACAAACGGGGCCACAGTGTGACAAATAAAAGCCTCCTTTACTAGCCACTGATTTGTTACCAGGGCAACAATCTGTACAGACACTGACTGAGATGAGAGTCATCTGGAAAAATACTATGCGATTGCGTACTAATGCCATCTTGTAACGCAGAAGTATGGGAGCTAACTTTTAAGGGCTTAATGCTTTTGATTTTTGTCTTGGTAGATATTACGGTGAAGGGTTTGGGGTTTTTTTAAAGCTGCTGGAAAAAACAGAATTTCTTTCATGTTGGCCTGCATTAAACCCAGAGTCAACTGTGAGCAGGGCTGCAATCTCTAGACCTGCAGCATAGAAACCCACTGTGAAAAGGCGTAGGTAACACTTCACAGCGGTACATCTTCCTTCTTTAGCACAGCTTACTACAGAGCAATTTGTAACGAGTATTTAGAGACTTACTGTTAACAGAGAGATCATGGATTCAGCACCGGAATTGCACAGAAAAAGTATTTCCTGGTAATTAAACCCACTCTGCCTGCCTGCAGTCTGAACTTTAACATGTCAGGAGTTTATTAGGAGGCAGAGGGGGAAGGAGACAGATAAACTACTTAACTGTGGCCCCTAAGCTCTTCTGTTAATTCACACATCTTAAGGCTGAAGGCTGCACAACTCATTCTAAACAGGTTCGCTCTTCCCACCTGCTCCCTGAACATCAGCAGGGATGGTAACAACAACCTAATAAAAAAAAAAAACAAGTTAGGTCTTGCACAGAAGATCATCAGGGGCAAAAAAATGGAGTAGCCCTTACCACACTCAAAGCACCAGTCATTCTGCAGGAACAACACCGCACAAGTGACGGCTGAATTTGAAAGTAATGCCACCAATTTCAACCCCCAAAACACACTCTAAAAAGCATCATATAGCTAAGTCCGGGTGGATTTTCACATGGGCAGACCATAGCATTCATCTGCCATTTTGGCAAGCACCCCATCACGTTTCTAGTTTCTACAACAGACTCATTTCCTCAAAGCAAGCTAAAAAAACAGACAGAAAAAAATTTTCTTATTTCCTTTAATATCATTTTCTCAAGCACCTGAATTCAATTTCTCTTTAAAAAGAACTTTTCAAAAATAATTCAGCCTGAGACAGGCCACTAAAAATGGAAAGCTGCAGAGTGGAAGAACTAGAAAGCTGTAAGCAACTGAGGAAAAAAATCTGCCTGTCCTTGGAAAATGTTAGGCAACCTTAAGTACAGGTGGTACATTCTGAGCCAGCTACAAGAAAGGAAGGCAAGTTACACAAAGCGATCCAATGCTTGTGAGTCGGGACTCCTCCAATCATGCATCTCAATACAGCCAAATGCAAGGTCAGACATCTAGGAACAGAGAATAGAGGTCACACTTACAGGATGGAGAACTGAACCCTGGAAGTCAGTGACTCTGAAAAGAACAATGGATCATATTGGATAATCAGCTTAACCTGAGCTCGCAGCCAGCTTCTGCAGCAAAGAGTCCGCAAAGGCATCTTGGATATTTACACACCAAAGTATCAAGCAGATATTAAAATGAAGTACTATCGCTGCAAACAGCATTGCTGGAAGAGCGCTACTGGAATATCCAAGTGCTTGTAATTTCACCACCACAAAAAGATATTGAAACAAAGAAACGTTCAGAAGAGGGTCACCGAAAAACAAGCCAACCACCACAGAAATAGCCTCATAATGAGAATTCAGAGCTTAATTTAACTTGCTGAAGAAAAGCCTAAGCTATGGTCTGTAAGTAGCTACAGGAAAAAACAGAGAGCTTACTAACTGAGTAGACAATGAAACAAAAGCAAATACCTGGACCCAAAGCTAGTCAAATTTGTACAGTAAAGGCACATACTTTCAGGTTAATCTTACCGCTAACTGAAACTCTATTTGTTAACATGATTAATATTTCATCACCCTAAGTCTTCAAAGCAAGATTACATGTTTGAAATACGTCCTTGTTCAAACACAAGTTATAGACCTCATGCGGAAATTACCAAGTCAAATGTTTGGTCTGTGCTTTACACTGATCCCTTTGGACCTTAAAAATACTCATCTACTCTGTAAGGAAGGTAGAGAACAAGCTACAGTTTTCTGTGTAGAGAACAAACTACAATTTCCACTCACGTCTTATCTTCAGGTAAAACAAGCATGAAATTTTCCATCTCTAAAGCAATTTTTTTTAAACAAGGCTCCTTGAATTCCTCAATACACGGGAAAACATTAACCCATTAGAGATCAAAATGCATTACCACATTGGCTGTGGTTAAATATATCATTTCCAAAAAAAGAAAAATACAATACTCGCTTAGATATCATAACACATACTAGGTAGCAAGGAACCGTTGTGCAAAACTGCCAAACATGACATTTCCTCTAACGGCTTTCTTACAGGACAGCCTTGTTCCTTTCTGGGGAAGGAAAAAACAAAAACCAACACCAAAACAACAACCAAAAAAAAAAACCCCAAAAAGAAACAAAACAAAACAACAACAACAAAAAAAAAAGAAACAAAACAAAAAAAACCCAACCCCACAAACCACCACACACACAAAAAAAACCCTACACCATTCTTAATCTTTACCTGTTCCTGTACATCTTCAAACTCTGAACTAAGCAGCTCTATGAAGATGGGGACAGCTCCTGCTTGGATCACTATTCGAGTCTGAAGGGAATTCCCCGAGGCAATATTTGTCAGCACCCACGCAGCCTCAAACTGGAAAACAAAATACAAAAGAAAGTTTACTAGGAGCCTTCTATGCCACACCAAAAATGAGGACTAAATGTCTTTTAAAGACAGAAAGAATTGGCGTAGGGAAAGCATGATGTATTACTAATTAACACAGACAATTTGCAAAGTAAGAATCAGAATCATAGAGTTAAAAATTATCAATATCACTTGAAATCAAAATTTGCAGAAGTTCCTTATGAGAACAAGATCAGGTTTTCTGTGGCTTTTCAAGTATTTTTTGCTATGCAATTATATTACCTTCGGTCTGTTCTACTGCCTTTCCTTACTGGCTAAGAACCAATACACAAAAAAAATGAGTCTTCCCACAAGACATTCGATACCTGCATTCACTGAATCAGCAATGATATTCCTGAAGATGCACGAAGAGAGACACTGTCAACACTGTTGGACAAAACTTCATGGATATAAAGGAAATAAAAGCCATTTAAAAAAACAAACAGGAAAGGAGATTTAAAAACAACAAAACAAAAACTTCGTAATCACAATCTGGTATTGCTGCCAGGAGTTATTAGTGCATGACATTTTTATTCAAGACTAAGCAAAACTGAGATCCTGAATTAATGCATTTTTTTGATTTAACTGTTTTTGTCATTTATTTTTATTTTAATCTCAACTTGCAAAAGCATTAACTTCTTAAGCTGAAATGCAAATTTTAACACTACCTGATATAGACTTCAGAAAATACAGATTCTAGAAATCTAGATTTTGGTAGATTGCTGCATGCTTTCCAGTCCAAAAATTATTACACTACACTAGCAAATTTAAATCCTATCAGATACATTCAGTATCTAGTGAACAAAAAGACTGCTAAAAGTTGAATGAAAAGGCAAAAATCAGCGAACAATAAAATTGGAAAGTTGTATGGTACAAATGACCGATTTTGACATTACTAATGAATTTTATTAAATATTAAAGTTTACTAAATTTTATTTCCAGTTAAAATCCTGATATACTTTTCAAGACTAGCTATCACTGAAGAGGAGCAAGGACTTATACTTAGGATTTAATCATAAAAGCAACTCCTGCTAAGGACAGGCACAGAATCTTGAAATAGGCCTGAAATAAGAACTCAACAATTAAGCCTAGGCTTGTAAAGCTTTTAATTTTTAAGTGTTATTAAAGACTTCAGTTTTAAAAATAAAATTAATCCTACCCTCCTGACCAACTAAAGGAGAGATTATATTCTGGTAACATGATCAGAATAAACGATTCCAAAATACACTGTTGTAATACAAACAGCATGGCCTGCAATAAAGCAGAAACACACAACGTCAAAACTGCAAGACTTATCATTAATCACAGAACGGCTTGGGCTGGAAGGGACCATCAAAGGCCTCCCTGTGGTGAGCAGGGACACCTTCAACTAGATCAGGCTGCCCAGAGCCCCGTCCAGCCTGGCCTTGAACATTTCAGGATGGGGCTTCTACCACCTCTCTGGGCAACCTGGGCCAGTGTTTCACCACCCTCATTGTAAAAAATTTCTGCCTTATATCCAATCTAAATCTGCCCTCTTTTAGTTGAAGGCCATTTCCCCTAGTCCTGTCGCTACAGGCCCTGCTGAAAAGCTTTTCCTCATCTTTCTGATAGGCCCCCTTTAAGTATTGGAAGGCCGCAATAAGGTCTCCCTAGAACCTTCTCTTCTCCAGGCTGAACAACCCCAACTCCTTCAGCCTGTATGAATGAACTAATAATAACGAACCAGAAGCAAAAAGTTCAGGCCAGAGCTTAAGGCCAACATAAAATATACTCGCTTTCCTGTAATTGTACTTCTCTGAAGTGACTATCTATGGTTTGTGATATGGTATTATTAGTCATCTTTTAACCACAGAGGTTTCTTACTCATATTTTAGAATTTGCCCTTTGGCTTCCTAATGGATGCCACCAGGTTGAACTATTCACAACTCTGAGACTCACACTCTCTCCAGTCATATACCCGTAACAGAGAAGAAACACTGTGTATAAACAGATTAATCAATTTAAGGCCAAATAGCAGGTACTTCTTGCTCCAATCTGTCCTTTGCTTCAAATATTTATATAATAAGTTCTGATTATGAGCTAATCATAAGATCTCCCCGTCTTCTGTGGAACTAAGTTCTGTTAAACTGAGCTCTTCCCAACATCTAACTAGAATCAAGGGCAAATTAGATGATGCCCTTGTGTGAGCACCACTTAACATTTCAGATGGTGTAAGTTACAGTAAGCTTAGCTGAGTGACAGTTTCTCTCCTCCCTCTCCACTGTGGACACCTGATGCTCCAGAATGTATAAACTAAGGAACGGCCACATGCAAATGGCAAAGGATAGAAAACCAAGTATTTTATGATAATTAAAAGTTAATTAACAGGAAGACGACCTCATCCAAGGGATGGTCTTGGTATCCGAGTGGTATCGTTCTTTTTAAAGATTTCTCTCTCCATCGCAAAAAGATTTTGCACATGAGACAAATTCACCCGTTCACATATGGTTTAAGTGATCATGGAGAAGAGAGGAGGTTTTTTTAAGTCTTGAAATCGCTTGACTAAAAATTGGACAGAGGAATTCCAGACAAATTAGGCCCTCCTACCACTGATAATCAGAAGCCCAGTTTTTACAGGATATTCCATTGACAGCACAGAAGAAAAACAGAGCATAAAGTCACAAAGTTCCAAGTTCACCAACATGGAAGGCTTTTCATATTCAATCCACCATACAACCACCTATAGTATCTGAGCAAAAATATACTTCGGTGTTTCCAGAATGAATTGAAAATCCTTTCCTTCTACAGACAGGCTAGAGTTAGGAAAGCCTAGAATGGCAAGCCCAAAATCTATGCCTGTGCCAAGGAACACTTTTGGAAACACTGACACAAGTAAAAAGCATTAAAAAGTGAGGTCAAGAGGAGCTTCCTAACTGATCACAGCAAAATGTTCTACCTGCAGACCCTGAACTGCCAAGCAGGCAGACAGATTTGGCAAGATGAAGGAAAATTAACCAGCTGGAATGGAATATCAAGAGCAACATACTCAAGTTTATATTTTCAATGCTTTGTTACAAACTCTTTAGGACAAGCTTGGAAGTTTCAACTTTGACTGATTTTTCCTCTTTCCATGTAAAAATCAACATGTTACACGACTAAGGCCATGAGAATTTGCCTCAGCCTACAATTGCTTTTGAAGTTTTTTAAACTAGAGCTGTATCTGCATTTGATGAAGTACCCTCTACCCTTCTTTTCCCTTCCTATTCAAGTATGTCCTTCAAATATTAGCAGCTTGTTTCCCTTTATCTGCCTGTCTGAAGCTTCCATACTACAGCCCTTTAAGTAACAATAGGCATTCCTTTTTTTTTTTTTTTTTTATATCAGATTGCTTACAAACTTTCCACTGGAGTTGCAAACCAACCGGCTTACATCTGATACATACTCTTAGTTACTGTCCTCAAAGGTAGCTAACAGACCTTCGGGATTCTGTGGATATCAATTTGAAAAGTAATTCCTATAAACGAAACCTTTTCTCTAATGTATAAGGAAAAAAAGTATCAATTGTTGCATACCTCCAGTCACCAAAATTCGGATTTCACATGGCATTAACAAACTTGTTGCCTTATGCATTTTGAAAGAACATTGATTCTAACCTATATATTGTACTTAATGGTTACCTGTTAACATTTTTTTTCTTTACTAGATGATTTGTTTTCTTTCATTTTCTACTAACCCAGAAGAAAGAACTCTGACCAGAAAAAAAGGACAGCTGGAAATGAGACAAAGCTCCAAGAATCAACTCCAAGACAAATTAACCACCACCGTAGCAAACACAATTTAGTTTTTCAAACCAAAGCAAGAAAGTTTCAGTTTCTATGTTTATCATTACGGGTCGTAATTCTAATTCCAAACTTTTCTTAATTTAATCAAAAATTTAAGTCATAATTCTACCAATTTCAAACTGTCTTCAATTAGTACAAAAAAGACAAACACTGAAGTTTAGTTTAATAGCTTTTCATCTGCTGAGGTCCAAATTTCAAACTCTCTTTTTGTTACATGACAAAGTGTAAAGGCCCCATCCTAGCAATCACACAATGCAACTCGGACATCTCTCTCTCTCCTGGGCCCAGAGGTCTTGCCAGAAACCCTGAAGATAAAATAGCTTTTTTTAACCTAGTGAAGAAAAAGAGGGGAAGTACAGCTAATTGGAAAAAAACACTGTTTGTTTTGGGTTTTTTCTACCTAATTTGTGTCACCAAATGCGTTCATAATATAGGAATATAGATTAAATTTGTATACCTGTAATGTACAGTTTTCTTTTCGTTTCAGGAACTCCACAAACCTGGCCACCACTCCTGGTGTGCTTATGACTTCATCTATTGGGGGATTTGGTTCTATTTAAAATAAAAAGCAAAGTTAGATACATTCATTTCTTTGTAGGGAAATTCTCAAATTACTGCATCAAAACAATGTCCAACGACATACTGACTCCTCTTTTCTGAGAGTTTGTTCTTTTTCTACAATACTGCTTTACCTTTACTGAAAGGCAATGGATTCCTGTCTGTCACCGTAAGAAGACTCCAGCCTGAATGTTGAGGTAATGAGGTAACATGACTCAAAACACTAATACACTCAGTAATTCAGGCAGACCAACTTCACAGCAGCACTTCTGTGAAGTCACTCTGGCATGCACACATGCAGAGAAACTTCAGTACACCAGCATATTTGAGCCACAGAGACACTCCCCACAATATTTAAACTTACATTCCAGAGTAGACATTGCATCTGCGTCACTTAGTAGTTATACAGATTTCAAGGAAAGAAGTGACTATTACATAGACCTAGCTGACATTTTGCAAAACAGAGCTTTATCCAGAAATTTGTGTATGAAAGTTAATCTTTACTGCTGTCAAAGTAAAAACATATGCCAGGGACACTGCCACATTTTTTTCCAAGTAATTCCAGCCCTTACCTTTAGAAAGAAGCTTTCGGAACTTCTGGGTGGCTGAAAGCTGCTGTTCTGGACTATTGGAGAAAATCATCTCAATCATATCAGAGGTGATGACTGCACTCTAGGATTCAGGTCGGGGAGACAGAATGAGAGTGATAGAGAGCAAGAAGGAAAACAAAACGTGAGATTAGTGCTAAAAAGGTGACATTTGCTAAGGCAGTATCAAGTTTATCTCTTATTGAGCAAAAACCAAAATAAGACCATCATGGACAACAAATGAGTCATCATACATCTGCATCTACATAAGCAGCATCATTCTTAAGTGTAATCTTTCTTTTCTGGAAGCCAAAATTCAAATTTTACCTAAGATATGGCAAGAAAATTACTCTTCAGAATTTCTCACTGGTATTCTCTCCCCTTTTTTTCTATCTCCCCTCCTCTAAAATAAACGTAAAATTGTCAGCTTCAGCAAAAGAGAGTTTAAATTTGAATAGCAATTACTCTTATAGAAGAACACCACTTTCATTATGCTATTGTTTAGATTTCTGTAACATGTACATTTTGACTCATTCTCTTACACCAAAATGTACAGGACCTGTCATTTTTAGAAGAGCTGACAAACCTAATCCTTGTCATCATAATCAAGTAAGGGTATTAAATTTTCCATAACACTGATGGTTTCCACTAATATGGCTCAATTAAACCAGCAACCTTTCTTATGCCAGGTAAAATCTGACATACATCACACATGTAAACAAGCACAAGGAAAGTCAGATTTTTTTCTTCCACTCCTTCTGATCTAGATCCTTAAATCTGATCCAAATCCTTAGGTAGACAGGGAGACAGATGACAGTGCTGAAAATACTTAAGCTTTGTCTGTAACAGCTAACAGCTCCAACTGTTAAGACCCTGAAAGTGATGATATTTAAAATAGTAAACTGTATAATGGTACTATCTATCTCAATTAGATAGGCTCCTTTCCTTACTTTTTACTATCTATTCATTTCATATAAGCTTCCACACAAATGATTAAATGGTATTTGGGACTTGTCTGATGTTTAAAGACTATCCTGAAGAGTAAACCAACACATTCTATTAGTGATCTACCACGTTGTTTATAAGCATTTCTCTGTTTCTCAGTAATTTTCAAGGCTGGTATAACCAACAGAAACCAAGCTCAGCCTGATTTCTGTGAAAACATCACGTACACTGAATACAGACACAAGGGCGAAGATCAGTGGTCAGACTTTTAAGTGAGGACTGCACTCTCCTTAAATCTCTCTGTTACAGCCCAAATCCCTTACCATTTTTCTTTCCAGGGAGAGGACTATGGTAAAGAAACAGGGAGAAAGCAGAAAAGTTTTTTTCTGTAGGATGAAATTCCAGCTTGGAAAGGAGTTTAAGGATATATGCAGCTAGATAAGCTAGGTCTAGCTGTGTTTCCAACACCCTGGCTAAAAATGGTGCCACCTGTAAGTCCGCTAACAAAGATTTCCACTGAGCCCCTTTTTACTTTGTAAATTGCAGTAACACATTGCCTGGTTTGCATTTCACATTTCAAGTATTATGAATTTCAGATTAAAAAAAACCCAACAACTTTGGGCAACGGTTGATAAAATCACCCATAATGGTGAACATCAAAAACAGGAAGTAATCAGCCTGCCTGGAACAATGACATTTTATTTAATTTTCTTGAAAGCACATCTACTGAGCAACCACTCACTCAATCCATAACATTTTTCTCTCAGGTAATCTGTTTCAGGGCAGTTCAGAGACAGATGTTTGAGAGCTGCCCATAAGCTCTTTGAATGAAGTTTTTCACAATCTTCTGGAATTCCATTCCCCTCAAGTCACTGCACGACAGGTCTGCCCAGTTTCAACAAACATTGTATTCCCTTCTCATCACTTACAGAAGTCATCTCCATGTTGTTCATCTGAGCCTCATGGAAGCCACCATCCGACATCACTTCCTCCTCCGCTTCTTCCTCAGCTGTTGCAACATTTCGGCGTTTAAACAACTAAAGAGAAAGTATTTAATATATATTATATAGCCAATACATACAGAGCATGTCACATTAGCCTGCAATAAAAATAACATACGCTATCACCTAAAAGAAGCTAGTATACTGACTACAGGACTCCTCCTGATGGTAAATGGAGAAAGTTTAGCCATGGAGTAAACGAAAACGGCAATGTGCTAGAATACTGGTTCCCAAAATTTCTGAAAAATTCCGATATTCCCTTTTCTTCTTCACCGTCCCCCTCCACCTACGAGCTATCTCTAGCTTCCAGACAATAACTTTCTTGCAGAGGATGCTGGGGCTTAAAGACTTGAAAAATTGCTGTGTATAACAGATCTTTGTAGAACACCTGCAGAGGCTGGGGTAACTGAGTTACGGTGGCAAAGGGAGGGCTTTGGAGGATGATCACATGGGATTGAAATTATACTGGGATGAACAGAATTTGGTTGCTACCACTTAGAGAAGGTATCCAGTTCGAGATGTCACGAGCAGAGCTAGAGAGGCTACAGCTTCTCCCCTTAACCCAGCTGTCTCATTGCAAGAAACATTAGCAATGACAAGATGGCTTTGGGGGTGTTGCTTGGCCTGTTGAGTTCAGGAAGCAAGACTCCAGCACTGAGCCATGTCAGATTTGCACCACTGCAGGCAGGCAAGGCAAAGCCCCAACACAGACCTGCTGTTAACTCTTCTCTCCAGAGAAGATGGGGAAGAAACAGTATACAAAACTGCTAAGTCTATAGCAACCCTAGGTCAGTGATAGGGAGCCTTACGGAATGCTATTCCTTCTAAGCTACTGTACGATGTGCCCACTCAAGCTCAAACATGCGCTCAAATACAATCTTAAACCAAAATTTATATATTGCCAAGTTATATGAAAATTCAGAGGCCTCGGGTTGGTTTTGCAGGGTTGTTCCACAAAAAAAAAAAAAAACCAAAACAAAACAAAACAAAAAAAAAACCAAAACCCACACCACAACCAACCACCATGACAAAAACAAAAAAAAAAACCACCAACAAAACCCAGGGAATTTAAACAAACTTGAGTGAGCTATGTGCCAAATACATGAAAGAGAAGTACCCGCACAAGGTCTGAAATTGTAGAGCTGCAGACTCTGTTTGCAACTCCACTTCTGCTCCACTGTTAGTCCAGTTAGGACTAACAATTTTCCTTAACAGAAGGAAATACTGCCACCCACTTTATTTAGCCAGCCTGTGGTAATCAGGTCCAAGGGAGGTCAGAGGCACAGATAAGACATAAAAGGACTCATCATTTTCTTAATTTAGTAACAGCTTTACAAATAAGACCAACGACATTCTGCGCTACCAGAGGTCTGGAAATGCTACCTGTAGATACTGAGCAAAATCAACAAGAAGTATTGCAATTTCCTCTCAGAAACTCTCCCCTGCCTTTCCTTGAAAGCATCTGTGAAAACAGTATTAAACAGAACAGATTATAGACTTGACCTACCATTCCAAACACAAGCGTATTACTATCTTCATTCTAACTCCAGAAACCTCAACATTGATGAAAAAGGCTTTGTTACAACTTTGTTTGAAATCGAACCAATCCCTTAAAGCTTCCAATGAACAAAACTAAGAACAAAAAGAACTGTTCAGTGCTACCTGTTTTTATCAGAAGATGGTTTTCATCTTATCTTGTCACTGCTACTGTTTCCTGATTAAACCTGCAGAGCACCTGCCACTTTGCAGTGTGAATGAAGCAGTAAGAACTAGCAAGACATGAGCGGGTAGAGAAGCTTCGTTTCCAAGCAGTTTTCTCAGTCATTTTGCTTACAACGTATACTAATTGCACTAGTCAAGGTATCAGCCTTATGGGCATAAACATAGCATGAACTTTTGTAAATTCATAAATGAACTGAAACTTAAAGACAGAAAACTGAGAAGAATCAGGTCAACAAATTATTTCTTTCCTCAAGCAAATAATTATTGCAACTTACAAGGACTTGGTCAGACCTCCTCCTCCTATTCTAGCTGCAGCATTTCGTTCCATTTCACCCCAGCTTGCCACTCTTTGAACAGAGATTAGAGCCACCACAACTCAGGTAGGAAGAAAAAACCAAAACAACCATAAACAAAAACCAAAATAGGAGTTCCTCAATCACCTTCAGTGCAAGGTCAGACAGCTTTGTTCAAATCATCTTTAAGCTGCTCTGGCCAATCTTACACTTGAGTGAATGAGGAGCACTCAAAGTTTTGTAGAGCCTGCAGAAGAGGCAGTAAATTCTGCAAGGGACTCTGATTTCAGACTATGTACGAATTTGGTAGGACAGGAACAACAAAGAAGGGGCTTGGGAAAAGCAAAGAGCCAGAGA
Source organism: Sagittarius serpentarius (assembly GCA_034782735.1). NCBI lineage: Eukaryota > Metazoa > Chordata > Aves > Accipitriformes > Sagittariidae > Sagittarius > Sagittarius serpentarius. The sequence continues at coordinate 1,369,089 of JAVKLA010000030.1, read as the reverse complement.
CAGCACAAGACAAGGCTGTTTAAGGACTGGTTACAGTTATCGCAACTGTAGTACGGTACCTGTTCCTCTCTCTTTTGCTTCCGTAGCTGAAGACCCTCTTCCTCCCGCCTGCGACGCATCTCATCAGGGTTTAGAGATTTGTTCTTGTAGCTCTTCAGTCGGAAATTCTCTTTTCCTGAGGTCGTCATGATTCCTTTACAGTGCAATTAAAAAGAGAAGTCAGAAAATAATTACTCTCCAATAAATTATCATTTTATATTCTGTCTCCATCTCTTAATCTCCGCAGCCATGCTCTTCCAGCCACTGTCCTCCCTATATCCCATCACCTAACTTCCAATAACTTAGAAGGTGTAAAGCAAAATCTCACAGAATTGTCACTTTGGTGTGCTAGTTCTTCACATCACACCAACAAACTTTTATTTTGCCCTCAGAGGCTGCAAGGCATGAATAAGTGAAATATTTTATTAAGAAAGAACTGAGATCTGTAAGGCAGAGTATACAGCCTGGGCCAAAAAGAAAACTGCACTAATAAATCTTGATATTTCTCCACACAGGAATTAGCCAAAGTAATTATATTCCCCCGCCTTCACTCAGGAGCGAAGGGGTCTTAGCTGCTTTTTAGCTTAATTCACTTTGCAAGTCAGTACAGGGTCTTTTTTGCACTCCAAATCCACATTTTAAGTTAATTCAACACAACCCTGTGTTTTATCTATCCAGATAAGGCTTACAAGCCAAAATGAAATGGAGAGAGAAATGTTAAGTGAGGATGGTTTAACCACTGAAAATGCTCACTCCTGCAAAGCAAGCAGTGCTATTCTTGCCCTCCTCCCCACCCCCAGCCTCTAATCCTGCCACTGTTTATATGGAGGGGCCTTTTTTCAGTCTATGATTTCCAAGGACTGTCTGTCTTGCGTAACTCAGTGGCTCAGCATTTACAGCTACCCATGATGACTTTCACATGTAAAATGCTGCACTTCGGAGTTACTTAGCATAAAACAGTAGCTATAAAAGTGTGTGGAAAGACCACGTCCCCCCTTAAATCAATGGGCTGTGGATCAGGTCTCTACTCTTAGTGCTCCATTCTGCTGCTGCTGCTTCTCTCCTTACATCCCCCCTTTAAATCCAAAAAAGGTTGGGAACAAAATTCTAAACATCTCGGTATTTCCATGCGTCTTCATACAGATGCAGAATCTCCAATATGCTGTAAATATCTGCAACTCTGTAATACAAAATTTAGGAAACTACGCTATATAAAAAGTTACTCTACAGGGCTTTTCAAGGTCTCTTTCAAATGCCCTAACACGTTGTATTAAATATGCTACCTACCTCAAATTCCATAAGCACAGAATCACCAGGTGATAAATGATCTTCTGTGCACTTTTTACTTTAAAATGGAGCAACATGAGTGTATACAGACTCTCAACAGCTTAGGTTTCCTATTTAAAATACATCAAACGTATAATGAAATCTACTTTAACCTCCTCTTCTTTCAGTTAGCATGAAGAGTTTTTAAGAGATTTAAAAAAAAAAAAAAGAGAATACCCAAACGTGCTTCTATTAGAGCCTCTTTTTAAGTTGCTGCTATCTGACAACTGTTCATAAGAATTCTGATGATCAGAACTGACTTTCACAGAAGATATTTCAGGCATCACTTCAAGCATTACTGTATTCTGTCAACTGAGATTTAAAAAACTGTTAAGGGACATAAAACTACTGTATTCAAGATTAGTCACAGACTGCGCTGAATGCAACAGCAAAGCCTGAGCATAGAGGTAAGTAATTCAGCAGCCTAATTCTACTGAAAAGGCTGTTCCTGAAATGGCTTTTTTTTTAAACAAAGGCCCTACACAAAGATAAATCTCAGAATGCCAGAAGTTCCCGACATCATTCTTAACAGCTTGGAGACCTCCTTCTTCCTGTGTTTAGGTGTCTGAGCTTAAAGTGTTCACGTTTCTTGCAGTATATGCTTGGCAATAACGTTTTCTTCCTGTTTTTAGTTTAACTGACTACTACTTGCATATGAAACACAAACTATTTGAGGAAGGCCTGGATTTTAACTGTAAAAAGTAGTTCAGGCTAACAAATACTCAGAGTACAAAATTTCTTTTGTTTCTTAAACATTTTGAAAGAAATATTTGATATACTTTAGTATCAGCAAAATGAACTCAAACACCAGATGGACAAGCATGAGCTAACAGGACACGCCTAAGAGGAAAACAGCTCTGCAGCCACTCTAGTCAGTCAATCTGCCCTTCAACATGTACAAACGCGGGCACACACAACAGCCCAGGTAAGATCTCAGGCCTTCCGTGACTTTATTAATAATTCCCAATTTTTGTCTGAAACATGTCTTCTCAAACTCACAAGATTATATTTGCCTTTATCCGAGATTTCAGGACTTTGGTAGCTCCTGTGGTCATTTCACACTTTCACTTCAATCCCTAAAAGTTCTTAATTTAAAGGAATCCTTGACAAGGAGCATCTCTGTTTCTTCACCGAATTTCACCTCATTTCTATTATGTAGCCCCACTGTATGATGTTCCAGTGTTTCTAAACATCAATAACACCATCCAACCTCATCATCAGCAAGTTTCCTTAGCTTATTCTTCCTTATTGTACTTACTTACCTAGCTTCCCCTCACCTCCCAACTTGTGTATTAATTTCTTTCAATTAATTTTGCTTCTGACTTTAAGGTAATAATTTTCACTTTCCTCCCATAGCTCTATTAGCCCTCTCCTGTTTTAGTTTACATCATCGTTTCATTTATTGAAAATACAGGCAAAGGATTTACTTGAATTCTCTAACTTTCCCTCAACCTCTCTACTTAACAGCTTCACAAGAATTATCTTCTGTTTATTACACCCTTTACAAGTTTTAGCTGCAACTTTTGGCTATGCTCATTTCTGACTTTCAAGACAGCTCATTTGCTGACTAACCCCTTCTATTTTCTGAGTAATCTGTACCCTTAAAACGCTTTCAAAATAGTGTATGGTGTTTTACCTGCGTGTAAAGCCTTCCTACAAATTCCCACCATCAAGTGACTGGGAAGACAGTTTCTTCTATTAAAGGTAAAAAAATTAAGCTCCCTTCACCATTGAGAAGTTGCCAATTCAACTAGTAATGAGTTTAATAGTTTATTTCATAGTAGTCCCTCACTGGTAGTAAATAAACAAAATCCCAACACAGCCACATATCCATTTCATATACCTGCCTACCTAATCCAAAGTTATTTTCTAAAAGCAGCTTTTGTGCTATCCTCAGTATCTCCTAAAATCAATTCTTTCTTCATCATTCTTTTACTGGTTGCCCAACTACCAGTGAAAAATTCAATGACCACATCGTGAATTTCATCAAGCCCGCACCTATTGTTAGCATCTTTAGACCTATTCAGTGTGCGCACACAAATTATTTTTTTAGGACTGAAAATATAACAGTCCTATGTTAGTTGTTACAGTCATCCAAGGATGGTTTGCTATAAAATCTCCTCTTCCATTTTTCAGGGTGTAATCTTTCCCCAGACTAAACCACAGAGACAAAACAACTCCAAATTGCCTCGCTTGTCTTCAGCAGCTTTGTTGTGGCTTAACTGAAAAATCTTTCAATGGCCACTTTAAATTCACCCATGGTAATTTCTTCATAGCAAATAGCAAACCCCAGATCTTCGCTGCACTATCAAAATTAATGCTACTTCTGGTGAAAATCTGTGGTGGTTGTCATGGAAATGTTCTATCCATCTTTTCTTTCCTAAAGATAGCAGAGTATTTTCCACATTTTTTGGATACTCCTGTCTACAGATAAGAACCTCTGGCAACCTGGTGAGGAGTTTTCATGGTCTTTTCTTTAGGTTTTTGTGCAGCACCACTCAAACCCCATATCACACTTTTGCCTCCTCAGTTTAGCTGCCATGAAAAAATGATTTTTTTCAGTAAAATTAAAAACACCATCTATTCCTGAATGTCTGCATTTCCCTAAGGAAATGATGATCCCCAATTTTTTCACTGATCAAAACAAGTGGCCTACCAAATGTGGACGTGTTCTAAGCGTGCATTTCTGAGAGAAAGGAAAAGTACCACATTTCTCCTTGCTTATCAAGTCAAAGAAATTCAGAGGCAGTGGGAAATGCAGAGTCACTTACTGCGATGACCTACCTCACCCCAAGCAATCATCTAGATAGGAACAAATATGAACTCCCTGCCTTCTTAAATCAGCTATCACTGTTGCTAGACTTAAGGGCTTTGCTAGAAGGAATGCCATGTGACTAATACTCTTGGATCTTCCACACGTCAGAGGTATCCAGATGTAAAAATAAAGGCCTTACAAATCAAGACCTGCATAATGGTGTGTATATAACCCAGGCAACTGAAACTAAGATTACCAAATACACTGCTGATATTGAAGACTGTTAGAGACCAACTTTCCTTCTTTGGAATTAGGGGTGGGAATGAGAAAAAAAACTATTTCAGAAGTATAGACCTGTACAAGAAATTCTACCTTCCAATGGATATATGTATCTGAAGAGGAAGAGTTGAAAATGAAGGCGACCAAGGAGGTTGAAGGGAAACGGTGTTAAGTGATAAAAAAAGTCATCTTGAAGATCCACGATCTGACATACTACCAGTCTATGCTTCCTAACGAGCAGAGGCAGTTGTCAGAAGGACTGGAAGCATACTTGTGAGCTCTACTGTACCGTCAAACTGCTGTCTCTCCTTTAGATTGCTGCCAGAGAAACAGTGAAAACAAAAGAAGCTCTGTCAGCCCTGAAAGTACAACCCGTGTTGGAAATGCCACTGTCAAGATGGAACTCCAAGCAGTGAGAGAAGCTGGAATTATTCAAGGTAAGAAATGGTTCAGCTACGCTGCAAAACCTTTACTTGCAAAGAGATTTTTGTTTATTGGCTCTGCCACAGGACTCTCGACCTCCTAGAGAATTAAAGTTTCCTCACAATCATGCTTCTTGACATCATGCCAAATACCTACAGCACAGCCTGGACAGATGTTTGAGCAATTCACTGAGCTCTGATTACAGGATGCATCATCTTCTGACACTCTTAGTGAGAGACTAGAAAAACCTATCCAATTTAAAAACTACTCTGAAAGCAGCACTTGGCCATTCATTACTCTCATCAACACACTCCCTACAAATCCAACATGTTGACCACAAATGTGTTTGGTTTTTTCCCCGTTAAGTGCACATTTTGGAAAGTCCTTCCAATTTGCTCTTTGGCAACTCTAAGGCAACAGGTTCAGGATGCTAACAGAATTATTTACAACTTGTGGAAGTAAACTGTCAGCTTTCTTGGACGTGACAGACAATGAAAGACCTTCATAATAAAATGATGAATAATATCGGGTGTAGAATGATAAAAAATATGACCTGGGATTAATGCTATTTCCCTGGAAAAACTTCTAGAGCAACTTCAAGGTGTAAGGAATCAGGCAGGACAGGCAAGAGACCGGCATGGCTGAGTCAAGACCTGCTGGTCAAACTGAAGGGCAAGAAGGACATGCACAGGCAGTGGAAGCGGGCACAGGTATCCTGGGAAGAGTACAGGGATGCTGCCCAGTTGTGTCAGGATGGGGTCAGGAAGGTCAAGGCGCAGCTGGAGCTAAACTCTGCAAGGGACACAAAGAACAATAAATGAAACGATGATGTAAACTAAAACAGGAGAGGGCTAATAGACCTCTAATAAGCTAAGGAAACTTGCTGATGATGAAGCTGGATGGTGTTATTGATGTTTAGAAACACTGGAACATCATACAGTGGGGCTATATAATAGAAATGAGGTGAAGTTCGGTGAAGAAACAGAGATGTTCCTTGTCAAGGATTCCAACCCAAGGCATTCTATGATTCTACGATCCTACATTTGTCATCGTCCTATAGAGATGAAAATACATCCACCAAGTCTCTACACTGCTGACAGTGTTATCCGAGGTAAAAAAGAAAATAAAGAAAAACCAGCAGACTGACTTCTCTCTTCACTGCCACCTCCTGTTGTTTGAAAAACTGGCTCAACCAGATAAATGTTTTGGTGAGGCTGTATCTGCTTCTTTTGCAAAATTATTTGACAAAGCATACTTGATTACAGGGGTCTATGGGAATGCCCATCAGTAGAAACACCCGTATCACCTAAGGCACAGGGGTGTTAATTTCTAGTTTCAAATGTCTTCAGACTCTTGTAAAGCTCAGGACATCTACAGGAAAGGATATTTAACCATCTCAACTACAAAAAGCTATTGTTCAAGCACAACACAGCCAATTTCTAAAACCTTTGCTTAACTTTCCCTAGGTGTAAAATGGGATTGGGAAACATGTCTCACAGGCACTATAAAATTAAGTTACAGTATTTGTAAAGACCTGCAAAGTAAGTTTTGCTGATGATATATCAAAACCTAGCACTAACAAGGAAATAAAACGATCCTGTGAATTTCATTTTCTGTGGCTGGGGAAAGCTGCAGCAGCAGGCATGAGTGCTATTCACTAGCAGGAATGACAGACTTCAGTTTATGCAGAATAACAGGGACCCACAATCCTACAGCAACCATCACATAAGAATGATGGAGAAGAAACAGCACCACCACCTTCTGCTATCCAAAAGGCCAGAAGATTAAGGGAGCTTCAAATGTAACATAAGAGTCGTAGCTATACATGGGAGAACATATAGCCTTGAAAGAGGGTCCAGACTTTTAGGGACTTTCTGTCAAAAGCTGGAAGTAAGAAGGGGAATTGCTGCCCATCTCCGTATCTTTCAAATCTGCTTTATTTTGCAGGTTTCCTAGTCCTAGTAGCTTTTTCCATGCCCAGTAGTAGGTCTTAATTCACAGCCGTTTCTGTTCTAGCATCTTTAAAAACCTGCGAAATAGCAAACCAATACTAACCCAACTAATCTATAGCAACTTTGGCATGTTCTAGTTCTAGGCCAGTTGGCAAGTTGGACTGGTACTTGCTTAAAAATGAGAACAATCTTAAAACTTAAGACAATTCACGCAAGGCTTGAAAAGACATATAGTTTTCCACAATATGGAACATATTGCAGACATATTAAAAACCTCAATATTGACTGTCGCACAAAAGCAAAAAAAAAAAAAAAAAAAAAGAAGAAAATAAAAAAGACCGCATTATCTGAACAATGTTGAGGACACCGGATGCCACTTCTGTAGGGAT
>JAVKLA010000030.1:1312978-1353387 GCA_034782735.1 Sagittarius serpentarius | reverse complement strand
AATACACATGTATATGTATGCTCACTGGCCAGGGAGGGGGGTGGGATGAGGCTGCTGGCGCTGTGTTCGTGTGAGTGTTCTGTGTGGCTGGCCGTGTTATCTGTGTGGCCATCTGTGTATATATGTACATACGTGGTGTATATGGATATTTGTGCATGTGCCTGCATGCAATACAAGCTCAGCCTGGCTACTGCTTGGACCTAGGAGCACGGAGATAACAGCACCCTCGCCTCTCTCAGGCTACCAGATCTGGCCCGATTTTCCCGTATCAATAGATATGTGTATTTGTATACGTATCATATGTATGGATATGCATATACATATACAACGTACATATCATATACATAGGTATATTTCATAGGGCTTCTATATAGCATAGCATTTCTACCCATAGAATTGAGATGAGAGAGATTAAAGCAGACAGGCAACAGCTCTCTCTCAAACATTTGCACTGAAAAATAAATGAGTTACACTTCTCTTTCAGAGATTTTCTGTTTCTCGCACCCTACCAGTAAGCACATCTGTACTGCAGCAGCAGGTCTGGTTACAGTATTGGCTGGCATTCCTGAGATACCTTGAATCAAATTAGCACAGGTAAGGGCGGCAGCAGAGATCTGCAAGTTCTCTTGGTTTTGCTGAGAGTCTGGTTTCAGGTGCAGCTGAGCTAACACAATGGTGTGCTGCAGGTACAAGGATGAATTCCTGTTTCCCGTCGCCTTCAGTCTTCTGCTCCCTTCTCTCCACCACATCCTCACTTTCAGGGATGGTGAACTATGTTTATTCTGCACGTTTTGTGATGCAACCGCAGACGATGCCTTTTTGCAGTACAGCCATCACCTGCAGGCAAGGATTTGCAAAACTTGGAGGGCTTGTGTTACATGAGGCTGCGAGGCAGAGTACGGAACAGAGTGAGGCAGGCCAGGGCAGGCTGTTTGGGTCTGTGTGATCACCAAGCAACACGTGGAAGCAGTAAAAAGCGCCACCAGAGTTCAGACTGTCTGGAGACACGGAGATCTAAAACCAGGCTGACCTCAGGTGCTGGTAAAATTAAGACAGAAGGTAGCTTCCTTTCTAACAACAGCTACTTCTGAAGCCCTAAATATTTTAGTAATCTGGGTTAATTCAGCTGGAGGGAGTTTACTCCTAAACCAGTAATACAGAATTTTGACAAGGATTTTTTTACTTCGTATAGAAGTGAGGCATACAAGCAGCATGTTTTCAAACACAGTCTAAAAAGATGACAACAATGCGGAAGGCTGAAGAATGACCCTGAACTGGGGGGTGGTGAGGGGTGGAAGTGGATGGGGTAAACAAATCAGTGATCATGTTGTGAATGGGTGAAATTCGGGTTTAGGCATATTACCACTGGCCCCTGTTTTCCCCAGTGCAATGGGATGACAGAAAATGGTATCACGATAATACAGCCCTTTCTAAAAAAGGCCACAGAGACAGACTGCTAACCATATTTAGCACTACTAAATTACGATTGGCACCAGCAAGCCTTGGTTGTCACCTACTGACATTTTGTTCAGCCCTAAAAATGAAAACACTGTTGCCTGCACTGTTTCAAACGGTGAGAGTCACTGGGGACTCGCAGATAGGGAAAGAGAAAGATAAGGCAAAGCAACAAGTTCATCGTGACTTAGGATCTCAGAGCCACCACCACCACAGCCGAAAGATGTTGTTCTGCTTCTGAGGTGGTGAAAAGTGGTCGCATACGGCAGCAGGGTCACAAGAGGTGTCTTTGCAGCCAGACGGGGTGAGCACCCACCAGGGAGAAGCAGCGCCTGCCCCATCTGCACCCCTGAACCGCACTGACGTGTAGTAGTACCCTATGTCTGTACTCACCGTGAGTATGAAATGCTCACCATGAAACTCATGAAACTCACCATGAAATGCTTTAATGGGTCCACGCCGACGGTTGCTTCCTCAGGTTTGGCTGACTAAGGGTGACACTGGGAGCTGCACCCTTCAGCCTTCCTGCTGGTGGCTGGTGGGACCCTCTTACTGTGCAGTGGAGGGGCTGGAGCTGGGGAGTCTCCTGGGGGTCCCTGGGAGGTGGGCAGACAGATCTGCCCGGCTGCTCAGCTCTGGGCCATTCCCACTCTTTTTCTGCCCAGTCCTGCCCAGACAGATGGGAAACCCGCCATCACTGTCTGCACCAGCTGCTAGAGTTGGTGACGATGGGAACCGGGGGCACGGTGACAATTCCAACAGCAGAAACCACAAACTGGTGTAGGCAACAAGGGGAGTGAAGTCGTAAAGGGCAAACCTCCATCAGAGAGCAGAGCGGGGCTGATACAGGGCTCTGGGAAGGGTTTTGATTTTTTCCTCTCACGCAGGGGGCACAGAGCATTACTGGGTCTGCCTCTTACATCTTCTCTGTGAAGTATCACTCCAGAAGTGACAGTGTTAACAAATACAGAGAAGAGACTGCTCTGTAAGCTGAGCTACATGGTCACATGCACGGGTTTTATTTTTAACATCCCAAAACTACTTGATGTTTCTGCCTGGGCTTGCTCTGTGTCCTCTCATTCTCTCCTCTTTCTTTACTTGCAGCTCTCCCTTACCCACCTCACTTCAACCCAGCTGAGCACAACCAGGAGAGCAAGTGTTTGGTGGGCACACAGGGACTCTATGATTAAGGTAAGACTTTGTAAATAGAGTTGGAGCCTTTATTGGTCAAACCTTATGCAATGCAGTGGTTACTGTATTGAGCTATGAAAATCAAGATGTCTTCAAAACAGCCTTAGTAACTAAGAAGAAGTAGAATAATCAGACACAAGATGTCTTAAATGACACCCTAAAACAGAGGCAGCTGGTAACTGTGAACACTTCTGTGTCATGCTACTCTAAAAAAAAACCCTCCATAATATATTCAGTGGATTAGCCATAGTTTGCAGCACTGTATCTGGGGTTTTTTAAAACTAAGATGCTGATTCTAAGATGGGAGTTTCAGCAGCAGGACAGATGATAAATCAAAAATTCAATTTCTGTAATTTTGAAGAAACTGAAAGAAGTAAGACAAGGAGATACAGCAAGGATCAGAGGACAGGCAGAGCAATCTTGTGGTGAAAATGCTAAAACTTAAAATTTGGTGAGTTTTGTAGATTCAGGCTGCAAACTTTATGTTGGTAATCCAGACTGAATGAATGATGATGAAGTAAGAATTGCAAGGGTTACAGGTACTACTGTACCATTTAGAGTTGTGGCTGCTTAGCAATTTTTATTCAGGAATCTTTTCCCTTTTGTTTTTTATGCCTTAGACCTTAAGCAATAGCTCTGAAATTCTCTATACTGGGCACCTGCCTTGGGCTGGGTTTCTTTTGTTTTGCTTAAAACTGTTCACTTGATTATCTCAAGAAGTTTTCAGAAAAGTATGTTAATGAGATTGTTACCAGGGCATAAAATAGAACCTGAGCCTGAAGGAAAAAACCACAGTTTGGGCCATTCTTTTTTTTTTTTTTCCCCTCAAACTGCAGTTAAACTGGAACCTGTTATTTTAAAGCACTGGCTGAACTCAAACCAAACCCATTTTCCAGTTACCGATGCAAAGTGAGAGAGTTTGCCTGACTGTGTCCCTACCAAGGACAGCACAGGGACCCCTCACATGCACGAGGAGCAGCCGAGCAGCTCCATGCCACAGCCTCCCCCTTCTCCCTGTCCTGCCTGTCTCCCACACGACTCCCCAACATGCCCAGCACAAGACCCTGCTGCTGGGCTGCCCTGCGCCATGCTGCCAGCCCAGGGGCCCGCCTCAGCACCTGGAATTTTGGGGTGGGGTGGGGTAGTCTCAGGTGAGCTATGGCTACGTTGCGCCAGGTAGAGAGGAGCAAGAAATCTTGCTGATCCGGGTCTCATAGCGGGGAGCGCAGTGTGGGGTTTCTACCAGCAGTGCCCTGTGTTACCCGTGCCTCACTGCTCTCAACTCTCCCCTACTCGTCCCATAACCGCACTAGTGCATTTCACTGGACAGAAATTGCACAAGCAAGTTTCGGTGCCTTTTTACCGCATGCATACAGCACAGATTTACCAGGCGAGGGGGAGACCTGATGGTGCAGCAGCTTCTCTTGAGCTCCGCGGTCCTGCATGCCAGGTTTAGGGAACTGAAGAGAAGCTGATGTGCTGCTGTGAGAACCTGAGCAGCAGGTATGCTCTGGAGGAAAAGCAAGGAACACGGATTGAAGTCTTTGCCAGACTGACACACTATACTGTGGACCTACTCCATCCCTGTCATTTTAAAGCATAGTTTTTTCAGTATAAAGCAATTCCAACCCATTCAGTAACTGTGAACTAGTGGTTATTGCCATGAAACACCACAGCCTCGGCCAGCTGATCCCCTGCTAGAAAACACAAGGAGTAGCTCCCTAATTGTCACAGCTTCATCCTTCCATCTTTGGGCTTGTCTAACAGGTCAGTTGTCTCACAGAAAACCTTTTCACTCTGCATGCCCTGTACTGAGGATCTGAGGTTCACCAGAAGGATTGCCCTGGAATCAAAGTGCCCCTATAAAATCCATGCAAACTTGTTCAAGGTCTGAGCCTCAAAGAAACTACGCCTTGCACATGCTCGCTAGAAGGTTATTAGTGTTATTGATGAAGATTTAATCTATACCTTTTATTCTCACTTTCCACCCACCCTGAGCTGTACCATATTCACTGCCTGACTCATTTTAAGCTTGGCTGGCAACACGTATATGCAAGATCAATCTGAATGGTAACTGCAGAGCAGGAGTCCCATGAAGGACAGGGACCCACGATGCCTAATGCCAAGACAGTCACTCAAGCTGTAGCTGTCCCTGCTGTGGGTGTTGAGATGTGGGGCTTGACTCACTTAGGGGTCACCATGATTCCACATGGTGGCATTCTTGGGTTTGCTTTTTATTTTGTATTGAAGGACAGGACTTTAGAAAACTTGGGCTCCTGAGAATCATGTACAAATGTGGTACGGTATGGTTTCTAATGGCGTAGTGTTTTCTTCCTCAGCTCCAAGAAATAAATCTATCTGTTTTAACAAAAGGAGAGCTGAGCCTGATTTCTTGCTGAGGTTGTTAAGTATGTAGTGATTGAGGAAGAGCGCTGCACGAAAAGAGAAGAAAATCTCTAGTTTGAGGAGACTTAGCTGCTCTCCTAGAAAATGTGATTCTACAGCCGGCTCTGCCAGGGCTTTTGTGCAGGAGGTATGCAACTGCAAGTGAAACATCAGAACCTCAGCATCTCCATGCTTGGTGTATGTATATATACATTTATATAAAATATTATATTTAATTCTATTTCTTTTCATCTTTCTATACTTTAATTCTACATCTGCGAAATAGAAGTAATGGTATCTCTTAACCTCAAGTACACCTCTAGTACTGCAAAGATAAATTAATTATTGGTTTTGAACCCCCTCAGATACTCAGATAGTAAATATATTGAAAAACCCTGTAAAGAAATTAATAACGCTGTATTTGCCTCAGGATTTAAGTATTATGATCAAAAGGAGGTAAACACCATATACTGGGTAACAAGGATTAAAAGAAATAGAGAATATCTCCTATCATCTGCCTTATACACTTCACCAAAAGTATTCACATTCCTTGAAAATACTTTTCTGTTGTAACGTTATCTATAACTTTAACATTCTTGGCTCCAGCGTTCGGATGCAAACTTCCCTGAGATTTTTTTAAGAGCTCCTTATCCTGTTGTGAATCTTTGAAAGACTGTTTTGTGTCCATTTGCAGTCTCATCTCAGAGGCACTCTTTAAGGTAATTGTCTGGGGTTTCTGGTGGCCCTTTTTGATGGTTCTTTAAAATGAGAGGCATCCCTTGATTCTGTGCAAAGAGCTCAGATAGGATGTATAACCTTAGTATGTCATATGATCAGTCACATATAGCAAATACCAAATAAGAAAACAGTTGTATTGTTTTGGCTCATTGATTGCAACTGAAATAAATATATATTTACTGAAAATAAATTGTAATTGGTTTATAAACTGTAAGTTATTGTCACTGAACAGATCTGCTCCAGACACAGACATATCTGCAGTTAAAATAGCAGCTGTATATTTTTAAACCTTACTTGATTTGCTGTCATGACGGTCTAAAAATAAAAATTTACCAAAGTGGACAGACTGTGGGCTGTAATTTGCATCCTTTCTTTCCACAGTAGCCTGAACATGATTCAAGTAAGTACTTCTGTTTTGATTTTTTTTTTCCTAACCTGGCTTTTAGGAAATTTTGCAAGTTGCAGGGAAACAAGAAGTGTACAGGTTTAGAGAAATGTTTCTTTGCCTGATGTATCTGTGTGTCACCTGCCTCTGGATGTTATGTATCAAACTTACTGAGGCAAGAATCTGTAAACTTTCTGCTCGGGGTTTTGAAAGTTGTAGTTTGTGTACTGACAATAATACCATCACCTAAACCACAGAGCTAACTAGATTGTCAGTTAAAATACAGAGCTCCTGATTACCGGCAGGTCAGAATAGAAGCAGCATTCAAACCCTGGTAAATGTCAGAGAAATTCTCTGTCCCTTCTTCCTGTCCTCTAGCTTCACAGATTTGACAATGAGAAGAGAGGCATAGAAATCATGTGTCTGAAAAGAACAGCATATACAAGCTAGAGATGAGGTAAACTCAACTAAAAAATATCTGAATAACGATGAAGACTGATTCTGAATCTGAAAGCTCTGATATGGTCACTTTTCATAAACAAAGCATGTATTTTCTTTCCCTACACTTGATTGGGATGAGGTTCAGTTTCAGCATACAGCCGTGCGAAACAGGCTCCTCTCCAGAAACTTCACAATCAGTCCTTTCTGGGTTTTGGAGAGCCATAAGGCCTGTGCCTCTGCTGTATTTTTATTTATCAGTTATTTCTCTCCAAGAGTTACTTTTGCAGTGGAAAGTATTGTTCACACATTCATGTTTTTATTGCAGTGTAATGTACCCAGCCTTCCTCTGACCTTATGCAAGTCATAGCTGAGACTATTTTTAGAGATTATATTTGCAGCAAAATGTTACAAGAATGACAGCAGCAAGGATGCTGCCAATGTGAAATAAATCCATCTGTATCTCCTGCCTCTCTGAGCTGCATAAAAGTAGATGTAACTAAACAGCCTAAAGCAGGACAGATGCCACCCTAAACCGCATGTATTGAAGGGCTGGATGTGGCTGGGACCACCCTGGCCAGCACCCTGGTGTCACCCCTGGGCAGAAGCCAGTGCTTCCCAAGACAAGGCAGGGAATGTTATAACGGGTAGGCACGAAATACTGTTTTTCTGCATTGCTGTCTCGAGCTCTTGCCATGCAAACAAAGGTGAAGGTACCTAAGCCTTATACTTCAGGGTGTAAGTTTGTCCCCGGGTAAAGGGACCACCAAGGACATGTTCCTTTACTCGGCAGGACCGAGGGGGAATGGGATTGATTCATTAGGAGGTGCGAACAGGTATTGGTCAGTGCTGGGAGTTGCAAAGGATGGAACAAAGATGTTTTGAGCAATTAACGCACATCAAATTCAAACACAAGTGTGTGATCTTTAGTGACTGCAGGAACACAAGCATTGCCTTTCCCAGACATCTTTCCTTCTCCCGCATTCTTCGTGACTTCCATTGCCGGGGTGTGAAAGTGTGAGAGAGGAGAAGTGAAGACAGTATCTTCAAGAAAGAGAGGGGCAGCAGCTTCACGTAGCACCTCTTCCCTTGAGCCTGAGCCTACTTCGTCTGCAGCACAGCTCTCCTCAGGGCTAGGTCACTTAAGCCTGGGGTTGCAAAAGCGCTTACATCTAGGTAAATGTCGCGACTGTATTTTCTTCAGCCTTAGCAAAATAACAAAGTCAATTATTTCACTAACTGTCTGTTTTTTCCCAGAGCCAAATGAGAGTCTGCTGGGCCTATGGCAGTTCCTACTGCACAGCAAGTGCAGCGGGAAGACTTGTCAGAACTCTTTTGCTCATTTTCACAAAAAAAAAAAAAAAGCGCCCTGCGTCGTGTTTGGAAACAGAACTCCAGTTCCTCCTTATCATTAGCTTTTTCCTTTCCACAAAGATTCGCAGTAGGCTGAACCAAGCTGGAATGCAGCCCCTACAGCAAGGAGCAGAAAGTCAAAGGTCGGGAGTTTTCTACTTGCGGCGGCTCTTCTTTGGGCCAAGTTACTGATACCAGTTGACGGTACCCAGGGAAGTAGCTCCAAGCAGTGACTGAGCGGCCTCTAGTCCTCTAATCCAACAACTGTGTATGAGGGGAAAGGACCACAGGAGGTCCTACATGTTCCCCCTAAACAGCATCTCTTACAGACATTGTCGAAGGAGACTGCTGGGCTGGGTGGACCGCCGGTCTAACCCAGAACGTCATTTCTTACGTTCTTAGATTTTTTACAAGAGAAGGCATGACTCATGCTAATCACTGTCTCCATTTACTTGCTGTCGGACTCTGTGCTTCTGTTTTCCTGTTTTTAGGAAGGATTAACAGCTATTGCTGGGAATTATTGCAAGGGTAGAGATATTATGAGCAAGGGGAACTGAGAACTTTTGGAAACAGGGCTCATAAGTGCATTATGTTTACATTAAACTGATTTAATGGACTGACTGGGAAAGAAGGAAAAACACAATAATGAAACCAAAGCCAGTGGTTCATTGTGATGCAAAGCTAGTAATCTGGTAGTGATAACTTTTTTATATAAGGATCTTCATACATCATGTCCTTGTACTTCTGCTTTTTGTTGTTGGACCTCAGGAAAAGTGTATGTCCTTATTATATCAAAGGTTTTTAAGGGGAGGAGAGGAAAAAATTATATATATATTTGAAACGACATTCATATGGAAGTGTGAGAATGGAAACGCGGTCTTCCTTAAGAAAACATTTAACCTGTTTATATAATAAAGCCGATTGAAATTTCTGAAACATTCAGTTTGGCAACCTCAACTTGTTCTTCTAATCCAGTCTGTCGGTTGCAAAACGTTAAATTCATGGAGCTGCCTGGTGGCAGCTGAATTTATGAAACGGAGACTGGTATTATTCATTACTTGTTGCCTGGGACCTCTTTCTCTATTTTCTGGCCCCTTGTGGTGGTATCACTAACACTTTCATAAGCTGCATCTAAAATATGATCAGCTCAGGATCATCTATTCAGTTCCAGGTAGCGTTGACGCTGGCTTCTCAGAAGTACGTAGGGTGAACTGAAAAAGTAGAGCAGTGGTGACCGGTTTTTGTAGGATCATGCTCTAAAACAAATCCCAAAGGATGGGTTCTTGCTCAGAGAGACACCCTGTAAAAGGCATGCTCAGGCTGACTTCTCCCTTGCACCGTCAGAGGAAGGAGAAAGCTCTGTCGAGGTTAGACCTTCACCGCTCCCCTTCTGCCCTAACTGCACACCGTCGTGCTGAGCAGAGCACGAGATAAACCATACCTGCCCTCTTCTCCTCCCTCTTACCTGCTTGGCTTTCACTGGTGACAGCAAGGGGAGGAAAGGTGAAAGGCAGTATGTAAAAAAAAAGTAAAAGAAAATGGATTTAACTGGGTGAGTATTACCTTGCAACAAGCCTCCACTGCGCTCTGGAGCTTGTCTCCACAACGCAGACTGAGGCATCGCCTTATTCCAGGTTTTGACACCTGAAAGTAAACGTAGCAAATAACCTGCCTGAAGGAAAGTCCCCCGCAGTCTCTGTTCCATGATGTGCAGGCATCATCTAGGAGTGTAAGGGTAAATTAGGAAAGCAGGGTGAATTAGCAAGGCAAATTAGCCTCTATCCAGGCTGTTTTCCACACTGGGAGCTGGGATCGTGGAGATAATCCTCACTCTCAGCCTTGCTGGTGTAGAGCAAAGGGAGGTTCATTTGCATAACATTCATGTCTGTTTGGGGGGATGGACAAGACACGTAGGCCAAACGACCGCCTAATCTTTCCAGAGAGGAAAAAGAAACATCACCTTTCCTGCTCAAACAGCGTTGAGGAAGTGGGAAGCTCCTTCGCTGTGCCTCTGGCAGTCTTGATCTCAGCAGCTCGGTATAGATAGACCCAGTGTAAATACCGGGACAGAAAACAGCTCGCTCCCAACCCCTGGCTGCCTCTGCTGGGCTAACGAGTGAGGACCTTATCTATATCCATGCTGCTATCAGACCGTGCTGTACTATGGGGATCGGTGCTGATACGTGACTATATGGAGCTAGCAGTCATTTGCCCACGGCCTTATTCCCACTAGCAGTGCGTGTGAGCACCTAACACATAGAAACCGAGCATGGGCACGAAGGGTCTGTGGCCATCCTTGCTCCTTCGAGCAGTAACTCTTGTCTTCTTGTCTTTGCTACACACAGCACCGGGCTCAGAAAGCTCCCCCTGGGCAGCACAGGCACTGTGAGAGATGTTTCAACCGGCACTGCCGCGCACCAGTTGAGCCCTCCATCTCCTGCATGGTGATCAGCTGCCGCTTTCACTGCGGGGCCACCTTCCACATGTGCAAGGAGGAGGAGCACCAATTGCTCTGTCCCTTAGAGCAGGTCTCCTGCCTCAACTCAGACTATGGCTGCCCTTTTTCCATGGCCCGCTTTAAGCTGGCGAAGCACCTCCAGGTCTGTCCAGCCAGTGTTGTCTGCTGCTCAATGGAGTGGAATCGTTGGCCGAACGTGGATTCAGACACAACCCTCCACAAGAACATTATGAAGGAGACCTTGAATGAAGAGTGTCTGGACACAGCCTTGGCGCTCAGAGACCAGAAGATACTTTTCAGGGCTTTGAAAATAGCCAACTTGTTTCCAGAGTGGAGGAAAAAGGATGAAGTGGAAGAGCTAATGGACGAAGCCATGGGTGGGGAAGAAGGTGCTGTGGGAGGAGTAGTCTCTGGTTCCCAAGAGGGCGACGACCAGTTGTCAGAGCTCAGCCAGCGTGAGCGTGAAGATTTGGCAAAGGACAAAGAGGGAATGGATCTGGGGAGTTACAAAACCTGGGAAAACATTTTCAGCAAAGAGCTCCTGGCTTGCAAGGTGACGGGCCCAGCCGCCAGCACAGGACAAAAGACGGAGGCTTCCAAGAAAGCAGCGTCAGCCCCTCATGCTGCCAGCTCCACAGAGAAGGCAAAGGAAGTACCTGATGGTGCAAAAGAGGCAAAGGACCAAAAACCTGAACAAGTAACACGGAATACAGAAATGACAGGGCTGGCTCCCTGGCAAGAAGGGGTCCTGGAAAGGCTGAAGAAGGAAGTTGGTGTAGGTGATTACAACATGTATCTGGTACATCATGGGGGAATGCTCATCCGCTTTGGCCAGCTAGCTGCTTGTACTCCCAAAGAAAAAGACTTTGTCTATGGGAATTTGGAAGCTCAGGAGGTAAAGACTGTCTACACCTTCAAAGTGCCGGTTAGTTACTGTGGCAAAAGAGCACGACTAGGAGACGCACTGGGCCACAAGATGCCAACTTCAGACAAGTCAGTGGATACCTCAGGGTTGGGAATAAACCTAGAAGAACTACCTAAGGCAAATATAGTTAAAACCACACTGCTGTGCGCACTGGAAAAAGAGCTGAAAGGCCATGAGATCTCCGAAGCAAGGGGTATCGATGGACTCTTCGTGGATTTTGCAACACAGACGTACAGCTTTCCTCTGGAGCCCTTCTCCTCCAGTGCTGTTCTAGCAGATACTCTGGATGAAAAAAGCCCACCAGAACTCCACATGGAGCTCTACACTGAATGCGTAACCAGAAGACACAACAAAAGCAGTTCAGCTTTCACATTCACTTGCAGTCATTTCTTCAGGAGGGATGAGTTCCCGTCCCACTTCAAGAATGTGCATGCTGATATCCAGTCATGTCTGGATGGATGGTTCCAGCATCGCTGTCCACTGGCCTACTTGGGATGTACTTTTGTTCAAAATCCCTTCCGCCCTGAGGGACTTAAGGCCAAGGTTATATACAGCAAGCCTCTCAAGACATTTGCTATTAAGCCAGAGGTGGACACCCTCCTTGCTGAATCGGGGAAGTGCAATTCCACAGTGGCTAATCGAGGGAGAAATAAGGACTTGCTGAGCAGCCTCCCAGTGGAAGTGCTCAAGTACATTGCGGGGTTCCTGGACAGCTTCAGTTTAGCTCAGCTATCGCAAGTGTCAGTGCTGATGAGGGACATCTGTGCCACTCTTCTTCAAGAGAGGGGAATGGTCCTGCTGATCTGGGAGAAAAGAAGATATTCCCATGGCGGCGCTTCGTGGAAAGCTCGCAAAAAGGCAAGTGACTGTGACAGTGGGAAAAAGACAGCCACAGGTTCTCTCCAGATAAAACACAAGCATAGCAAGGGACGCTGCGTATAAGCAGGCAGATGTGGGGAAGGTTTATGAGGTTGTGAATGTGCACCACAGTTGTCAGGGGTCAGGGCTGTAAAATGCAGTACATCTAGCAAAGGTAGGAAGGCGTAAATGGACACCTTCTGACCAGCTGGAAGTCCCCACCCAAGCTTGTCTTGGGTAACATGTTTGCATGTGCACCGTTTTTAGGCACCGGGAACTGCGAATTCCTGACATTTAAGGGTTACACATGGATTTTTGAAGAATTTGCAGTTCACGCTTTTTTTTTGTTCTTAACAAGCTGATCTAGAGTATGTCAAAATTAAAACGTGCTTTAGAATGCCAGAAAGGCAAAGAACAAGGAGACGTGGCTGTGAAAGGAGCTCAGGAGTTCGCACCAACCCCTGAGGGCTTTCATGATCAGTAGTTCACAGGACTGCCATGAGGTACTCGTTGGGTTGTGTGCACCCGAGGGAGCTGCATGGGGATAGGAAGCCTGCTTCTGCAAAGCTGGTCTCCCACTTTTTGTGCTGGAAAATTACTGCCCTTACTGGTTGTTTAGGTAGTCTGAAAGAGATACGTAAATACAGCTCAGTCTAAGTCCTAGATGAAGAATAGTTATTACTGGGTTTTTTTCTAGCTGATAGCCTTGCAGCTGCTCTAACATAAAACTGAAAGAATAACATGAGAGACTCCAGCATGACCAAGCAGACAAGACAGAGATAGGAACAAATAAAATTTAGAGATCCAGGGAAGACTCCCAGAAATTATCTAAGGACCTGGCTTTCAAGCAGACCCCTGAAGACCTCCACCTATTGACTCTTATCAAATGGAAGCTTAGCAGTTTATGACTCTTTATTAAGAGAAAGTACTCTTTATTAAGAGAAAACATGAAGCGTGGTGAATTCAAAATCTGTGTAACAAGGTTTGGTGGCTGCAAGTTGAATTAGCCCAATCCAAAACAGGAATTAGCCACTGAAATAGTTTACTGGAGGATGTGGCTTCCTTCAGTAAAAGGAAGAAATGCCAGCTGAGCAATCATATAGCAATTAACTTCAGTTATTGCAGCGCAGTTTCAAACCAGCAGCATGGAATTTAAGGACTGCCTAACCCTTTTCATGTTAGCTCTCTGTACTGACTGCACAGGAATCTTGTTTCCAATGCACAGACTCTGCTTGAAAACATTTTGTCTGTAATTAGTCCGAATTTCCCAACTACTGTGTAGAATAGCTACCATTACTTAGGACTAGGACAGGGTCAGGTAATCTTAAGCGTGGCACACCCACATACTGTCCTTCTTCCACAGGAAGAAACATTGTTAGGGAGAAGTCTACTACGACTTTAAAAATTAATTTGATTTAATGGTGTACAGCAAATATTAAAGTGACTTAACCACAGTCTTATCACTACATGCTAGTATATCACTAAATGGTACATGGTATCACTGCAAACAGGATCGGAAAATTTAACTGCACATTTCTATTTTTTACAAGCTTGTATGTCCTCTAGGAATAACTTTAACCTTAGATTTCCCAGGCTTGTTCTGGGGTGGGGTGAATAACAACAGTGTCGTAATGTTAATAACTTTGAAGTTGCTTTGGAAGGTCTTTATGAAGTCAGGTTTCTTTGAGATACGCATCACACAAGCATGCTGTAGTCACTTTGCTTTATCAGCCTCTTGGATCACACTGTACATGTGATGGAGATTTCTGTAGAGGTGCGGTGGTCAGGCGTCCTGGATTTCCTCATGCCCTGCACTGGATTGGCATCAAAAACTGTAGAAAGCTACTTTCCTGTTGAAAATGGCAGGTGATGACTAAAGCAGCAAAACCAGCAAGTACGAGGTACCTAACAATACAGTCCCCATTTTTGCTTGTTATGCCAGCCCTGCGCAATCAGGTGTTCACTAGCTTGTCCAGTATGAGTAATGCACACCCGCTATAAGCACACATAGATTTTCAAAAATCCTTTTCTGTTTTTACCAACATTCCCATTTTCTCTCCCCAATTTCTCTCCCCTTTCCCATATTAGATCTGGCAGTTCAGCAGCCTGTTCTCCAGAGTTAACAAGTGGCAGCGCAATGACGTGGCGTGCATGTCGGAGCACCTGAAGAATTGTCCCTTCTACCAAGTGGAGCACAAGACGGACCCCGTGCTGCTGACAGGCATGTGCGAATCTCGAGAGCAGACGCAGAAGACTTTGGTTTCTACTTTCAAGCACAGAGTCTGAACAACCTGCTTCCCCTCTGCCACGCTCCTTTCAGGGCCCTTGAAAAGAAGATTTGGGAATTCGGGTGTAAAGACTGTTGCTTCCAGCTCTCCTTTGGACATACAAAACTGGCTTCTCCCCAGCTGCGTTTGAAACATCCTGCCTCTTTTTTTTTCCCTGCCCTAATTTAATTGTTAAAACTTCTCTCACTGCTCACTGATATCACGTGCTTTCTGTTGATGTTTCTGTTCCCTGCTTACTGATATCACGTGCTTTCTGTTGATGTTTCTGTTCCCTGCTTAATACAGCATCCCAAAGAAGGCAACAAGGATCTTGTTTGAGAACAGCATCTTTGCAACCTTGAAGGTCGGCTGCTGCTCCTGTACCATGTCCCTGAGTGAAGCAAGAGCAGTTAATGTACCCAGCTCGACTAGGTCTGAAACACCTTCGTTTTGGCTGGAAAGCCAAGCTCTAGGAGCACAGGTCGATGCCCTCCTGCCTGGCAGACCTAGGGACTGCTAATCTGTTCTGAGATGTGGGCAAAGGGAAAGGACCCCCCAAAATTAAGTGAATTAATTAGAACTCCAGTGAGGACTTGGGAATTCACTGCCCAGCCACAGACCATCGTTTAGGACCCTGATTGAGGCAAACATGCCTAGTTGAGCGCAGGCCTAAAGCTGAGCTCTCGGGAGCATTCAAACCAAAGCAAAGCAAACAAACTTGCTCTTAGTTAGAAATCACCAAGTAGCAAACAGGTTTAGGGGCTCAACTGACTTGTTATATTTTTCAGTTAATAACTTTCTCTGCTTTATTTAAAAATCCATTAAAGCCATCAAAGAATATTTTGTCATATTTAGAATGCCTTACCTACTCAGTTTTGCGGTTGTAAATTGCAAATTGTAATTGTACGCAACCGTAAACACTATGTCAAAGAAGTATTATTCTTTTCTGTAAAAGAAAAGGCATTCAGCAACCCGTTCAGTAATGGTACGGGTGATGTTTGCTTCAGTTAAATGGGCTGGAGAGCACGACTTTTTTCTTTTTTTACAGAGCAGAAGAGTGATTAGGATTTAGTTTATTTTTTAATAAATACACTAATTTAAAAACAGAATGTGTTTGTTGAGGCAACAGATGAGAGAAAGCGGGCATGTTACCAACAGCATCTGTCTTACTACACTATGTAAACCCATTTCAGAGGCGCTAGTTAGAAATGCCATAGTTGTGGTGGTGGTGGGATTCCTGCGAAATGGCCGTAAACCGATTCAACGGCTTACTGTGGCTGCACAGCCACAGCGGTGCCGACTCACACCCCTTTCTTTTTTAAGCTCGTCGCCAGAAGTGCGAGCTCAGGACACGAGGTCTGGCTTTCATCTCACCGTCTCAGGCAGGAGAACCTCACCGGGAGCTGGGATATCTGCTGGCTGGCCTGGACCACTGCTCTCCTCGCCTGGGCTGGCCAGGGTGGATGGGCACACACCGAACTTGCCATCCCCGGTCTCGGTACAGAGCTGGGGTGAGGCAGGCTGTGCAAGAAGGAGTCCTCTCCTACCGATAAAGGTTGCTGATGAACCTGAGCTGAGTGCTTGGTAATCGAAGGCATGAACTGCGTGGTGACCGAAACCACGCTGAGTGCAGCTCGTCCTTGTCTACGCCTGTGGCTTAAGTGGTCCCTGTGAGATTTATAACCACACGAGGATGTTTTTCTTCTCCAGGCACACACCCTCAGGAGCATATCGTATGAGTTGTGCAGACAGTGGACTAGTCCCAGGAGCAGGAGTAGCAGCAGTTACAGCTTTATTCTTTTTTTAATGCTATTCTGTTTTCTGTCCCTAGAAATCCTTTCTGGGAAGTCTCACAACGCTTTACACATGAGAATAAACTTGTCCGCGCAGGTATCCTGTGGAAAACACAACAAGTAGCATCCCGGTTTTATGCAGAGGAAACTGAAGCAAATGAACACGGGGAACCTAAGCTGGGCTGGGACTGGTTAAAGCTGAGTGCTCTCATCCTTCATCCTGTGGCTTAAGCCGCTGTGCAAAAACAAACGGACCATCCTTTACAGCTGCTTACAAAAACTCACCTGTCCTCAAAACATCCCACGTAACGTAAGTCACCCAATATTATCAGTCTGTTTTATGCAGGGAAGTTGACAGAGGTGAGAACACACAGCCAGACTTCCTAGACTGGTCCCTACATCAAGGCCTCATCCTTCGCATATCACGTACCTGGTCTTGAAAGATCCTGAGCACCCAGCTGTAGCTGCAGACCATGGTAGCTGCAAAGGCAGGTCCAAAAATTGGGTGCCAGTATCTATGCTGGGTACTTAAAAATGGAGCCGCTCAAAATTATGGATAATTTGGGGAGCGGAAAAAAAAAGATGGTTAAATAATAGGGTCTCAGAGTAAGTCAGTGTTCAAGGCTGGTATAAGAGACCGTGAAAAACTGCAACCTGTGAACCATCTCTCCCCTGATCAGCCACTTAGCTGCTGTAACCGAGTGTAGCTGCCCTGAAATTGCAGCTTGTGTTAGGTATGAATTGGGCTCGTTTTGCCTTTAGTGCCAGTGTCACCGGCACTGCTGTTATTCCACTTCTGGCCTCCTTCTGTCGATGCCAGAGGATCTTGTTCTTGTATCTCCCTGCTCCTGGAGATTGCGTGATTTCAGTCCCAGCTTTATTACCGCTGATCCTGCTTCTTCCCTGTGCAAAAGGTGCCAGAGTCAGAGCACAGGGGAGGATGCAACCTTCGCAAATGTGGTGGTTCAGGGTGCGAGTCGGAGATAGGAATGCTGCAACCTCTGCTTTTGGGATTCAGCCGGGGTGTACATACAACAACTAGGGGACTGGATCATTTTCCTTCTGGTTCTGCTGTAGGGTACACTGGAGAGACACAGGCTGTTAATTCACAGAGAGAGAGACAGAGAAATTCCCCCCCACGAATATATCGGTATACTGCTGTAAACTGTACATTTGGTTAAGTAACCTTCAGCACGTACAGTGGAAGCTGAAAATCCACAGTCATCTTCACGTTCGTCTGCTTAACCCGACCCTGGAAGAGGGAAAGCTGTACGGGGAAGTGGAGATCACCCTTATACCGGTGCGTACCCACCTGGCAGATGTCAGCTGGTAGCCCCTTCTTACTCTATCTCGCCTTTAACTCTAGTCGAGAGCTGTGGGCTGGTGTCGGATGCAGTTTAATTAGTCAGAGGATGCATGCCAGGCTAGCTCAGTGTTGATGGTTCTGCTCATTAGCAGAGTCGGCGAAAGCTTCGGGGAGTTGCAAGGAACCGAATTTGCCTGCCCTGTTTATCTTGGTGAGTGCAACGCTGGCTTATTTAAAAGGCGAGAGGCTTCAGTTTGGCTTCAGCAAGTCCTCAGGCTCCTTGTTTAACCTCATAACTTGACCAACGGAAAGCTAAAATTCTTCCTAAATTTCAGCTTGAGGGATTTGATTACAAGAAACTGGTCATTTGGTGTTTTTTCAAAAGCGGTCTTTTGCTGTGGCAGGGTCTGAACTGGAAAAGGGGATCCAAGTCCAGCAGAGCACTGAGGTTGCTCTCAGTCCGGATCCCACACTCTGGCCCTTCATGGCTTTGATCCCGTTTGTGCTGCCCCACGTGTCTTGTGAAGGGCAAGAGCAATACTCCGCGCACTCCAGGCTGACGTGTTCTGCGGCGTTTCCTTTCATTGGAAGAACAGGAACTGAAATGATGGCATCGTGGAAATCAGAGGGGTCAGAGCAGGGCAAAAAGGCTCGTGGCAAGAGAGCGGGAAGATGGGAAACAGGAAAGGTGACGGGCTTGGATGGGGGAGACCTGCCTGGCTGTAGGTGACATGAGGAGAGTCAAGTGGAGAAAGGTAGAAGGGCACAAGGAACGAAAGGAGGTGGGATGTGGAAGAGGTGATGCAGCTGCAAATGGTTTAGGAGGAAACGGTTCAATTCCACAGACGCTAGGAGGATAGGAGTGATGTTTAGGAGAGCAGAGACATAAGGGGAATGGAGAGTTTATTTTATTTGGTTTCTGCTGACAAAGTAAGATATTTGGAGAAGCCTGGTGAACTCAGTGAAAAGCAGATTCGGTTTTGAATTGTCATTTATGCAGCGGACCTCACTCTGCGGCACAGCGTCCGTTCTGGGTTAATCAGCCAGCAGATTATTGAAACACGAGCTGAGAGGCCACGGTAAAACCACAGAGTCACAGATTTTGATGTTCCTGTATGCTCATCATTTGCTGCCAACAACAGACTTTCTGGAAGATTCTCCTTGAGGAAGGGACTGGAAATTCCCAATCTGTGGAATACAGTAATAAAGGGCAGATGGTAATTCTTAAGGGGTGAAAGGGTAGGTCACCTACCGACACGTATCGTAAGTCCTGGTTGGAGGGAGAAATTACTTGCCGGGCCTCCAACTTCCAAAACTGAGTGGGCACAGATAAGGTGAAGTTTATCTCAGCAGTGTTTGTTATTCTGCAAAACTCTGTAACTCCTTGTTGCTTTCTTAAGAATAAAAATTATTATGATTTAAAAAAACCCAGCAAAATCCAAGTCTTAGCTTGCTTTCTTAGTTTCATCACGGTAATGTTTGCTTGGCTTTGCTTTCAAATCAGATGTGGTAGTTCCTGTACCCTCGTGTTCATTACGCTCCTTTCCTCTGCTCCACTCTTCACTGTAATTTTCCTGGTTGGAGACTGTCATTTGTATTTATTATTTATATTCATTTTATATTTATTTAATTTTAGCAATTATTTTTAATTCTTTGCAGGGCCACTTTCTCCTTCCTGGTTCAGTTATTTACTTATATGAAAAACTTTCTCTTCTTCTAAAAATCCATTTTCCAGATTGATGTTACATTATATCTACAAACATTTGGAGAAGAGTTTTCTTTGCCCATCTCTCTCCCTACTCTTCACCTTATGGCTGTTCATCCAGGTAGCTACAGAGGGAGTTTTGCTTCCTTACTTGGGGTGCAAGATCCACAGCCACAGTGCATCTCTCTCAGAAATTCTGGGCATCTTTCACATCCAGTTTCCTTACCGCTACAGTCCACGGTAACGACTCTTCTTAATTCCTTGGGGTTTAATTTCTTTCGAAACAAAACCTGCCTGTACAGTACAGGCCTATTCTCATTTATCTTCCCACTTAATTTATATGTAAGGAAATTATGATCACATGCTCCAAATTTATTTTTGATGACCACCTGCTCTATGACTTAATTGCTATTTACAACTAACGAATCTTTTGTAGGTTCAGTGATGGTTTTGTGAAGGAATTTGTCATCCGTCATATTGAGAATTATAGGCCCAGGGCCCATTATGATCATGACAGCTTATTCTCTGGTCCATAACTCCGAAGTTAGTTTCCCCACGGCAGCGTAGCTCTTACTGGGATTTATCTCTTTCAATATTAGCTCTCTCCTTACATAGCCAGTTACGAACTTGAGCGGCTCGCAGCTGACTCCAAGCTGCACCAGAGAAAAGCCTCTTTTAACTTTCTGAGTTTCATCTGAACACCCTATAACATCATTCATGTGATGCCAATGCACCATTTTTATCTTCCTTTCTATCAGTCCTGAACAGCAGAGTATTTTAATACCAGGGATGCCTGTTACTCCACCATATTCCTGTTCCTTGCACGATAACTAGTTTACACCCCATACTAGTTGCTCATATTTCTTTCCTGCCAATATCTGGAAGGTAGTTAGAGAGATAATGGAGCCAAAGTCTTCTCAGTAGTAGCAGGCGATATAACAAGGGGCAAGGGCAACAAGTTGAAGCTTGGCAGGTTCAGGCTGGACTTCAGAAACGTCTTTTTTACCAGAAGGGTAATGCAGCACTGGAACAGGTACCCAGAAAGGGGGTGGTATCTCCACCCTCGGACTGTTTCCAGACTCGGTCGGACAAAATCATGGTGACCTGATTGAGCCAGAGGTTGGATCAGAGACCTCCGGAGGTCTCCTCCCACCACCGCTTCTCTGATTCCACAGCATCCCCCGAGATTCCCTGTGGTACACAGGCGCCTGCCTCCCTGGCCTCACCTGCTTCCCTTAGCCAAACTCGATAGCCCTTTGGCTACCGGTATTGTCTGCTGCTGCTTCTCACATCACAATTAGTATATTCTTTCACCTTGTTGTCTAGGCCTCTGCCCGTCGATACCTCCTTATCTGTCATCACATAGTTATTTAGCTGCTTTTCATCTCCCTGCCGAGGAAAGCAGACACGCAGCCCTCTCCCAGCGGTCCCAGTATCACTGAATGGCTCTCTTGATACCTAACCGGTGAAGTTATATTTGCAAGCGAGCTTGGTAAGTTGCTCAACTTTTTAGCAGAGCTGTTCCTTTTAGCCAAGCTGATCCAGCGTGCAATGGATTGGAGCTCCGGAGAATGGAAGAGAGCCCCAGCTTTAGCAGACACCTGGAGGGATGTGATTACAGAGAACAGTCAAAAGCGGCTTAGTGCTCTGCAACACAAAGTCTGTCACAACCGCTGCGTTGGAGCTGTAACCCACAACTTGTTCCGCAGGCTGCAGAACTGCCCCAGCTCCTCTGCGCGAACAGCTAATGGGCAAATCTGCTGACATGCAGTTTTGGCTCCACTGGAGCAAGTAGAGAAGGAATCAGAGGAAGGAGCCTTGCCTTATCAGACGCGGCTGCTGCATTTCCCTGGCGCGAAGGAGTTGCACAGACGCTTGTGCCCTGCTTCGTTGGCTGACAGGAACATGTGGGTGCCCTCTGAGAGCACAGATAATGCCGGGTAATAACGTGTAGGGCCAGGGGAGCAGAGATGAGCGCATCTCAGATTGAAGGGGGGTGCAGGGACTCACAGGGTGTGCTGGTGGGTGTGCGGTATTACGCTGGTGAGGCAGTGGGAGAGCTAGGCAGGGCGGCCGGCTGCGTCTGACAGCTCGGGGCTCCTAGGCATAACGTCAGCAGGAAGAATTCATATTTCTTATGAGGCTTTTCCAAGAAGGACTGAAGTGGTGAGTGAGGATGGGATTGGGATGCAAGGGGTAAGTCTGGATCAAGAACCCGTGTCCGGCCAGCACAAGGTGCTTCTTGGGCTGGGTGTCAGGAATTGGTCCTGGAGGAGCTGTGGCTGGGGGTTATCGTGGTTTCCTGCAGGTGTGTATACGTAATTATAGCAAGCCACAGCAAGGGTGAGTTGTGTTACTGCAGGGCTAGCACGGCTGTGAAGAGAGGAACAGACCCGCAGAGAAGCAGCCGTTTTCTCTCCGTGTGTCTGAAGGAGCGGGGGAAAGGCAGTAGTTAAAACACCATCACAGCTCGTCCATTTCCTCTCTTGCAGCTTGGGTTTTCTTTCCCATGACATTTTTTCCCACGAAGCCAGGGCTGACTTGGCAGTCAGTGGTGGCACCACACGCCGCCGGGCTCAGGGGGGGCTGGCTCACACCACCGCAGAGCAACCGGCTTCTTTGCAGTTGAAGAAGGTTTTGCAGGGGGGGAAAAACCAAACAAACAAAAAAACCCAAAAGAAACAAGGCGGGGGCCGGGAACCCGGGCTCCTCCTGTGCTCGCACCCCCCCATCCCTTCAGTGAAAACTAGGGTCTTCCTAAAGGTTAATGGTGTTTTCAGAGGAGGGTGGTGCAGGGCTAGAGGGGTCTGCTGCCAGCAGGGCTGGGAGGACGACCCCAAAGTGGCGGCCAGCCCCCAGCCCCCCCGTTATTTATCCCCCATCCCAGAGAAACTCATACACTCTTCTTTGTTCGCGGTGGGGTTCACGCATTCGACCGGTCCTTTTCCCTCCCTAAAGGGCCAGCGAAAGATCCCACGACAGCACCTCCGTTTCGCAGGGTGGATATTGCCCTGGGCTGCTCTTCCACGGGGAAAGGCTTGCTGGGTGCCTTTGGCAGCTCGTCCTCTGAGCATCCTGCTGCCCTCGCGCTGAGGGGTGTCAGCATCAGAGATGATGGGAACTTGGATAATGTAACTGAGTGCAAAGTCCCACAGGAAAATCCTGACTCCTCCCCTTGTCTTTAAAGCCCCTGGTGAGTGGGAGAGCTGGGGTGGGAGAGCTGCCGCTGGGGTTTTGACCACTTATATGCACCGGGCTTCTACAAGATTTTTCTTGAACGGAGTTTAGACAATTGATTTTTGAATGGCCGCTAAAGTTTCAGGCATGATTTCCTGAATTCAGCAATTGGGAATTCAAGAAAGGAACTTTGTGGAAGACGTTAGCAAACGCTGCTGAGGCACCAGTCTCCCACTGGGGCTGTCGTAGGTTGCCTGTCTCTTGGGAAATACTTTGTCAAAACCAGCTCCAGAATTATTCCACTATACAGTATTACCGCACCTGCAAAGAGCGCTCACATCTTTAGCCGTGCGGGTGTTTTTTGCTAGCAGGGCGCATGGTGGTAAGCGGGCATGAAGCAGAGCTGTCCTTCTCAGAAGGCTGGCTGTGTGCCGCTTGGCTCTCCTTCCTTCGGCCGTGGGTGCCAGCCTGCAGTCCAGCCTCTGGAGCCCTTGCTTTGCGCGTAACTTTGCAAACACAGTCAAGCAAAGGTCTGACTGAGCCTGTGCTTCACTGTGGTCTTGTTCGCTGCCTACAGTGCTTGTCTGTGAGCACGTGCTTCTGTACAAGCTTCTTCGAGACATTTTCGGAGAGGAAGCTGAAGGCCCGGCAGGATCCATTAGCCTGGGTCCAAGCTCTCCTTCAGGTGGTGTGGATGGACTGGGCATGGGTAAGTTCAAGCACGCTACAGCCAGGCTACTGCCCGGCATTGTAGACACGGAGTTAATTTCCAGTGATGTCCGTGGGAAGCGTATATGTCACTAGGATGCTTACGCCTATGCTTAAGCCCATGCTATGATCAGAGGGACAGACACAGTGTGTCTCTACATCCAGCCGCTCCTGCCTTCCTGCCACCCTTTCTTTCCTCACCCGGGATGCTTTGGTGTCCCCTTTGTTACTGGATTCAGGCCTAAAAAGAATAAACATTGCAGGTCTTTACCGGGCATTTCACATACACAGCTTGGTTTCTTGAGCTAGCTAAAGGGAACCCGTTCCGCTTGTTCTCCTTTCCTGACAGCTTCCTTTGCCCAGCGTGAGCTCTGTGCAGTCTGGCAGGACAAAATACAACCAACAGACTGAGGGAGGTAAGACAGTCAGGACAGACCTCTCATATTCTTTGCAGGCCTAGCCTGGCATTTCTGGGCTCTGACTGACCCCCACAGTGCATGATGCTTCTCCAAAATATGTGTCTCATCATCTTGCACTGTTCTTTCCCCTTTTGGATTCAGGTGGTCAAACCTTTTCCTCTGTCCCCACAGCCCAGTCGGTATCCATCCCACACGCAGAGTCCCTGCTGCCTGCGGACTGTGACGGGGAGGAGCTGAACGGCGAGGTCTCCCCATATGGCTTCCAGCGGGCTGGCGAGGGGCTCTGCCGGGCCCCCCGGTCCCTGGCGGCCCTGCGGCTCTCTGGCGGGATCACTACCGCCCTGGTGCTCAGAGGACCCCACTGCAGCCGCCGGGAGGAGGAGGAGCACAGTGCAACACTGCACCCAAAGCTGAGGATTCCGACGAGTAAGGAGGGGACGTGGCTGACCACAGGTGACCAGGTGCCCCCACAGCACTGAGGGACATGAGGGGAGCCCGCCTCCCCGAGAGTGCCGTGCCCCGCCTCGCACCGGGACCTGAGGGCTGCCAGGGGTTGGTGCTTAGGGAAAAAGGGGTCATGCAGATTGCCCCCCACCCTGCCTCCTCTCAGGGTTTCCCATGCCCCAGCCCCTGAGGATGACAAGCACCTTCAAGACCATGACATGCACTTGGTGTCCACTTTCTCCCTAACCCCACCCAGCTGGCTTCCTCCGGCTCTTCGGTCCACATGGCCCCTGGGGCATCGCGTAGGGTGCCTGTGCCTCCTCCTCCTCCTCCTCCTCCTCCTCCTCCTCCTCCTCCTCCAGGTGAGGAGGTCACTGCCAGCCCTTCCCACCCGAGGGTGCCGTCTTTAGCCACATCTGTTTAACTCTCTGCTTGCCTGCGTTTCTGGTTCTAGTTGAATTTCAGTCGTCGTCACACAACGCTTCCCTGCACCCGCACCTTGGCAGCCCAGTCACCCTCGACTGCCGCTTTGCCTTGGCTCCCAGCTCCTCGCTGTCCTCCCTGGAGCGGAGGCGGCAGCACTGAGGCAGCGGCGGGAGCCTTTTCTGGTGCCAGGTGGGGAGCGCGGGCCCAGCAGCGCAGCCAAAAGTCCACGTGGACGTGGCAGAGCTGCTGGGGGGTGGAGACGCACGGCTTGGCTTAGCCTGCAAGGAGTGAGCGTGGGAGACGAAGGGACATGCATCTGTTTGATGCCACCCCGCTGCACCAGGCCCAGCACACCATCCAGCTGCATGTGGCCGGTGCGGAAGGCAAACATCTGGGGACAACAGGAGTCCCGTGTCCCCAGGCACTGAAAGATCGCTCTGCACACTTAACCCATCACTCCCAACATTCATCATGACAGGCAGGTCGTCTTCTCCGCCTTGTGGACAGGGATTTCTATACCCTGCTAACAGTCAGTCTGTTCCCTGTTTATCTCCTCCAGAGCCTCCAAGAGTTCGTGTGATTCCAGCAGTGCTGTCATTCAAGAGAGATGTGACGACTACTCTGACCTGCGACATTGCTGGCTATTAGCCCTTGGACGTCTCGGTGAGCTGCACACAGAAGATTCCTGAGGATGAAGTGGAAATCCCTCTCCCAAACGCGCATTTCTCCAGCCACCAGCAAAGCCGAGACGGCACCTACAGCATCACCTCCTACCTCAGCATCAGCTCAGCCACAGTGCGGGCACCAGCCACCTGCAGCTGCCGTGTTTCGCACGCGGCCCTGGCAGAGCCCATCTCTGTGAGCGCCCATCTTAAGGCACCGGGTAGGTGTCAGGGGCAGAGGGGCAAGTCCTTCATCCTGCCCAGACCTCCTGCCGCCTCGTCTACCCACCACAGGGGCCAAAACCTCTGAGTCACACCACGTCTGCCTCTTTCTCCATGCTTTCCTCCTGGTGTCCTCTCATGCCCATCCTCACTATCCTCCTCTTCCCTTTCCCTTTCGCTTCCTCAGCTTTTATTTCACTCCCTGAAGCTTTTGGGGAGCAAGTGCCTCATTTCCTTCAGGGGAGAAGAGATTTTATGGGAGAAAGTGGAGCCACAGAGCACAAGTTTGCAGCATGTGGGCTGGACCTCGCTGGACAGGCACAAGAAAACAGCCATGGCCCAAGGGGTTAGATGCTGAGCTGGACTTGATGTTCAGCTGGAGACCGATGCTGCTCAAGAGCTATAGCAAAAAATCCTTCTCCCCGTTGGAGCTGTTGAGGTTCTCGCTCTCCTTGCTGATGGGAGATTGCTCCTCTGTCTCCTCCTGACCCAGCAGGGAAAAGCAAGCAATATTGCAGTTTAACAAGTTACGACACATCGGCCCAGCCAGTATAACTGGCCCTGGGTCTGTGTGGCTTTAGCGCAGGTGTGTTGTGTCACACCTGCGTGCTTGACAAGAGCATGCACACGGTCAGTTGCTGGGGGAGCTCGTTTAACTGTGACAATGCGCTGGTTGTTCTGCTGCTCCAGCCAGCCTAACATCACTGATCCTCCTCTTCCTCTGCAGAGCGAACGGGATCGGAAGGACTGGTGGCGTGTTTCATCGCTACTGTCGTTTTCATCGTTGTCCCCTTCATGGTGCTCAGGAGAAGAGCAGGCAGAAGTTTAAAACGCTGAGCCACTTCCTTCGTGGGCGAGATGCAGCAAGGAGCATCTTCCTCTCCGCTGCAGCCCCGCTCAGGAGAGACGGAGGCCAGGATCTCCGAGGATCCTGGGGGAGAGGTGGGGAGCGGATGAGCTGGAGACTCATTTCTGGCAGAAGGCAGCATGAGGTGATGTTTTGCACCACGCTGGTCTTCCTGCATCTTACTTCTTTTTTTTTTTTTTCCCTCTTTTCAGCTAAACCAAACTCTTAGCAACCTCTAAGGACTTCAGAACAGAGGAAGCCCTTGTGTCACCACCCACCTGCAGTCCTTTGTCTCCCGTCCCTTGACACATCCTGCTCAGGAGCGCCAGCCCTGTCCAAATATTAACAGAGCTGTTGGTCGGTATGGGAGGGGTAGGGCTGCCCTTGGTGGAGGGGCTGAGTGACAGTTCAGAGGCGGACTCGCAGAGAAACACGTCTTCACCTGGGGAGGGCAACACCGATAGCCTCAGCTCTTTGCTGGGACGCGGCATTACAGGCAACACGCATACCTTTGCAGAAATGCCTCTTCCCCGGTTTCCGGGAATATTAAATCCTATATAAATGAGTTGTTTGTATGACTGTATATATGTATGTGTGTGTACAGATACATGCATGTAAGTAGGTATGCAACATTTACACACGTATGTAGGTAGGTATGTGTAGATGTGTGCAGGTACCCTTGGTTAATGCCGAGGCATGTGTTTAAGGAAGATATTTATGGATGTATGTGTTTTAACTCTGAAGTTGGGCAAATAGGTAGGCAAAATTGGTACTTCAAAATGGTAAGTCCTGAAACAGAGGAAGTTACGGGTTAAACTGATTGCAAATCAAGCAGTCAGAAAAATATGACTCTCCAGGAGAAAGCTACAATAAAATTTTTAATAAAAATTTCACCTCTAGAAGTTTACAAGGTGGAGGACATCTGTGGTTCTGAGTTGTGAAAAAGAGACACAACTAAATGCTTTTCCTGCCTAACAGGGAATTCGAAGGTATATCCGACAGGAGAAAAAAAAGCAGAAGAAAGGTGTGGATGGAAAGGAGGTATATGGCACACAATAAAAGTGAGAATTTATGAAGCATACAAGGTGATAAGGAGTGTTCAAAATAATCTGGAAAAACTGGATTGCTGCAAGTGCTAATGGCACTTGGAAGGAGGTTTTTTTCAAAATACGCTGAAAACCAAGAAATTCTAGCAATGGGCTAGGCTCTTACTGGGCGGATACAGGTTGATAGAGAAGATTTTGATGGAGACTTTTGGATACAGGGGAGATGATAACTTTTGTATACAGAAAGAAACAGAATTTTGTATGCATACTATGTGAGGACGGTAAACAACTTCCTACTCTATTTGCAAACTAAGGAAAGTTTTAACAGCATCTATTAAGCGCAAGTATTTTCAGATCAGTAGCCAAGAAAATTTGCATCTCAGAATCATAAAAGATTTGGCTGAGGAGGCACCTGGCCCAATGGAGTTAGGCATTTAAAAATCCTGGCGTACTAGAGAAACCCCAAGATCTTGGAAGAGCGCCTTGTGCCAGTGTTCACAGAGGGAAAGCGAGATGACACCAACGACTCTTAGATGGTTCCGAAGTACTAATCATAGGTAAGGGAGTGTGAAGTGATTGCAAGTTAGCTAACAAAGCCTTCAACAATGAAAATAGCATTAATAATTTAGTATGGTTTTTTAAAAAAGAAAGTTGTGAGAAACAAACCTGACTTCATTCTTCGATGAAATTATACATTTGGTTGATAAAAGCACTGGTGCAGATTTAACAAAACCAAGAAATGTGTAAATGCTGAAGAAAAAATAATAGTGTATGTATGCATCATAATTTGCATTAGCTGGATTAATTACTAGCTAACAGACAAAGAGCAAAACTTCATTGTCCAGAAAGAAGCAGCAATCACTGCTGAAAGTGTGTGCCTCTCTGCAAGAACCATGCTGTTTAATATTTGCATCGGGAGATACAATTGTAAAACATGTTGTTGATGATGAAATTGGCAAATGGCAAGATCGGTAGCTAAAGCGGAGGGAGTTCTTCAGATCGACACACGTCACCTGGCCAGCTGAACACGCTCGAAGAAGATCAGGCGCTCAGTAATGCCAGGGGACTCTCCTCAGGTACTGGCCCACCACGCTGTCTCGATGCTGTTGATCCACAAATCCTTGTCAGTCGCCTGACCTGTGGGAACATGTAAGAGTGACCACGGGCAGAATGTAACTGTATCATTTCGCTTGTATCATTTCCGCTTCGCTTTTGATGCGTTACCAACAAATCTTTAGTGCCAATGGTTGTCTTCTGTCTGTGCACCTCCCACACCGTTCTGTGGAGTCAAGCCCACAGCGTGGTTCCACAGCCGGTGAGCGGGTGGGCTGAGCCCCGCGCAGAGCGGGAAACCACCTGGGACTGAGGAAGGGGAGCTCCAAGGGACCCATGGTGTCGATACTGGTCCCCTCGCTCGCAGAGGCTGCTGCTCGGGAGCAGGACTCGCGTTTTGTACCGCCTGCTGGGTTCAAAGACACCCCCCCGAGAATCGGCTGGCTCTTGTGCAGGCAGGGAGGAAGGACAAGCTGCTAAGAGCAGGAACCTCGCTGGCGACCGCTGGAGAAGTCACCGTCACCTGTGACCGACAACGTCAAATTGGAAGCCCCAGCAAAGCCTGAAGCTGCAACACCCGCTTGGCAGTGCAGGCTCCCACATGGGTTTTTATTATGTTGAAAGCTTGGAGGTGGTCCAGAGCAAAATGACGGGACCAATTAGGAAGGTCAGAAAATGCCTTACAGGGGGCACTTTGAGGCATTACTCTGGTCTTACTAAACCGCTATCTCTCAATTGCAGCACAGAAAATAGAGAGTACTGGTAGCACCGTAACCTGCAGAGAAAGGGACAGTGAGAATCAACAGCTGCAAGTTATATTTAGGCACGTTCAGAGTAGAATAAGACATAACATACTCAACAGCAAGGATGATTGTCCTAGCCATCTGTCAATAAAAATGGTAGGCTGTCTCTCAAGGTCTTCAAATAAAGGCCAAGTCACTTTTTTCAAGCTGTCCTTTAATAACGATTTTAAAAAAAACTTAAAGGCATCAGTTAAAAGAGACACTGGGTAGAATTCCAAGGCCTGCGTCAGGCATGAAGTGAGAGCTGGTGGTTTGTCTGCCTTTTTGGCCCACAAACTTACATAAAGGAAAGAAAAATACTGGAGAGATGGAAGAAATGCATTAGGAGCAGCCATATTCCTCGTAAGGAGCAGTACTTGATTTTATTTGACTACCTGCCCTCTGATGCTTCCCGCTAGAGTTGCTATGGGGAGCCCACAGTTACTGTGTCCCTGAAGGTCTCAAGCTGAATTTAAACCACAAAATCAAGTAAAGCGCATACCCCAAAGCAGAAAAACTAGTACTTACTGACAAAGTGACCTTGTGTTTAACAACAATGTTCCTTATATTTTAAATATAGAACGCTTATTACAGAAAATGCCACTTAGAGACTAGAAGTTCATCAAAGAGAAACTTGATTGCATTAGAAAGACATGGATAATAATATTATATGTTCTGCATCTCTGGAAGACAGCCATGCTGCCTTCCAAGGTCGAATGTGCCGTGGCCAAGTGCCACATGGCATCGCTGCCTGGCCACGTGAGTTGAGAAGCAGGAATCTGGTCATCATCTGATTAGCTGCTAGGCAGACCAACTTGTTATAAGGTATGCTCTGTCAATACAAATAAATAGTGAATGGAGGTGTTCTAAAGTAGTTCTTGAGGAGAATTATTTGATACAAGACATGAAATTTCGTATGGTTTTTGTCAACCTGCAAAACATAAGATTAAGTTGTTTGCACTTCAGTCAACACAAGATTACTTAGGGGCTGTGGCTGCATTGTACTGTGAATACAGAGAGGCCAAAACTTCTAATGTGGTATTGAAAAGAGCAGTCATTTTGTGAACAATAAAGCCAAGCTCAAGATTATCTTTCCCACACAGGTTCCCCTTGTTTAATTATGCCTCTGCTCATTCAATGTAAGCCAGGAAAATAGACCCAGCAGTCTAACTACGTTGGTTTAGACGCACTTCATGAACATAGCTGAAGCTCAGCTGGTATGCGCCTCAAAAAGAACACGCATTAACTAGAGGGAAAGTAATTAAATAAGCTGTGTTTGCTTCAACCCCACGTTGTATCATAATCGCACATTCTGCAGTGCTTCCAAATCAACTGCAGACATTGCTTCTCCAGCGCAGGTACCGCAGGGCGGACGCCTTGTTCAATCAAAGCCCTTGTCTGGAACGTGACAGGCACAGTACGTGAGAGGCCACTCTCGACCGTGAAGGTCAGCGTGCAGGCCCTCTGCAGCCATGCAGCTGCTACCTACATGCCATTCGAATTCAATGCAAGTGGCCCCGTTGCAAGGCACCACAGTAAGGACAGGCTTAGCAAGGACTGCTTTTTGAACCGTAGAGATGTCACTCTCAAAACATTTGAGAATGACATCTCTGAAAATGTCAGAAGTCCCGAGAGCTGTGCTCACCCTTACACGTAATTGCCAAGTTCATCACAGATCGGACTACGAAGAGTCCTTCTTTTGTGCCTGAAGGGTTACAACAATACAGCTCCCTACAGCGGGGAAAGCTGTCCTTTAGAAAGCTTCTTCCCGCCTTGGTACCATATGCTCAGGCTGAGAAGCTTCAAATTCCACCCGTCACCCTCAGCCTCTTGCAGACTCACAGTGAAGTGCCTAACGCACAGGACCCATTCAAAGCTAAAACCCAACGGGCAATGACAGACAGTAACTTTTTCAAGCCTAGTATGCAACAGGAAACAGATTTCCTCACGGACCGTAGATATAATACCAAACTTTCCCACATCTCCCCCGTCTTGGTCAAGGAACTGCGAGGAATCACTGCAACCCGCTTGGTAGGGGTGGGCTGGGACAAAACATCAGGGCCAGCATTCACGCTCTCCGACTGTACATTTCTTCCAGACCAGAAGCTTGAAGCAGCAAGCTCCGTGGCAAGAGCTTGGCATCACAGTCCTCGGTTGGATCAGCACAGTGAGCAGCAGGTGGTTCACACGTACGCGCAGTAAGATGACTCCCACATGGCTGCAGCTTCTTGAAAGCCCACGGACATCAGGTAGTTCTTCTCAATAGCTGGATATCTCTTTTCGCAGAGAAGGTCATCTCAGCTATACAATGGCTGCTTCTCCTCCCTAGCACTGCCTGCAGGAACACTGCCCCGGGGCTTCTCTCTGTGAAGAGCACGAAGTGCTAACCAAAGACACGTCTTCACTAGTGCTGCACGTTTGCTTTTCTTGGTAACAGAAATCTTCTGCATTGATCACTTTCTCTGGCCTGTCCTTTATCTGGACTTCACTGACATGAGCAATGATAAGCTACAATGGGTAATGAAACTCCCATAACGTTCCACACTCTCTCCCTCTCAAAAAAACCCCAACAAACAAACAAACAAACAAAACAAAAAAAAATCAAAACAGAAAGAAGAAAGAAGAAAAGGGACAAGAGAAAGAAGAAAAAGGGAAAAGAGAAAAAAGAAAAAGGGAAAAGAGAAAGAAGAAAAGGGAAAAGGATTGGGCTTTTCTTCTCCCCAAAGCCTCCATCTCTATTACAACCGTCTGCTAACTTGTCCCCCAGACAAAAGCATGGGACACATGCTTCCCTCCAGAGCGTGATGTGTCACACTAAGTCAGTCCAGCTCCTACCCGCTGCCAAAATGTGCTCCTCCTCCCAGGTCAGCTGAAAATTCAGCTTCTCCCAGCACAGCACACAAAATGGTGGGTTCCCATGCATCTGTTTCAATGAGTGATGAGCAGATGCTGAAAAATGGCAGATGCTCTCTCTGGATGAAAAATTAACCGAGAAGCTCAAAAAGCCCATCTGGAGTGGAGAGGGCTGATTTCAGCCTCCAGGACCAGCAGTAGTTGCCAGCAGCTCCCGGTGAGGAGAGAAAGCAGAGAAATGAGGACCATTCCCACCCACGTCCCCAGGTAGATGCAAGGGTTGCAGCATTGGGAGCTCCTTTTGCTGTACTTACCCCTCATCTTTTTATTTATGCTTTCTTCATCTGAAGCCCAAACAAGTCCCGGAATGTCTTCCACCACCTGCCCCTGGCCAAACTGGCCACCTGCAGCTCCAGGAGGACAACGTTTGGATTGCAGGGGTGCTCCTGGTGCTTGCACAGCCCATTTCTGATCCCTTGTGCCATTACAACTCTACGCAGAGGATCACAGGGCGTCACCCACCACCTGGCACCCTCAGATGCCTTCGGGAAGCAGTGGGTACTGTTGCAGATGCTGTGCTCTGTGACCCCTCTTAAGTTTCTGGTTTATGTGTTCCCCTTATCCTGTCCCCCTCTTCACTCATTCCTCACCCATAAGCATTTGATTTCTCCCTGATTTCACTTCCTCTAGCCTCCTCCTCTCTCCTTCTCAGGGAGAGCTCAAGATGAACAGGGCAAACATATCATAGTTCTCAGTAATACTCTTCCAGTCTTCAAACACTGTCAGGTCAGGGAGTTCCCAACTGGATGTGGTTTCTGTGGTTTAGTCACCCTCTGTAGATTTCTTTTCCATGAAGCTGTCCATTCTCCCCTCAAGCCCATGTAAAGTCTTTAAAAGTTGGCATCACATTCACCACTTTCCCTTCCTCAGGTACCACGGCGGTGGTAAGCACGGGTTACACACTGCTCGGAGCAGTTCAGCTATTTTATTCTCGGGTTCCTTTAAGACTCTTGGACAAATGCCACTGCTCGCAGCAAGTTGTTACTGTTCGCTTTGTCAGTGTGTTGAACAGCCTTTTCCGCAGCCACTTCAATTTCAGACATGTTCATTGGCGAACCCCACCCTGCTGAAGAATGGGTTCTGCCACGATGATCTCGTCACTCCACACAACACAGATGCAGAGATTTCTGCAATGGCCTTATCTCCCCTGTGTACGCCTGATCACCAGTTTGCCCTTCAGAACATCTGGTGGGTTCCTGATACGTTTCAAGAAAGATCTAGTGTTAGTTTTGATTCCTTTTGCTGGTTGTTCCTCGAAGCTTTGTTTGACCTGACTTACCATCTTTCTACATGCAACGTGCCAAAGCTTATATCCTTCTCTACCTTTCCCGTTGTAGACAACTTCAGCTTTTTTTTTTTTGATAGATGCTTTTTGAGACTTCCCTTACCCCACTGAACAATGGTTTCTGTATCCCACATGAAAGGTATCATCCCATTTTTCATGAGCGTGCCTGGTTAGTAAGGATGGCAAAGGGTGACAGAGAGTGAATTCAGGCCATAAAGATGAGAATTTAAAAGGGGTGGCGCTTTTGGTCAGACGGAAGAAAACAGTTGTGGTAGGTGTTGGTATAGGCCATCAACACCGGGCAACAGGTCAAAACGACAAAGGCTGCCAAAGCAGAATGAGAAGAAGAGAAGTGGATGGAAAACGACAAGAGGTAGAGTACAGGACGTTAACAGCAGTGAAGACATCAGGTGGGAAAACAGGATTATGGCCCTGAGCCTTGGGATGTCACATTGAGAGGGGGAGTGAGAAGGAAGAGGGAACAGCAACATTGCCCCAACAGGTACGGTTGATGTAGTGATGTACTGCTACAAGAGGTGGCAGAAGGGGTTAGGGATGACAGTGAAGAGTAGTGGCAGAGGGTTGTATGGTACAGGAACATTGACAGGCGGTGGGTCAAAGCAATGACTGTCAGTGAAGCAGGGCAGCCCTGGACAATGCTGACGGAGAGCCGAGGAGAGGTCCAGATACGTTGGGCCAACAATGGTAAGGTACAGCAAAGGAAGGGAAAATGACTGCAAAGGCAAGAAAGGCAATATGTCATTGTTTTAAGAGTTTGAGGACTAAGTTCAGCCTCCTGTGCTGCAAACTGTTTGGCGTGAGTCACCCTCTGGGAGACAAGTAACTTGCCAGCACGTATTTCAGTGTCACTAGGCAATGCAGGCCTTCCCACCACAACCAGGCGCAGTTTGTGGGGAAGGAGGGCACGGTTTTCTCTTTTCTTGAGTTCACTGCTGTTCTTTCCATTCAGCTCCTTCTCCTTCCCCTGTTTTCAGCAGTATTTTTTACCATTTTCTTTCCCTCTTTTCCAAACGATTCTGAAGTCATGGGTTTGCTTAGTATTGATTTCTTTATGAATTGCTGTTTTTCTCTTCTTTTATACTTTTGCATATATCCAAAACTTATTCACACACCTGCCCTCCCGTAAAGTGCCATCAACACCTTACTAAGTCCTTAGCATAAAAGATCAACTGCCTCAGCTGATAAATACGCGCAGCCTCATACCAGGAGGTATGCTGCAAATCCTTCGAGATCCTTTACTGGCAGGGGATTTGGAAGGCAAAAAGCCTTAGACGCTGTGGAGTCGAGGACGTGGACCAAGCTACAGGGGAAGATTCTTTCTCTAAAAAACAACCCAGCAACCCCATGGGTCTTACGTGAGGAAAACCCCTTCCTGACCCCAAAATTTGCCCAGGAATGTAAACTTTTTGATATGTGAGATGTATCTGAAACAGTTTCAGTCTTGATACAGAGTTGAAAGAGGAGGTGACAGAACGGGACAGCGACTATAATGAAGAAATCTCACTCTTCTCAGTATCACTAGAAGTGGTCACACGGCTTGACTAAGATTCATGTTTTGTTGGCTGACCTCTTCTGCTTAAAAGAAAGGACGAAAAGAAAAAAAAATTATCAGGCTACATCTTGAAAAAAATTTAGGTTCTTTGCTTCATGAACCATTTCAGAGCTTCCCGTCACTGCCAGCCTGAAATCTTCTGAGGGATCATAGCGCCTGGGAAGACACAAAACCTCTCAAGCAGTGGAATGAATTGAACACGTCTGAACAATTAAAAAGGAGGTGGGAAAGGGGGAGGTGATGCCTTCTGCCCTGCCTTTTGAGAAGGGTGTGGTGGGAAGCGTTCCCTCTAGCCATTTGGCTATGAAAACTAGCCTTACCCATAAAAGAAATGGGATTTATGGATTAACTTCTCTTCTTAAGGGCTTAATTCCCTGTGGACTCCCTTCTGGAGAGCATCACTTCTAGCTCATATTCCAGAGGAGGAGGGGATCACCATCACCAGAGGAGAGCCGAGAAGCAGAAGCAACATGAAACCACCGAGGTGGGAGTGACTGAGGGGGACACCGGGAGAATAACGCGGGGCGGTGTCAAAACTGGAGGTAAACGTCAACTCGGTTGTCCTCACGTCAGCTCTAGCAAAGCTCCGGGTGGGCAGCCGCCAGCACCCGTGTCTATCAAGCAAACGGCCTGCTGTGCCATGCCGGGTGCTGCGTTGGGCTCCGAGGGTGACCAGGCCCAACCCTGGGATCTCTGTTGGCTGGGGAGCAGCGGGTGTCGGAAGAAAAACTGGTCTGAGGTGGCTGCGTCTGCCTCCAGTTTCCAGGAACGCGCGGGAGAGATCACAAAAGGGGTGGGGACACAGGCCTGGGGAGTCAGGTGGTTGTGATAATAGTTATATTGTTTGGGCTGGAATGAGGAAATTAAAGATTGCAGCTGGGGAGAACAGGGAGGGGGGAACTCAAGGAGGCTCCATCTTGAGCTCCCCACTAATTAAT
This sequence comes from Sagittarius serpentarius, assembly GCA_034782735.1. Classification (NCBI taxonomy): domain Eukaryota; kingdom Metazoa; phylum Chordata; class Aves; order Accipitriformes; family Sagittariidae; genus Sagittarius; species Sagittarius serpentarius. The sequence continues at coordinate 1,317,635 of JAVKLA010000030.1, read as the reverse complement.
TGCCCCTCAGGACAAAGCAGCCAGAGAAATCACTGGTTTTGACACCCAGTCCTACAGCTTTCCTCTCTGCTGTTTCAGCCTGGACTGCACGCCCAGCTTCCAGACGGGCATCAGCCTTGGCTTAGCTATGCCAGAATTTTCATCTGGCCGTTTCCACAGTCGATCCTATTGCAATCGGACTGGATTGAGGAAACGACCTCAAGTTGCGCCGGGGGAGGTCTAGATTGGATACTGGGAAAAATTCCTTCACTGAAAGGCTTGTCACACCCTGGAACAGGCTGCTCAGGGAAGTGGTGGAGTCGCCATCCCTGGAGGTATTTAAAAGACATGTAGAGGTGGCATTTAAGGGCACGGTTTAGTGGTGGACTTGGCAGTGCTGGGTTAACAGTCGGACTCGATCATCTAAAAGGTCAACAGTTGGACTTGATCATCTTAAAGGTCTCTTCCAACCTAAACAGTTCTATGATCTGAGGAGCTGTCAATCTGGCTGAGTGATCCTTCATGAGACCCTGGGTTTAGGGAAGAGGCAGCAGAGGTAGAGCTCGAAGGCCCGTTTTCAGTGCTCGGTGACTCTCTCATGGAGGACAGGTCACTAGTAGCAAAGGTGGCAGCTGACTCAGGCACAAAGTAGTATGGCTAACATACCACAAGGTCTGCGTCACTGAGCTGCTTCAGCACCCAGACTGATTCAGCGTTCGCAGGAAGCACTATCCCTCCTCCCGCAACACGGACAACAGATGGGAGTCAGCTACATTTTTCAGGAGCTCGTTCAGATTTGCCAGCTGAGGCAGAGCATGAGCAGCCACTATCCGGGCTCTCCGCCGGCCTTCATACTGCGCTGCAGCGTGCAAACAGCAACGAAAGAGGAGCCATCCGGGTCTTCTGGGGTCCAGCCATGTTAACGTCATTCTCCTAGGAAGAGAGGCTGGGTTCCCGCCACACAGTTTCCAGCAGGATTTGCTCAGTCCTACAATATTATTTTCATATACCCGTAGTCTCCCACCTTTCACGCTGAAAGACAGGGATAACACACACCGCTGCTGTTTTCCCCCGGGGCTCCCTTTTGCGTCACCACAACGGCCCTCTGCAGCCACTCTGCTCCTGCAAGGTAAAAATGAATAAATACGTTGAAAAGCAGGCTGCTCGAGACACAAAGGAGTGGAAGTGTGTACGTGGACATGCTCTTGCTGCTGTAGTATCACTGGTTATTTGGGACAGACACCACTGCTGCCTGGCAAGTTACATCAGTAGCAAGGGAGAAGGCATTCAACAGCCCATTAGATTGGTTTGCAAAACCCTGATGGCTTTTTAATAACGATCCTCTTTAGAGATCACCACCTCTGCCTCAAGGAAGTCCATGAATCCGGGGTAAATAACTCCCTGCTGAAGAGCAACAGCAGTACAAAGAGTAGCCTCACGTCTACCCGTCTTTATCAGCTACTAGGCTGGTGCTTCTTTGGCCAAACACTTCAGTTTACATTTATAGGACCACCCATGCAGCTATTCCTTGACTGTTTGCATTGCTATTTTTAATGCAGAAAAACACAGCTGACCCAGAAATAATCACTGGTTTCTACCTTGCAGCAGCAGAAAATGACAATTGCATATATGGATATATAAAAGAACTAAACTGATCGAAGGTCTTTCAAGTAGTTCAAAACCACATATAATTCCTTACACTTGGAATCCAGACCGGACAGGGAGAGACTTTTGGTTTTTACCCACCACAGTAGCAGTGTGTTGAAAAAAGTTTGTTCTATTTTAAAATGTTGTGTGTACTACAGATCATTATCACATTCCTACCTGGGCAGATAACAGACATAGCTGGTAAGGAAACATTTCAAATTTGATGCCATAAAAACTGATTCATGTTTACTCAAAGGTTGCTCGGTAGCAATAAAAAGCAATCATGCATTCAGCTCATGAAGATGTAATATACAGAAGCACTGCCCAGAACAACAGGGTGCTTCCCATTTCAAAAGAGAAGGACCTAGCGACAAGCATCTGAAGGGAAAAGATCTTTCAGTATAAAGCTCCTTGGATTTAAAAGTCGTTAAAGGTGAAGTAAATACTATGAATCAAAACTTCCAAAAAGGATTTGTAGTGCCTGACGGAAGATCTTTCATCCTAACCGAAGACTCGGGATTTCAGAAGACCTTTTATCCCAGAACTGCTGAGCCTGAATGGGGGCGGGGGAAACAACCACCAGTGTCAAAACCAGTTCAGTCAGGTGGTGACCCACCTTGATAGGTTAATACATCAAATAAATATCCAGGAACTTGTGGATGGGCAAAATGCTCAGAAGGCTCTTGCGGTGAGGGGAGTTCGAGGCAGGAGTGCATCTCATCACCTAAACTGCCAACAGGAGTCGCTTTTGCAAACTACACTAGTAATTCCATGTCACTATCTTCTGTTAGAGTGAAGCGTGCCCAAGGAAAATGGTACCATTTATGACTGACAGTCTTGGCCAGACGATGGTCACCCGAGTGATCTAGTTCCGCTATGCACTGGGGGGGGGGGGGGAAGAAAAAAAGCTGGGAAGCTGAAAATAATCAAAAAAACCCTGAAGAGTTAGCAAATTCTGGTGTTCTGCAAATGGAGATTGAACCTGGCAGCTGAGAAGGCAACAGGAGATTTGTTGTTTGCATTGTTTCTAAAGTATTTGGGGAATCAACGGTAATTGTGGTCATAGAAATGTTAAAAATGAATGTTTTGTTCCTTTGTGAGCTGGCAATCAATCTGCAGCACATCTGTGTGAGCACGGAAACATAAGGACTTTGTTCAAAGCCATGGCCAAAGCGTGATATTCACGTGACCGAAGCGACTGGAAGTCACCTCAGGGCTGATACGTGCTCTGCGGCATGCCACAGGTAACGTACGGCAGCCTGAGCAGCTCACCGGCCTGAGAAAGAGGGAAAGGGGAATTGCTTCAATCACGGCTGACACAGCAGGTGGAAACAGTGAAAGAGCCAGCAAGTGTTTTTTTCATTCTTTAGAAAAAAAAATACAACATATGGAAAAAGTCTTCCAAAAAATGTACCTAGATGTGCATATAGAGATCCATGGGTATGTGATGTACATCATTTATATACATGTAAAAATAAAACATACGATACATGCACCCACACCCTAATTTTCTGCTATTCTTGTCCAAACCAGCAAAGGCCAAAAGTTCTCCCAAACAACACGGTGATGGAAATTGTCAGCCATGACAAGACGCTGAGAAAACTGCTTTGGACCGTTATTCGGACACAGCAAATCAGTCCAGATGTTTGAGTTTTTAACTACTCCTCAAGTCAAAAGAAATCAAAATACGTAAGTCACCTTTGTCTCACACCCAGCAAAAAGATGCAAAGCAAGAAGTTTTGCAAAGATCAGTTGAAGACGGCTTGAAATGCTTTTAAGTACTGTGGAAATCAGAGAATGCCTATCAGCTCCACCAAATTTGGCTCTAGTTGCTTTGTGGGTGCCGTTAACTTAAATGAGTATAAAACGGGCATTTTCAGGGGCAAAACCATTTCTTTCATTCCGGTAGGACAGAGGCACAATTCCCGTACGAGAGAGGCGGTTTTGCAGGATGGTTCGTTAGTGTAACTGAGTAATTTCAGGAAATTACAGCAATATAAATCAAACAAATTATAAAGGTGCTGTCTATGAAGAGACTGGATTATAGCTCCATAGGCGACACTGGTAAGCACCGATGCCGCATAATTGTTAGTAATAGGCATTCGATACAATATTAGTTCATTCCCCCCATCCCTCCCACTTTTTGCAACTCGCCTTTGATGAAAGTTCCAAACAAATTACTGGAGATGTAGTTAAGTTCAGAACTGCAGAAGAAACGATGCTTTTGCTTTGCGTTGCTTTTTTGCCACGGGACGGAACTGGAGGAAAGCTCCGAGTTGTGGCTGTGGGTTTGGAACAAGCAGCTGTCACGAGGCTGTTCCTGGCACGCCGTCGCTTAGCTGCCGGCCTCGGAAGCGTACTGCTTGCCATTTTCAAGGATGGTATTTTGCAATATGAAGAGGTAAAAGCAGGTGTGTATTTTGAGTCACTAACCAAACCACTGCTAACTCCAATAAGGATCGAAATTCAGCGACGGATGACTCCGAACAAGGAGTGACCTGGAGGAGGTATTCATAAAGGAAAGAAAGAAGCGAAAACCTCAGGGAGAGCTCGTTTGAGAGAAAATACTTGGGAGAAAGGATTGGGAAAGAGGTTCCACTGCTACAATGGCAGGAGGGGTTTAGGGGCTCCCGGCCACGTGTGGCTCCGGGTGTTCACTTCTGCAAGGCTTTGGGCAATGCCGGGAGGCCTTGGTTTCCCAGGCACAGATGAGTGAAACATGTTCCCACCCACGGCTGGGCCAGGTAGCTCTGGACAGGAAAGGTTTCTGTAGTTAACGAAGCAGCAAAGGCGACGCTACCTCACGCGTGTCCCCGAGCTACCAGCGGCCCGCTCCGCCCCAGCCCCAGCCCTCTCGCAGGGCTCACCCCAACCTCCCCGTCCACCTCCCCTTTGCCCTTGAAAAGCACAATTTGGCGACGAATGCCACGTAGGAGCCCTCACCGCCGGGGTGTGGGGACCCCCTCCCAGGGCCAGGGCAGGGTCCTGGCGCACCCCCCCCCCCCCCCCCCCCCCCCCCCCCCCCCCCCCC
>JAVKLA010000030.1:1294630-1312276 GCA_034782735.1 Sagittarius serpentarius | reverse complement strand
GTCGGGAAGGAGAGGATGAAGGCACCGAGGTTTTGGGAAGGTGGTGATGCAGAGACAGGTTTTGCACCCGGAAAGGTTTCCTGGAGCCACAGTCTTGCAGGGCTAGCCCTTAATTCTGAGTTTGTGCTGTAGGGTGGGTCGGTGGAGGCAGGGAAGATGCCAGAAGGGGAGAAAACGAGGCAATGTAAGCAAGAAGAGGAGCATCAGCAGAAAGAAGAGGAGCGCGAGGGTCTCATCGAATTCTACAGTTCCTACCAGGAGCTATTCCAGTTCTTCTGCAGCAACACGACCATCCACGGGGCTATCCGCCTGGTGTGCTCCAAAAAGAATAAGATGAAGACAGCCTTCTGGTCTGTTCTCTTCTTTCTCACCTTCGGCTTAATGTACTGGCAGTTTGGGATCCTCTACAGGGAGTACTTCAGCTATCCTGTCAACCTCAACCTTAACCTTAACTCCGACAGGCTGACTTTCCCAGCCGTGACGCTGTGCACCCTCAATCCATACAGGTAAGAAATAAGAGTCCCAGAGCTGTCGACTGCCTTGACTTTTGCGGGCGTAGGATAAAAGCATGTACTCCCGTTCTCCTCACGGTCCTCGACCGTCCCCTTCTGTAGCAGTGCTGGTGGAAAGGCCACTTTTCACAGGCCTTTGCTGCTGCAGGGCATTCACGGTAGGTTTAGGCAGCTCTACTTGGTGGTGTGTGTTAGAAGGCTGCTCTGTAAACTGCCGCAGGGCTAAAGGAGATGTGTTTGCTTCTCTCCTACAAGGACGGTAGCCTCCAGCAAGGGGCTGGATTTGCAGCTGGCGGCAGGAATGCCCTGAATCACCCCAGCAAGCTTTGCCGCGTGTCTTGTTCAGAGCTGTTGATGTGCATCCAGCCCTAAAGCTGCAGGCTCCTCTCTTCCCCCCTGTATAGATACAGTGCCATCCGGAAGAAGCTGGATGAGCTGGACCAAATCACCCATCAGACGCTGCTAGACCTTTATGACTACAACATGTCTCTGGCACGAAGCGACTGGTCCACCCTGTCCACGCGAAAGCGTAGCTCAAGGAGCCTGCTCCATCATGTCCAGCGCCATCCGCTGCGACGGCAGAAGCGGGATAACTTAGTCAACTTGCCAGAGAACAGTCCCTCAGTGGACAAGAATGACTGGAAAATTGGCTTTGTTCTGGTGAGATGCCTAGATATCCTGTGTCCTACCCACTCTGGTCTCTGCCTAGCTTTTTCTGTCTTGTTAGACCCTTGGCCATGCCTTTGCCTACACAGAAGTCTGATTAATCTCCACTGGCTTTTGCTAATGACAGATAAAGGTAGAGCTGAATCCTTTGCCCAATGCGATCCTGCCCCCCAAATCCTGTCCCTGTCCATGCGGGCCCCACACTTGTCCACGTCAGTGCCTGTCTTTTCCTAGCTAGAGCAGGGAAACCTTGTCCTTCCTGAAGGCTACATCAGCCTTGCCGTTGCCTTTGGAGAGCCATTTATTAACACCAATCGCAGTGTTGCCCAATAATAGCAAAGGGGAAAGTATTGGATGGCTGTGGGCCACGTGAAATGTGGCCATGGTCACATTTGCTCCTAGGTAGCAGCTTCTTCGCCCTAGGGTATCTGTGTTTGCATTTTAAAAGGCACTGAAGGACTGAAGCTAATCGCTTGCCAGTTAACTGGAGTGCCCACAGGATCACAAAGGCTTTTCTGGACACACCCTGAACGAAGGGCTCCCCAGGCAAGAATTTAAAGCTTCTGGTCTTATACCAGGTGGGATCTATGTGCAGCAGATCACCCTGCACACCTCACTGCGACTTGCTGCCTCCTGGGTTTTTACTCAGCCGTGCTCATTCACCTGGTGTTTCCCTTCCACTGAGGAGCTGCCCTGGGTTTGCTTCTCCCCGTCCTGCTGATCACCTTTGGGTCAAGTGCGGGAGCCCTGTGGAGCTCTTCCACTCCCTCGGGTTCATCTCTTGCCCGTGCTGAGCACGGCTAATCCGCAGGCACAGCCTCCTGGGCAAGACTTCTCTGACACGGCTGGTTTTCTCTTCTTTCTCTTCTTAACAGTGCAGTGAAAACAACAAGGACTGTTTCCATCAGGCGTACTCCTCAGGGGTGGATGCCGTGCGGGAATGGTACAGCTTTCACTATATCAATATCCTGGCGCAGATGCCTGATGCGAAAGCCCTGGATGAGTCTGACTTTGAGAATTTCATCTATGCTTGCCGCTTCAATGAAGCAACATGTGACAAGGCGTAAGTCGTGGAAAGATCCCACCGAGTCTTCCTGAGAACACCCCTGGTTTGTGCCTGGGTCCGAGGGGAATCAAGAAACCCACATTAGAGAACCTCTTTCCCAAGGTGGGATCGTTCCTTGTTCAGTTCCTGTTGCCTCAAATTACGTTTCTTGAGTCTTTCCTGTGGGTTGTGCTCACCAGGGTCACAGTTTCTGCGACCTGAAACTACGGACCACAGAGGATGGTTTCGCCTTTTCCTGGGTTTCGCGCAAATGAGATAGTTATAGTGGTACAAACCCCAGAGCTGGGTACAGATGTGCAGTGTAAGAAGTCTCTTTATTCTGCTGTCTGCAGCAGTAAAGTGGTACATACCAGCCCACATACAGGAGGAGGAGAAGAGAGATTTGTTACAAAAAGACAGTAAAAAAAATATCCCGCTTCTCTCCTGCCGTTATTGGTCAAAAAGCCCCAAAGAGGCGGTGGAATGAAACCCATCAGCAAGGGAGGAGAAGGGGTAGGAAGAGCTAAGAGCTTTGTCAGCATTAGGAAGGCAATACAGTAATTGCTAGTACCTCTCAGGAGTTAGCAGTATGAAAAACCTGGTGCAGAAACCTGTATCCAGCTCCAGGATATTTTTTACAGCACGTTTTAATTGCTTTTCCCTGTTCGGGCGAGTTTACACAACAAACACTGCCCATCTGCTGTAAGCCCCTCTCCCTGCAGGTGGAAAACAGTTGTTCCTTTCAGAAAGCCCTTCCCCTTGGTCTCACCCCGTGTGAATGTTTCTGTTCCCCTCTCAGGAATTATACCCACTTCCACCATCCCTTGTATGGGAACTGCTATACCTTTAACGACAACAGCAGCAGCCTGTGGACATCCTCGCTGCCTGGGATCAATAACGGTGGGTGAGAGGCACTCGCTGGTGAGTAAGGAGAGCAGCTCGGCTCTGTTTTCCCCAGGAGTTACGGGCATCATCCTGCTGTGCTTATCGCTGGCGGTGGCAGGTGGCAGCCCTGCCCTGTCTCGCCCAAGCTCTGTTTTCACCCCTGTGGAGATGGCTGTTTCATGGACATGGCTGTCCCCCGCTGCTGCCCCACTGAACTCTCTCTCTCTCTCCCCCCCATCAGTGCCGGATCCTTATGTTCGTTGCTCCCTCCGGACCTGTGCTGGCCCTTCCCGAAGTCCCCTGCTGAGCTGTAGTGCTGTGCTCCCGAGAGCCTGGTCCTCACCTCCTCCTCCCCCGTTTTCCCACTTCCAGCAACCGACCTGTTTGTCTTCCCAAACGCCCTGACACCTCTCTAGGCCCAAACTTCAGGCTTTTCTTCCATCCGGCTCCGAGTCTCTCCACGAACTCTCTCTCTCAATTGCCAGTTCTGCTTTTTCTAAGCCACAGTGAAGAAATCCGGTTTTCTCTGGCCTCTCCTGGAGCCTCCAGCTTTGGCTCTGGCCTCCCTCCAGCCACCCTCCATTGCTTCCCAGCTTTGGTGCAGCCCTGGCTGATGTTTCTCTCCCTTCATCTCTTACGGACTCGCTTCTAACCATTATTCTCTCTCTCCTCTCCCGCACGATGGCCGGCCGTGACCTCCCTTGCTCTCGGACATTTCCTCAGGTCTCTCTCTGGTGGTGCGCACCGAACAGAATGATTTCATCCCTCTGTTGTCCACGGTGACAGGAGCCAGGGTCATGGTCCACGATCAGAATGAGCCAGCCTTCATGGACGATGGGGGTTTCAACGTGCGTCCAGGTATCGAGACCTCCATCAGCATGAGAAAGGTGAGGAAGCAGCAGGGGAAAGAGCTGTGGATGGGAGGTTATGGGGGAGGTTTAGCTTGGTGGATAGATACAGATGGGTTGCCGTGGGCCCAGTGCATGTTTCAGGGAGGAGATGAATCTCGTGGAGGGAGAGGAAGAAAGAGCAGCTTACTGGACTAGACGAGAAGCGTTTGGCTGCGATGTATCAGTGAACAATGCAATGGAGGGAAGCAGGGGGAGCTGGCATCCCGAGGAAAGCATAAAAAGCAGATACTGATGGGCAAGCAGTCTGTGGCACGCAAGCGCAGAAGAAGAACAGCAAAGAGCCAGTCGTTCTGTGTAATGACTGTTCGATGTTCTAGGAGATGACTGTGCGGCTTGGGGGCAGTTACAGTGATTGCACAGAGGATGGCAGTGACGTGCCAGTGCAAAATCTGTACTCATCCCGCTACACTGAACAGGTAACTTGTCATCGCTGGTCCTGTGCCAGCTTGTTTCCCTACTTCCCTGAAATGCTTCAGTCCCCTAACAGCCATGCTCGTCCATGGGCTCTGTTAATAGTACGACGTGATACAGGCTGCAGCGGGTTCGGTTCCCTTGTTCAGCCTTTTCCACCTCATGTGCCTCCCAGGTCTGCATTCGCTCCTGCTTTCAGCTCAACATGGTAGAGCGCTGTGGCTGCGCGTATTACTTCTATCCCTTACCCACTGGAGCAGAGTATTGTGACTACACGAAGCACATAGCCTGGGGTAAGTGGACAGGAGGAACAGTAAAGCTTATGCCCTCCTCAACCTGTTTGGTCCACCTCATGTCCCAGTACCTCTCCTCATTGTCTTCAGTGAGCTTCCTGGTGTGGGACAGCCAAAAGACACTCTTGGCTTGGATGGCTAGTCCCTCGGAGCTTGTAGAAGGAAACCTTCTCTGGATTCCCCTCGCTGTCGCACGTCACCTTTTGTATACACATACTGTGAGAGCTTACCTGGATTTACTTTCTCAGGCTACTGCTATTACAAACTCCTGGCTGAATTCAAAGCTGACGTCCTGGGCTGTTTCCACAAATGTCGGAAACCTTGCAAGTAAGTTTGATCGTCAGGCAGACTGGAAGCTCTTTATTCCTAGAGGTGTTGGAAAGCATTCGCTGACCAGGGCAGCAGCTTGCGTCAGTAGCTGAGCCGCGACCTGAAATGATGTTTCTCCCATCAGGAAGCCAAAATGGCTGAGGAGCATCCCTGTCGGCTTGGGGGTGAGCTCCCAAGGACTGTGCAGAAGCTCGGTGGGAAGTGGGCAGAACTTCAGGATGGGAGGGAGTTTCCAGGTGTGCCTGGGCATTGAGAGACCTCGCCTTGTGGCTCCTACAGCTTTAACACGGCCTCTTGTCTTCCAGAATGACAGAATACCAGCTGTCAGCTGGATACTCCCGCTGGCCTTCTGTTGTCTCAGAGGTAAGGAGAGGGTGTCCTGGCTCCCCAGCGCTGCTCTCACCTCCCGTTTAGTCCTTCCTTAACTGGTACGAAACCCACAGGAGGTGACTGTGATCATGTAACGCAATTTGTTGCCCTTTCATTTCAGGACTGGGTTTTTTACATGCTGTCACAACAGAACAAATACAATATCACGTCCAAGAGGTGAGAGGCCCTAAACAGAGGTCACATACAAACCAGAAACCGTCCCAGTGGAGTGTGTGTGTCAGGGGGGGTCAGAATTAAGAGTAAATCACTGATGGGAAGAGATCAGGTATGGGACCCGTGGACAAGGCCAGGGCATATGAGTCAGAGTAAACTGAGACTTCAACAAGGACTGGGCATCCAAGTGAAGAATCTGACAAGGGCCAGGCGCTAGTATGAGAATAGTAAGCCCCAGGCGGCTGCTGTGTGGCCTGGAGTCACGGTAAGGGCTCGTGGAAGAGTGGGAAGGAGAGCTACGCGGGAGCTTGTACTTAGCCAATGTAGGATGCCACAAACATTGGGTTTCACAGGGCAGTCTCAGGAGTGCACTGTAAGTACCACAGACTGTATTTAGTGCAGAATGAGGGAACTGCGGAGATGGGAAAAAGCCTCTGGCTGGTATACGTGAGAGGACAGAGTATATGCGGGCAGAAGGGGACAGAGAAGACAGTTACGCTTGGTGAAGAAATGCAGGGATTGTGGGTTTGGGATTACCGAGCGCCATCTTTCATTTACAGGAACGGAGTTGCCAAAGTGAATATCTTTTTTGAGGAGTGGAACTACAAGACCAACGGGGAGTCTCCAGCCTTCACGGTACACGCTTTACTGCCTCGTCCTCTCTAGCCACCCATTCCCCCCCAGTGTCCCTCCATATTGGCAGGCGTCTGTTCCAGCAGCATTGCTGGCTATCGACTGTCTTTTTCTTTGGCAGGGTGGGAAGAATCTTCCAGCACCATGGAGGCACTGCCAGTGGGAGCAGGCAGGGAGGCACAAGGCTCGAACGAGGGCTGTCCTCACTGCCCTTTCTCCATCTCTTGCAGGTAGTGACACTGCTGTCCCAGCTTGGGAACCAGTGGAGTCTCTGGTTCGGATCCTCTGTCCTGTCTGTGATGGAGCTTGCAGAGCTGATTCTGGATTTCATCGCTATCACCTTTATCTTGGCCTTACGCTGGTTCCGTTCTCGGCAGCAGCAATCTCCACCGGGACCCTCTCCAAACAGTCACGAGGACACTGCTTTCCAAGACGAGGCGCCGGGTCTCAGTGCTCCACACCGCTTCACCGTTGAGGCCGTAGTGACCACGCTGCCATCCTACAACAGCCTGGAACCACGCGGGCCGAGCAGGGACGGTGAGGTGGGACACGAGTGAGGCAGTGGCTTATTCCACAGCTCGGATGGGTGGCAGTCGGAGCAGAGGCTGCACACTTTGTCTGTGGGACCTGCGTTTCCTTCTTTCTGGGGTGCTCTACCTGGGACCGTAGCAGAAGACCGCACTGTGGTTGGCCTGGGTTCATTGCTTTCACTACTGTAGGTGAATTCTTCAGTCTCATAAAATAGTATCACTCTGGGGATCACCAGGGATGCGAGTTGATCTAGTGTATGTATGGGGGAGACGTCCACTTGGTTTCTTTACGCTCCTTGCATGCGCACACCCACACGTGCATGCATGCTTGCTTTTCCCTGCAACAAGGATGCTGCCACAGTTCTGGTCTGTTGTTAATTAAAGAGGTTTGGCAGGCGCGACTGGCCGCCTCCGTGGTATGACAAGGGACAGGAATGTAGTCTCAGCTGAGATACAAGTCTCTCAACAGGCTGAGCTTTGTTAAGCTTTCCTTAAGGTTGAAAACTGGTTGCATTTCCCTAGTTCTTAATGTCCAGCTCTGATCCCAAGACCAAGCCACCCACCCTCTCCTCCCCCTGAGGAGAGCCTACTTGCCTACTTTTATCGCCCTGAGAGATGACAGCCACTGATGCAATCTCGATCTATATTACGCACAATGCTCTGGGGAGGTGGTTGACGCTTGCTGCCACTCTCAGGTCAGGACAAAACACCCCTGGCAGAATGAGGTATCCGTTTTCAAGCTGCCTGCGTGGCACTGGCAGATCTTAGCTGTACAGCTGTCTCCTTCCTTGAGATACACCGTACACATGTATGTTCAGCCATTTGACTGGGATAAACCGATCTCCGCATAGGAGCTATGGAAACAAAGGGGCTATGCACACCCTCAGAAACGCCCCAAGCAGTATCTCTGCTGCCATGAGATCCTGCAAAAGAGGATCAGAACAGCGCAGGTCGCGCAGTGCCTGCTCTGCTCCGCTCCACTCTTCTCTTCTCTGATTCACCCGCAGAGGCTCTGCTGAGGACTGTGAAGCACAGGAGTGCCCAGGCTTTGATCTAAGAGCCTTTCAGGGAAAGCTTTAGCCTGCTGGAATGGACCGCATAGGCAATGAAGGCCAGGACAAAGATGGTCCTCTTCCCAGGAACTGATTTGGGGATCTTCACATAAGAGCACACATCTTATTTTTTGCAGTAAGCTTGCCATGCTATTTTTTACAAATACTCGGACTTCTGCTGCAGTGGTGTTTACACAGCACTTTATGGGGTGTCAAGAGAGCAAGGGTGATGGCCTTAACAAACAGGATTACCCACTTGACCGGACACAAACACAGATACCAGAATTTAAGCATATCTTTTAGGTAAAGACCTGTGGTACCATGTACCCAACCACATTGCAAACAAACAGCCACTTTTGGATTTAAAAACTAGTTAATCATAACAGAAGAAAAACTTCAGATATTTTAAAAATTAAGGGAGATGCAGTACCCTTGGAAAGATGATTTTACTGCAGTACACAAACTGTTGCCTAACTCTTCCCTTTGAGATGCTAAACATGCTTGTTGTACTGCACCTCTTGCCTCGATTACCTAAATGCACTTTTCACTTCCCAGCAGAGTGATTTTCTTCCTCCTCACAGACATGAACACTATACTCTTTATTACACAAATATTTGTGGATTTTCAAGCCTTATCCCAGCGATGACCCTTGTTTGAAAGCGAAGATGATGTCTCTCTGCTGGGAATAGAAGCGAGCGATTCAGGGGGTGTCCTTCAGCAAGGGGGGCAGCCCAGCAGGAGGGAGAGCCCTGCAACCACAGGCGGTTAGAGGTGTGGGAACATGTATTCCCCCTGGGAGGCCCCCAGTGGAAAAAAAATCAGGACTTCTACAAACACAGAAAAGAAAAAAAAAAAAAAATCCACTTTCTGTGTTTATGGGAGATTCTAAGTGAAGTAAAAACCTGACACTGGCCACATAAAGCTGTTTGCTTCACAAAACCATCTCCAAATCGAGAAAGGAAAAAGAGCAGGGGCAACATCTAAAACAGTCTCTGTATATCATAAACATATGATGATTCGTATGGTGAGCATGATCTTTCCTGAATATCCAAAGAGCAAGACACGATTCTTCACATCACACGGTACCTTGTGATAACCATAAAATTGATGTGACCCACTGCATCACACATAGTTAAGTGGGTAATTAAAGGAAGATTAATCAGAGGCATAACTACTTGAAACATTAAATTCTGTACAACGTCATAAAGAAATATAGATGTAGAAGAAGGTGATGTATTCCCTAGGGGAAGCTTGCACCGTATTATCTCTCTTCTGTAAAAGTGTTAAAATGCAAAAAAAATGAGCTCCGACTGATGAACTCAAAGTACTGGCCCCATTCTGGGTAGCTGTCAATCCAGAGTTAAAAGCCTGTACCAAACATGAAGCTGTTATACAAGTTGGTAAATAGATTAGCCCTCCCTGTCCTGAGGATCAATGCAAAAATTGCTGTCTTGGGAGAAATCAGGTGATCCTCCCAGGAACATCCCTACACTTCTTGTAGGCTGACAAGACCACAAATTACCGGCTCAACAGCTGTCTAGCGAGCTTGGTCTGGCTGCAAACAAGAGGTGAGTCCAGCAGCGCTGGCGGGAGAGTGCAGAAAATGGAGAGTTTCCCTGAGGGTGTGAAATATTAAGAGAAAAGGGAAGAAAGTGTGCATTAGGAGGGATTTGTAGGTCAGCAAAAGGCAAATTAAAGGTCTGAGCTGGCGTGAATTTGTACAAGAGGAGAAAGCTGAGGGGATGTAAATGCTCAGTAGTCACAGGTACGTCAGAAGCATAGCGCGGTTATTTGGAGGACACGGAAAACATGCAAGGGGCAACTGTAAGTCATAGGACACTGAAGAAAAGCAAGGTGTGTCTTTTTGGACTGGGGGCATCTGTCATGCAGGGGGAAGGCAGAGAAGCAGGAATACAAGCGCTTGAAGGAAGAAGGGAAGCGCAGGAGGAGAAAAAATATTTTGTGGGTAAGCTGGAGTATTAGAGAGGTTTGTTTTGCAGGAGTAAGCAGCTCAGAAGCGGGTAGTTCCATGTGCTTAAGGAGAAGAACGAGGATGAGAAAAAGGGAGGTTTAGACGATGGGGAAATTGCAGAGGAAGAAGACGGATGAGCGTTTAGGAGCTTAAAAACATTACCAGAGGATTTGTGGAAGTGTTTGGTACTGCTGAAATACAAGGAAAGAGAGGTGAGCTCTTTTGGGATGTGGAACAGCCCGCAGAGATGGGGTATAAGGGGCCCCAGTGTCTGCGGGACCACGGTGGTGGCAGACATTTGCAAGTTGATTGAGGGTTAAGTGCATTTGGAAGTCACGCGCTAGCAGAGAGAAGGGATACAGACAATCTGGAGACGTAGGGACGCTGAAGTTTGAGGGCTCCAGCTGTGAGATGAGATGAATTTGGAGGATCTGAGAACCTCCAAGGAAATTTGGAGTGGGACTGGGGGAATGAAGTGTTGGAAGAAAGGAAAGAATGGGCCAGCCCCTCCAGGAAGGAGGAAGACTACGGAAAACTAAGCACAGGATGGTTGAGAAGGCAGGGAACACAAGGTCAGAGAGCCACAGGCAGGCATACCCTGCTATCTGCTGAAAACTTGTTCCTTAAGAGTGTGACAGTCACAATTTGACAGATAGCAAAACTAATTTTCCCCCCTCCCCAAGAATTAAGGTAACAGAGGAAATGCATGGAAGCACAGCATAAGTAAGTGTCTAGAGAAGCTAGAAAAATGAGAAACCCACCACTTCAGAAAATAAGCGATACATCAAGAAGAACTGAACCCTGCTTGCTGGAGTGCTTAGGGAAGCTGGACAGAGAGGTGCAAGGTTTGTCTTGCACAGACTGAGGTCAGACCTCGAAGGAATTTGAGGAAAGGGTTACCAGGCTCTAGGGACAGGTTCAATAAAATCTAAGGAGTGGAGGTGCACTACATCGAGAAATGAAAAGGGCAGCAGTGCTGTTGGTGGAAGGACAGGGGGGAACCACAGAGGTCAGGAATACACCAGAGGGGTGGCTTGCAGTTCTTTCTACTTACCAGTGTGCAATGGTTAAAGGGTTTTGTGAGCACAAGAGAGGAAAGCACCTTCAGCTTCCAATTATGTGCTTAAAGGCAATGAACTAAAAAAAAAAAAAAAAAAAAAAAGTGCTTAGTATCTGGAGGTTATGGCAAATTTATTAAAAAAAAAAATTGTAAAAGGGCTTTTGGAAAAGAAGCCTGGCAGGAGAGAACATGAAAGAGTCATTTTGGCCTCTGCAAGAATCATTTAATGGGTCTGTGCACTGAAGGAAAGGATTTTATGGGGCTGTTCTTATTAGAAACCTGGGGAGCAAATAAGGATGTTCTGAGTGACTCTTTCTCTGACAAAAAATAGGTCACAGATTATCAGAAGTATGGAAGCTGAAGTACAACTTTATTTTTGCCTGCAAACAGGGGAATTTTTGTGAAGGGACCCAGTTACTTCTTCCAAGAAGCAGCATTGTCGGTAACCTGGAAGAAACACCGGGCTGAACTCTTGTATACAACAGAAACAGCTGAGTTGCCTATTTTGTAAAACCTATATCCTTACCTCTTACAACTCTGAGTAATTATTTGCTTAGAGGTCAGAACAAAGACAAAAACCTCTGTACTTCCCCATTATTGCCGCTCTTCACCAAGTTAAGGCTTCCAAACCCCAGTGGATGCGTCAGAGCAGGGACCTCTGTCACTTCACAGGGAAGCCAGGCCCATTAAACAAGCGTTGATGCTGCATTCCTACTCGGAAGAAAAATCTTTTGTCTTCCCCACCATCGTTCAGTTACTCTCCACCTGAGAGAAGAAAACAAACCCCCCCACTGACGCGAGCACGCAGCCCACTTTCGTCAGTGCACAGAAACCTCCAGAGAGGTCAGAGCAAGGCCTAGGGCGTCTAGAAACATGAAGTTTTAAGACATACCCATTTAAGAGCAGTATGGTTGAGGCTTTTCCCCCAGCAAATCTGAAGGTGTTAGGATGAAGGAGTTGGTACAGGAGCCGCATGTTTAAAGGCAGAGCTTGAATTCCTAACCAGACATATGAAGAACTACTCTGCCAAAGCCTTGGCCTTGCTTTTAGTGCATATTTAAAACCATGTTTTGTCCAGGCTAACAGACTCTGCAGGAGCGGCAGAGGTGCTGATGCCTTAAAGGATGGCACCTCGGAAGGTGAGTTCCCAGCAGAGCACAGTACTTCAAACGCCTGCCAGAGGACTTGTGGTTAGACATGCAACTCTTTGCAAACGTGCTCATGACTCACAAGTGGGGCACAGCCCTGGGGCAACTTTCAGCAGCATCTTCAGCCCCAGCTCTGTGCTCCACGGCAGCTGGCCAGCTTTGGAAAGCGAGCATTCGAGTCCCTAGCTTTGGCTAGGGACTTGGAGACTGTGTAGTCAACAGTCTGGGAACACATCTGTTCTAAGAAAAAGTTTTCCCTACCCCCCTACACGAACAAAGCTGAGAACTAACGGGAAGACAACACAACTTGGCAGGAAGCGTAGCACGCCTAGTTCCTTCAGGTTGCGCAGGCCTGATCTGTGCTGAAGTTGAGACTGTACATTGCTGCTTGAATCCCCCAGCCAGTCCAGACACCCTCCTTTGCGGGGAAGGCTTCCATCTTTCAAAGAATTGGCCTAGCTGCACTGCTCCGAATCCACCCCTGACCGTACGTTGTTCTGGCATGGTTTTGGTGATGTTTAAGACTGGACAAAGATTGATCGTAAAGGGAACCACAAGCCACAGGGAGTACTGTTTTACAACCTAAAGTTTGCAACAGCAGGGGCAGATAAGGGCACAAGTACCTCATTTTAAAGTAAGTCCGCACTGGACAAAGCGCTGTCATTTCTTTTTAATGGGTTTGAAGTGTACAGTGAAGCAAAACAAGGGGGCACTTGCCTTTATTCCAGCCATGCTCCAAGATATGCTGTGAGCAGCATCCTGCTCTTGGAGGTCTTCGTCTGGATCCTGAACATACGTCCTAACACCAGTGAAGAACTGCTTTTTGGGTTTAAGGATCTGAGGACAGGTTATTGAAACCCAAAGGCAGCACAGCCTGAGGAACCAGAGCTACCAGTAACACACCCTCCCACGCAGGGGTCTACCTCCCCATGCGTTACACAGCGGGTGGATATTTGGTGGCTGGAAGTAGAGTCGGCTTGGGCAGCCTCTTCCTCCAGAGCTGCTGGTTCTTACACCTTGTTACAGACTTACCACAGAGTCAAGTCCAGCACACGGTTCCAGTACAACTGGAAGAACAACCACCATCGCGATGGAAGAACAACCACCATCGCGATGGAAGAACAACCACCATCGCGATGGAAGACGAGCCACTGCTTTGAGGGCCAGAACTTCAGGTGTGCATACAGTATGGAAGTGACAAAAAAAAAAATACGTTCCAAGACCAGCGTGATATCCCAGCCCCTCCCCACCCCCTGACAGACCAGACAGACTCAGTAAGGTGGCAAATTGTGTTTCTTAAAGATCATTTAAAGTACATGAGCTGATTAGTATAACATGCCAAAGGAGATTACAATTTATAGAGGAAGGAAATAAACTGCGTGTGCGTGCCTATAATGCTGTGGACAGCAGAGTCCCTTGCACTCAGAGGGCCGTGGTGATTTTTTTTTTTTGCCCA
Source organism: Sagittarius serpentarius (assembly GCA_034782735.1). Taxonomy (NCBI): domain Eukaryota; kingdom Metazoa; phylum Chordata; class Aves; order Accipitriformes; family Sagittariidae; genus Sagittarius; species Sagittarius serpentarius. Next base: position 1,298,829 of record JAVKLA010000030.1, on the reverse strand, counting down.
TGCACAGAGACACAAGGGAGGGGAAAGGGAGCAGAAGAGGCAACATACAACATTTAAGAGAAATAAATGGAAGAGACAGCCTAGGGGGACCTCAGCCCCCAAAGGAAGAGGAGAAAAGGGGCACCAAAGGCTTGTTTAGAAGAGTTCAAGAGAATTGCTGGTCTGGGGGCCTCAAGCTTGTATGCCCACCCCCTAAAACGACAGCAGTAAGTAGTACAAGCAGGCCCTGGCTCCTCTTCAGTAGATGCACTTCTGACCATCCATCACATCTCAGTTCCACAGGTAATTAGGGAAGTGCTCAGGGAATGAGGGCTGCTTCACTCCAGATCTTCACCTCTGCCCTCACCCGAGGTGGAGAGCGATGAAATTGCAGGGAGATGAACTCGGTGCAAATGAAGTGCTGGGGCATGGAAGTGAGCATGCAAAACCTAGCCCCTTCCCAGATGCCCTGTGAGGAGGAAAGGGGCTTCCCCAGCACGCCCAAGAAACCAAAAGCATCTGCTCCTCCCATCTTTGGTACTTCACTCCCATCTGGGAACTCCCGTGACGTTCTCCTCTGCCTCCCCACAGCCCTTTAAGCCTAGACAGATCACAGTGTATTCTAGAACCGAGGCAGACCTTCCTAAATTAAAGGAGTTCCCTCTTACACTCTAGATGACAGGCTACAGCTCAGCTTGTCCAAAAAAAAAAAAAAAAAAGAGACAAGATGCACATTCCTCAGAAGACTCTGCAGAAACTGAGGAACAGGGCAGCTCATTTAACCCCAGGTTTGACAACACATTCAAACAATTCACAGCTCTTGTTATTTTTGATGGAGGAGAACAAGGGAATTGCTTACAGAAAGCCACAGCATTGCACACTGCAAGTTTACTTCCAGCAGAGACCACCTTGGACCTACATTCAAAAGAACCCATAGCAAGTAGGAAGATTTCAGTTTGATAGGCAAGATCTCTAGAGATCTAAGCTGCCAAACTGGGACATCTGATGTCACTTTGCAATACCCATGCCCAGAGCAGCACTTCCCTTTGAATCCCTAGCTAACGATTCCAAGTATTTTCTAACTCCTGCTGAAAGTTAGGGCTTCGTGGTAGCAGAAACAGAACAGGTATTCTTAATCAGAAAGCTGTGTGGCTCCTTCGGTCTCACACAGAATACCTCCAGTCTCCTTCACACCTCCATCTATGCAGTGGACTTCCTTTGACATTCAACCCAGTAACACAAAAGCACAACACCCGTTCCCATTTGTGCCACTACCCCAAAGCCTTCCAGGAAGCTACAAGATAGTAGAAAGCCATAGGGGCCTGGCTTGTGTCTGCATAGTTGAAAGGAATATTTGACACCCCTACCAGACTCCTTACTGTTGTTCTTTTGTTCCTTCTGGCAGGAGATTTTACTCCCACACGTACCTATTAGATAGTAAAAAAATTCCTTTCACTTAAGTGTGTTTAGTCTGTTGCACTTGAGGTAATCATGTAGGCTCTCCTTTATAACAACCAAAATGGCCGAGCTCAGACAGCAAGTCATCTGAAAACAAGGACAGGCAGAATAAATCGTTTAAGCGCTCATCTCTCCATGGCTAGAAAATTCTACGTCACTACAGCTAGCTCAGTCAGATGGCTCGCAGTCACCAACCAACACAAACTAGCCTTTATTTCAGAAGCTCACTGAAAAGCTTAAGTCATGCTGCCACTCTTTTTAGGCAGAACACTAAAGAATCTCACATGCTGAAGTCCTTCATCCCCAAAGGCACTGCGTTAAGGCATACTTATTTTGGTAGAGTCCACACAGGCACTATTTGACAAGCTCACACCCAAAAATAAACCACAAAAATCCCCTGCAGAAGAGCAGGAGCAATAGCTACCCACTCCTCTCCTTTCCTCTAAATCAGATGACCCTCCCTAAAGCTGCAACAGCTGTTGAGAAGAGTCTACCCATGTTCAGTAGAGCACTTCAGAGTCCTATACAGAAGACAAATTAAAACCAGTAAAGAAATCAATGAAGAAGCTAGGTGGAAGGGAAGGAAAGATTCAGAGGCAAGAAGAGACAGGCAAGGTGACAGGGGACAGTAGGTTGCAGACTGAAGGAGCTACATTCAGGTTAAAAAGTAGACTGGAGACAAAGCAATAGGGAAAAAAAAGAAAAGGAAAGAACAAAAGGGCAAGTTACACCAAAAGTCCCCCAGTGACCTCCAAATCCCCCACCAGGGAAGGGACTTGCCAACCCACCTGCTCCAGGGTAAGTGCCCCTCATCCTTACAGGTTTACCTGACCCAGCAGACAGAATTTCCCATCTCTACAATGATGGCCACCCCCAATTCCTTCTCTTACTGTGTACAGCATACCATTTCCACAATAACTGTGGGAGTTTCAGCACCACCACCTCCCTTCCCCAAGGACTGAAGTTAACACTTATGCAACCAAGATCGTCCAGATCTCAAACCAAAAAGTTTATAGAGTACTCTAGAGCTAGTGCTTCTCCACCTTTGATCCTTAGCTTTCTGGTACTTACTTACAATCACCACCACCACAATGGCACAAATCACTCCCATCATGATCATCATCTGGAGAGAGAGATTGTCAAAGGGTAATACTCAGAACAGATTGACAAGTTCATATCTTCCCCGGACAGCGAGGGAACATAAGGCAGACCCTGAAGGCAGGACAGCCAAGGCTTCAAAGTCTTTCCGCAGTGAAAGACTCCTAAGCATTTCAAATCGCTATTAAGCCCCAACTACCCTCTCAAAGCCCTGCAGGAGAGGACTAGCCCAATTCCCTTCTGATGAAGGAGGTCATGGCACTAGGAAACTCACCTTGCAGTTCTTCCACCAGTACTTCCTTTTGAGTTTTGCTGCATTGCTTTCAAATTGGGAGGCACCGACCTGAAGTGCATCTGCCCGGTCATCAAGTTCTGACAGTTTCTCGTCTCGTTCCAGCACCTTGTCTACATTTACACATATTATACCAACCACCTGCAGAAGGAAGAATAGCAGCAGCAGTTGTATTGGTAAAGAGAGCTGAAAAAGTAAGGGGAGTAACTTGGCGAATAACTAACACTGAGATACTAACAAGTGAAAGCCCTAAACAAGGAAAAATGGTCAGGATAAGAAACAGCTTTCAAGTCATTGCCTGCTTTGAAGTGGGGAAAAAACCCTAGACCCCGTGTTAAAGTATCAGTTCAAGTACACTTAAACCAGGTCCTTGGCCCCAAACTCTCACCTGTTTTTAAAAGCTCTCAAATCCAGCCAAGCCTAAGCCACCCCTTTCACAACAGCAAGCCTACGCTCGCTCCCCAGTAACTGCAAAAATAACTTAGAGCTACATGTTGCTGCCCCAGTGAGGCATAAAGTCGTTACTGCATGTCCGCAGCCGCACCGCAGACACCTACCCTGGAAAGTCAGACAAGGTTCCCCGCACATCACACACCGAGTCTGCTCACAGACTCGTCCCTTGAAGCAGCAGGCAGGGATTAAGGGCTGCTCTGGGTGCTGTACAGCTTTATTTCCGTAACAGACGCACGATACAAGGTACAAAAAAAAAAAAAAAAAAAATCTAACAGGCCTGCTCCTTAGAAATCGTGTCTGGAATTAAGCAGCTTTGAAACATAAACATAAAGCAATCTCTCCTCCAGCATCTGTAAAGATCTGCCGTCACCTTTTGAGTATTGAGCATTAACGCATTTCTGGCACTGGCATGACCAGAGCATCCACCCCCTCAGCAACAGACGCCTGTCGAGAACATCGCTGCTGCGGAGCAGAAGGAAAAGAGTCCAGGCAGCCTACGGGCAGCCAGCGCAGCCGGCGGAGCGCGGAGTTACTAACCTCCTTCACTTGGGCCTGCGCCTCCTGCATCCGATAGTTACTGCTCGGATTGGCGCTCGGCCCGGGGGGGGCCCCGGCAGGAGCCCCCCCCTCGGGGGCCGCGGGAGCAGGTTGCGGGGCTGGCTCAGACCTAGAGAAACACACAGATGGGCAAAGAGAAAACCCCGTCAGCCGCTCAAGACAAAGGACACGGACACCCCCACCCCCCAAATCTACCTGAGCCCCAGTGTCCCCAGGCTGGGGCAGTACCGGCTGCTGCCCCGAGGGCCCACACCCTCCGGACATCCCCCCGGACCGGCAGCAGGCGAGCTCAGGGGAGAGCCCGGAGCATCAGCAGGCCCAAGAGGGCGGGGGGGGGGGGGGGGGGGGGGGGGGGGGGGGG
>JAVKLA010000030.1:1273541-1291022 GCA_034782735.1 Sagittarius serpentarius | reverse complement strand
CACCGCACCCCCCCCCCGGCGCTAATGCGACGCTCGGCCCGGAGCGGGAGCGGGGGCGCGGCCCGGCCCAGCAGGGCTCGCCCCGCCGCCCGCACCAGCGCTGCCATTTGGATGACCACGCGGGCGGTCCCCCCGCTACCGGGGGCGGGGGGCGGCGGAGGTGGAGGAGCGGCTCCGCTCTCCCCGTTACTCCGGCCCGGTCTACTTCCGGTCGCTGTGGCCGTCGGGAAGCGGAAGGCGGAGGGGGTGACGTCCCGCTTAACGGTCGAAGAAGGCGGGGGAGGCGGAGGGGAAGAAGGGAGCAGGGGATTGGGTGAGGCGCTGGCGCGCGGCAGCGCCGCTGGGCGTTGATAGGCCGGGGAAGGGGGGCGGGGCGAGGCGAGCGCTGTTCGCGCGCGGTGTTTCGAGTGCCGGAGCCTGTCTGGGGAGGCGGCGGCGGCGGTCTGTGGGGTTATGCTGCGGGGGGGGCCATGGCGGCGGCCTGGGAGTTCCAGCTGCCCCTCGCCCCCGCCGACCTGCTGCGGGACGGCGGCCCTGGGGGCTACGTTGTGCAGGAGGTGCTGCCCGTCCGCGAGCTGCCGCCCGCCCTCACAGGTAGGGCCCCCCACACCCACACCCCCCGCCCCGGCCTGGCTCGGTCCTATCGCCGGCTCACGGCCGTGACCGCCCGTCCCTCTCCGTGTTTCCCCGCAGCCTTCCGGACCGCCTTCCGGGCGCGGGGCGCGCTGGCAGTGCTGCAGCACTTCGACCCCCTGTACAGCTTGCTCCAGTGAGTGCAGAGCGGGGAGCCGGGGGCGCGGGGAGCGGGGGCGGGGAGGGTTGTGGAGAGGCTGGCGCACCTGAGCCCTCACACCTCTCCTTGGCGGTGTTTACTCGCTGCCCTCACACACTGTGCTTGCCCTGCAGCCACTTCCAAGCTGTGGGGACTGATGTCAAGGAGGATGCCCTGGAGCTGATGATGCGCGGTGGGTATCTGTTGTTTCCAGCTGAAGCAGGAGTAACAGAGAGGTTGCCTTCCTTTGGCAGCTGAGTGATGATATAAAGGCTAATGTGACTCGACCAGCTGGGTTGCACCCTTGGACCATTCCAGTAATACGGGTCTGTAATCTTGGTGGACAACGCTGAGCTGTGCGTGTTTGCTGTAAGGGCAGGCCGACAGAAAATCCCCTTCCCTGTGTCCCTGGAAAATACGTCTTTGGGATGTGTCAGCTCTGAGTGAGTGTTTCTGTGAGCTGATGAGGGGCAGTGGGGATAGGACAGGACAGTGCGCCCCAGGTTTGGTTTGCAAGGGGCAGCCCGTGTTATAGCTGGTGAGATGTGAGCACACGTCTTTGGTAATCTGATGGCTGCTGCAAGTCTCCAAAAGAAAGGATGGTTGAGGGGCCTGGCAAGGAGTGCTCATGACTTTGTACCTTTCTTTAGTGGTATCTCATCATTCCAATGAACTTCGTGCCATCTTGAGTGATTCTGGGCTGAGCCGCACAGACCGCACTGCTCACCTCAACGCTCTCAAGATGAATTGCTACTTGCTGACTGGCCTGGTGGACGCCTTTGAAATGGAAACCTGCAAGAGTGGTTTGTTGGAGGTGGGTCCAGGTGGGAAGGTAGGTGAGGGGACTGGGGGGAAAACAGGATGTTAAAAGCAGAAAATGTGTAAGCTTGCTGAACTCTATGATACCTATCAGATGTTATAGCTGGGTTTATTTAAGCATGATGCCAGCAAGAGCAGTGCATAATGTGGAGTACTGGTATTTCTGTGAAACTGCATGTGGAAAACAGCCAAAGGGACAATGTGTGTCTAAACATCAGCAGTGACTCAGATGCCCGAGCCTCTCTGTTTCACTCTTCGGTGTCTGGCTGGTACTTAGTGTGCCAGTATTTTCTCAAGAGTTCCTTTCTGCAGTCAAAGATGACAGCAACGGTCATTTGATGCAGGAATATAAGCTTCTCGTACATCTCGCTGTACGTCTCTTAATGCTGTAGAATTTGACAGTCATTTTCTTTTCTGAGGGAAACGGTGCAGTGATGGTGTTTTTCTGTTGACAATCTCCTTTCTAGAACAAGAAGAACCGTACCAAGGTCTCTGGATCCTTGTGGGAAGAGGAGAGGGAGCCGCTCTTACAGCTGCTCACACAGCTCCTGCAGCTGGATCTTCGCCAGCTTTGGGGTGGCTTGGTGGTGGAAGAAGAGTTTGTCAGGTATGGGATGGAAGGGATGTAGAGGTGGGAAGAGTGACAGTGGTTTTCTGGAAGGGAGGTTTAAATGTGAAATCTGCCAGTGAGGTGGTATTACAGCCTTCTGCAGGGTGCAGATCTCTGGGAAACGGAGGAAACTCTCTTGAGGCAAAAGCGATGCGTTTAGGAACCACTTCATTTCCTCTTGTAAGCCTCTCAAATTCAGATGTTGTTTGCTCAGGTTTTTTAAGGATACTGGAGAATCTCTCTGGTTTGAGAGAAACGTTTGCTTAGTGCAGTGTGCTAGAATGATGTTGGTGCAAGTTGCGATAATGAAGTTGACTGTCTCTCTTCTGTGGCTTTAGCTTAATGACAGGAAGCTGCTACCGTATCCTGGAGAACTCAAGTATTGGTCTTCAAAAGTACCGGGCCACACGGGAGGCTGTGACACATCTGCTTGCTGCAGCTCTAATTCATTATGATCACATGTTCAGTGAGTTCCTGCACTTCTGCCTTCTTCCTGAAGCCATTCCCAGTTACTTTACCTGACCTCTTTCTTCCTTCTTACATGCAAAAGGTGCCACTCTGAAGATCACACAGATGCTGCAGCACTTTGAACATGTAGCCTCAGTGTTTGCACAGGCTGTGAGCCTCTGGGCTACAGAGTACGGTCTGAAAAGCCTGGTGGGTGAATTGCTAAGGTGAGAAACATACCCCGAGGCTTGTCCTTCTATCGCTAGCAACTTGAGGCACCCTATTCCTTGTTTCATCTTTCTGCGCAGGGAAATCGGACGGAAATGTCTGCAGGATCTGGCTCGCGATGCTTCTGGAATCAAGGGTTATGCCACCTTTATAACTGAACTGGCTGAACAGATTCCAGCTCTGGTGCTATCCAACATGAGCGTTCTCCTGCGTCACTTGGATGGGGAGGTACATTTCCACAATATTACTTGTCTGGAGAAGCCAAGTGGTAGGGGTGCTGCCATCCAGTTTTTCTGTCTGAAAACAGAACCGCTTTCACAGAGATCAAGTAGCCAAAACCTGCCCTTTGGAATAGGTTCTGCCCTTACCTAAAAGATGCAAACGAAATGGAAACCGTGACATCTACTGTCTGGTTGTTGTTCTCAGGTATCGGAGAACGGGAGACTGCTTACTGGTCTGAGATCCCAGCCACTGTCACTTGTTCTTCAGTACTTAATGAGTTTGTCATTGTGTTACCTTTTCTTAAACTGCCCTTAAAAGCCGTAAGTGTTTCTCAATCAGTTCTTGGCTTCTGCGGACCTAGCTGGATAGCAGGGTTGGATTACGCTGTCTTGCGGGCACAGCCATGTTCACCCAAGGTTAATACAAAGTCCATAATGGAGAAATTCACTTAAGGCTGGAGCCTGAGACTTAGAAAGCCCAAACTCTGGGCCGTCCTTCCCCTTGGTATATCAAGTCGTGTCTTTTTGTCTGTTTCTGGTTCAACAACTCTTCTTTTTTGCAGAGTTATATGATGCGAAATGCCATTCTGGCAGCTATGGCGGAAGTGCTGGTGCAGGTGCTGAACGGTGACCAGCTGGAGGAAGCTGCCCGTGCTACTCGGGACCAGTTCCTGAATATGCTGCAGGCCCATGTCTGTGACATCAATGGCTTTGTGCGCAGCCGCGTGCTGCAGCTTTTCACTCGAATCGTTCGGTGCAAGGCAAGTCTGTGCTAGGGAAACGGCATTGCCTCAGTCATCCCTTCCCCTGTCGTGTTTCCTAAGGGATTCTTTGTCACCCTGCTCTTCGTTGGCAGAGACTGAAGTTTAATAGAGAAAGGTATTGTCCCCGTGTACTGTGGTGTCTGCAGTTCCTTTTTCCCAAGAAACCAAAGATCTTAGGGGCAAGGGAACTGGGGAACAGAAATTAAATGCTGCTTTCGTTACTGGGACAGACTAGAAGGGAGAGCACAGTATGCAAGCTCTTTTTGGACATTGGTATAGGAAAACATTGCCCTTGCTAGATATACTAACACTCGACTCAACGGGACCCTGGATAGCCTAATCTAAGTCCTTCCTTTCAACAGAGGTTGGACCAGAAGATATCCAGAGGTCCCTTCAGACCTAGACTTTTCTATAAATCTATAATCTGTGCCTTTTAGTAAATTAAGATGTCTGCACTAAAATAACTTTTCCTGAGTCTCTAGGCCTTCGTGCTAACTTTGTCTATGCTCTCGTTGTGTGCTAGGCCCTGCCTTTGACGCAGTTTCAGTCTGTGGTATCGCTGGCTGTTGGGCGTCTCAAAGACAAATCTGTGGTAGTAGTTAAAAATGCGATCCAGCTCCTGGCTGCGTTTTTGTCCAACAATCCCTTCTCCTGCAAGGTAATTCCGACTGGTACGATGGCTATGCTAGATGTCTGTTTGCAGGCTGAATATCTGCGGTGTGCTATAGCCAGGGCAGCAGCCTTTCTGTGTCTTGTGGGAGGGACAATGTCGCCTTTGACTCTGCAGGTGGGAGCTTTGTGGTTTTCCCAGGTTCAGATCTTGCTTCCTCTGGCTCTCCCCTCGCTCAGTCTAATTGATAGGTATGCTGAAGGCCAGGAGGGATGTTTCACTGTGGAAAAACGCGCAGCAGTTTGATTTGAATCCACTGTGGGGTTTCTCTCCTTAGGATCAGAATTAGTCTTTTGGAACATTCTGCACAGAGCTGCAGCTCTTTGTGTTTAGCTGCACCGTCTCCTGAGCTTCTGAGCCTCGGACTGGCAATTTACAGCAGTTCCCATTCTAGGACGATGGCCAGAGCCCAGTTTCCAAAAAGATGGTTATCTGAGGGGATTGACAACTTAAAGCAGGGAGTAGGAGAGAAAGGAGAATTCTAGCATTTCAGAAAAAGGAGGATAAGTAACATATTTCTTCTTCTCTTCCTGGCATCTTCAGCTAAGCTGTGCTGATTTGGCTGGGCTGCTGAAAAAAGAGGTGCAGAAGCTGCAAGAAATGAGAGACTGCGGCAGACCCACAGCAGGTAATTTCCCTTCTTCCTCTTTCCTCTTCCCAGGGCGTACCAGGGTTTATTTTTCCTCATCTTAAATTTGCTCCCAGGCTGTGGTGGCTTTTGTCTCAGATCTTACTCGTGTGAGATGGTGAGGCCAGATAACTGGGATTAAACTCGCAACAGTTTTTCATACAGTGGTGTTATAAAAGGACCATATCAATGGCCATATATAGATCAACAGTTAAATATCCTATTTTCAGGGTAAGAACTGAAAATACCTATGAACACCCTCCCAGGTTTCCATTTTCAGCCATTCAAGGACTGCGTGAGCCATAATTTTGGTCAGATATTAATTTAAACTTGATTAGCCTTGGACCTGGTGCTGCCTACAAAATAATATCAAATTAAGGGTCTTTTACCTGTCTTTTTTTGTTGTTGTTGTTTACCCTCAGTGGTTTCTGTTGGTTTTTTTGTTTGTTTGTTTTTACGCCAAAGAGTTCTTGTCTATTCTTACTGTAGTGTGGGTGGGATCAGCAATGGGAATAGCGCCTGCCTGGTGGGGAGGGAGGAAAAAGTAGAATTCTTAAGTTGCATATGAGTTTCTCTCCCCATTTAGGGTGTCATTTGAGTCTCTGTATTCTTCATTCCTGCTGTTGGCTTGGTTTGGTTTTTTTAATAGCTCCAGTGATCACCCCAGAGGAAGAGTGGGAAGCAATGCTGCCGGAAGTTAGGGCTGCCACAAAGCAGCTCTTTCAGCCACAGCAGGAAGGGGAAGAGGAGGTGCTGGAAGTTGAGGAAACAGTGGAGAGTACATTGGAGCAAATCACTAGGCTGCTGAAGAAGCTGAATTACAAGTAAGAAGGCTCTGTAGTTTGAGAGTGTTTATCTCTAGGGATATGTCGGTCTCTTGTTCTCTGTTCAAGAAAGGTTTGAGCTCCAGGGTACAGGGATGATTTCAAGTAAGATTTCTCTATAAGAGGGTTGACATGGGCACCCAGCACAAGATACTGGCAGGAGCTGCTTTCCCAGGTGTTCAGGGCAAAGTTGGATGGTTTCCCTTGTGTTCTGCCCTAACGGGTTGCTGATGTTCTTGAGCAATGTCATTGTCCAGGAGTGCAGCCCGCCTTACGCAGAAGGCCCTGTGTCGCTTCCAGGGGAAGGAGCCCTTCAGTGGCCCCGCGGAGGAAAACGAGGAGGCAACAATCCTGGGTGTTCTGAAGAGACTTTACACAGGTAACTACTTCAGGTCGTTGTCTCTTCTCTAAGTCCAAGCTGATGCCAGAGCTAGACCAAAACCCTCTGGAATGCCCTGTCCTTCCTTCTGACCTGTGGGGCTCTGTCTGTGTGTACTTGGGAGCTCATAGACTTGCGCCATCTCTGGATCGTTTGTTCATCTAGTGGCCTGGCATTTTGGCTGGATCACATTAGTCCTGTTATTTCACTTCTGGTTGGAACAGTTCCATGTTCCCAGTAGAATTGCATTTCTGATGCTTTAACTCACATAATATCTGCTGAGGGGAGTGAAGCCAGTGTTATCCACTCACACCCTTCTGTCCTGTCTGAATTTGTCGGGAGTTCTGCTTCCTGAACAGGTGGTGGCACATAATGCTTACCCTTAGCAGCCTTGACCAAGTATCTGGTTCAAACAAAGCCTTGCTTATCTGGGGCTGAAGCCTTTCGGCCTATTTCACATGCTTTATCTTTGGTGTTTGTTTCAGCATAAGGTTTCCTAGCCAATCCCCTCAAGCTCATTTCTATCAAAAGCCTACCGTCTAAAAATCTTCTTAAACTTGTCAACCCTCCACACTTGCACAAACTTTGCTAAGGAGCAACAGTGGGTTTGCCTTCTCCCTTCTCTGCCCTGATTCCCTTTCAGGGCCTCATCTATCTTTGGGTAGCTGTCAAGTTCAAATTAACCCCTTCAGCATCTTAGTGGAGTTTAACCCAACTGGACTGTGCCTTTCTCCACCCCTGTATGAAGTTGGCATTTCTGTGTACATCACATTGTAGTATTGGAAGTTGCTCTACAGCGTGCTGAGATTTTTGTCTTTGTAGCTAAGTAGTCTGGCAGAATTTGGATTTCTGCCTCTTGGAAGGTGTCACTATGGGGTGGAGAGAGAAGGGTGAAAATGCCCTGAACCGTGCCTATTTCTCTAGTACCTTCAGTACTGCTTACAAACAAGTGTTTGCGCTGTGCAGGTTCATGCCCAGGTGAGAACAGTGAGGATCCTCCATGTGGCAACAGTGGTGTTGATACCGAAGAAGTTGTACCAGACCAGCAGCCTCAAACAGAGCTGGTCAAACAGGAGATGTTGGTGCAATACCTGCAAGATGCTTACGACTTCTCAGTGAAAATCACAGAAGCCCTGAGCCTGATCAGCAAGATGATGTATGAAAACTGTGTCTCAGGTGTGTGAAATAGCCATGGGGCCCTTTCTCCCTTGTTCAGCATTTCCAGATCTTTCCCCTTGCTGGAGAGGAGACATGAGAGTGGTAGAGCTCCAGGGGAAGGGGAAAAGGTTGGAGGAGCTGCTCTTCACTGAGCGGACGTCACAGGCACTTCCAAGATATCGGGAAAGCAAACACCATCTAAATGGGTGTCATGAAGGGGCTGTGTTAGGATATGAATGGGCTTTTTAGAAATCTGTTTTTTAAATATCAAGGTTGAAGATGTTTTTAAAAGCCAGGTGGCCAAAATGACTTAATTTATGGAAGCTCCCCTGCCTCCTGTGGGAGGGGATGTATGTTTACCAACTCAGCCGAGGTTCTCCCAAAGTAAGCGTGGCCAGTGAAGCTGGGTTCTGTTACCTGCTCAGTGCCCTGATGCAGCTTCAGGTGTTATGCCTGGGCACAAGAGGGGAACTGAGCAGCTTGTCTTGTCGACCTCACCTTTCCTTAAACTTTATTCTGTAGCTAAAAGTGATCCTGATCGACAGGTTCTATGGCCTGGTCCTCAGTGCTGTAGTGAAAGGTGGTGATAAGTAGGCCTTTGAGTTAATTCAGCTATTCATATTTAATATTAGAACTACTGCAACCAGTTAGACTTTTTTTTTTAAGGGCTTATCATGAATCGGCACCCCCAAGGGGGCTGGGGCATAGAGGGGCACAGCTCCCTTCTCTCCCATCCTCCCTGGCACATTCACGTGCCAACCACTTGCGTAGTTCTGGGGTACGGATGGGTCTGGGCACTGCAGCACCCCAGCTTCATGCAAATGCTTCTGAGGCTTCATCTGTATTAAGGACTCATCTGTTACCAGCAATAAGCACGCGGGCTCCCCCAGCAAGGTCTGGATTGTCATTAGCTGTTTGCACACAAAAGAATGAACTCCTGAGTTCAGTGTCTTTACAGGTCATTTGAAGCTCGAGGCTGAGAGGGTGCCCCTCACCTGATACTTAAACACCTGGGTTTTGATGGGGTTTTTTATGGCTGTGCAGGTTTTACTAACTTCTCACCTCCCTGTTGTCCTATGCTGTAGTTAAGGAAGGCGAGTTGAGTGTCTGGACATTTTGAGACGGTGTCTTCATTTGGAGACAGTATGCTGTTGGGTAAGAGGGTGGTGGTAAGGGATGCGTGTGCTCAGATTTAGGCTTTTTAATTAAAGATTTAAGATTTAGTTTTATTTTTTTCTGTTGCAAATGTGTATGTTCTGGTGTGACTGGGGGCAGGGGAAGTATACCGGCTTGTCTGATAGGGCATCTTTATTCAGATTTATAAGTTGGGGCTTATACTGGTGTAAGCTCCCACTTAACCTGAGGTCAGACTCCATGAACTGTTCATTGTACAGTCCCTCTAATCATTACTGTGGGTCTCTTGTGAATACTCTTCAACAATGTTTTTTCTTGTCTTACCAGCAGAAGACCAGGCAGTAAATTTTGGGAGTGATCAGTCAAGCTGGAATCAAATCCATTATTCGTTAGCCCATTTGTACATCAAATAGCTTAGTTTCTCTGGTTACAGCATCGCACTGGGACTTACATTCAGGTGCTCTTGTCTGCTGTGACCATGAGATCTTTTTTTTTTTTTTTCTCTTCCCCCAAAGCTACTGTTTCCCAGGAGAGAATTTTGTTCTTTCTCAGACATGGTCTCTGTGCTCTTCTCCTAAATGTATCACATTAGATTTAGCTGTAATATTGTTAACCTGTGCCCATTTCCTCCAAGACATCTACGTCTTTGTACTAGTGACCCCATCCTGACTTGAGCCCTCTGTAAACAGTAGCAGTGATCTTAGGTGCTTGTAGGGCTTGCTGTGAGAGCAGTACACCTATGAATTTGTTTTAATGGCCTCCCTAATGGGCATTAGGAAAGAACTGCACTAACGCAGCTGTTCTTCTCTGCAGTGGTGCAGGAAGCCATTGAGTTCTTTGTGACAGTCTCGAAGTTTGGTGTGCCCCAGGCACTACTTGGAGTCCGCAGGATGCTCCCCCTCGTATGGTCAAAAGAGCCTGGTATTAAGGAGGCCGTGCTGAACGCCTACAGACGGCTGTATCTGAGCCCCAGCGGGGATTCGGAGAGGTATGGCCCTTCCTAATCAGAAGGGGGGTTTCTTTCTGCTTTTTTTTCCTCTTTCCCTCTCTTCCCGCCACCCACCTTCTTTTGGGGAGCAGTTGGGAATGAAGAGAAATCAAAGTTGCCATGCTTCATGCTGAGCTGAAACGTAAGGTTATATATCTGAGTATCCCGGTCTTCCTGTGGGACCCACTGCTGAGCGTCTGCTCTTGGTTTGTCATAAGGTTCACGTATAGGAAATTCATGCAGCAGAACTCCATGTGAGACCTTACAGAAGGAGATGCTGAGAATTATTTTAAATTAAACTTGTTACCAGGCACTCATGCTTAACATTCTCATGAATTTCACTCTCATACAAAGCACTGCCCCAAGATACATGTGCCCAAGCGATCTGGGTAGGGTCCCTACGTGATGGGGAAAAAGGGGTGTCAGTTATGTTCATCTTGTCAGCAGTGTTCTTGATTGGCAGCAATGAACTGGTTTTTTGGACAGCTATTTCAACCCCTTTAGGAGTCGGCTGTTGTTATGGAGTCATCCCCCGCCCAAGAGTCTTGCATACTTCACCCTCTATGGCAAAGTTGTTGCCCAGTGTCTCCCCCCATTTTGGGTTTCTTATGGCTGTAGTCGCTCATCCGGTTGGAATAAGAGGAATGGTATGCAGTGTGGTCTAAAGTTGGAGCTATCTTTCTGTTACCAGAGCTCAGGTTTTCTGCTGACAAGTCATGCATGCTGTGGCCTTATCTGAGTGGAGGCATTCTGCTTCTGATGTACGCAACACATTCCTCAGTGTTTACTGGTTTTCTCAATCTCAGTTGTGTCCTTGATTTTTTCAATACACCGTTTCTTTATCCCTCACGCTGTAGAAGGTTAGTTATTATTATCGTTTGGGTGCTTTCACACACATTTCTATTTGTGTTTCATTCAGACTAATCTTAAAGTTTTATGTGACAAATCTCTACGCCTGGCAGGTGAGAGGATGTTAATGGGGTTTTTATTGCTGATCCTTAGTGAGGATTTGGGGGTGGGAGCTGGGTACAACTTGCATTCTTGTTTTTTCCACACTAGAGAGGAGCTGTGTCTCCTCTCTGCTGTGGCACTTGGCTCTTTTCTTCTTAGCCCTTGCCCACATGTGAATCTTGTTGGGGACGCATGCGCTGAGATAAGCGTGATCCCTGGTGAGATGCACCATACCTCACCCTCATTTGCACCATCAGGGCAGTAAAAAGCACCCGCTGCTGCTTATTTCTTCTTGATAGTATTGCCTGGAGACGAGTGTCCTGCAGTTTGAGCTGTAGCCTTATTTGTTCATAGAGGGATTTTCTGTTTCTTATGCTCTAGGGAATAGTATTTTGACTTGTGGTTGAAAGCAAACTGGGAAGTGGCTGGTGAGTGCCTCTTGTTGGGTCTCTGAGCCCCAGGAGGACCAGTAGTGCACAAGGCAGTGGACTTTGGAGCCCGTGTCACGCTGATTGGCCCTTGAGCGGGGTGACTTGGGAGGACTTCAGCTTGTGAAGGGGGAAGTTTTCCTGTCCCCAGGGATCAGCTCTGTTATCTAATAGATGTCCTCAGCTCTCTGAATAAGAGTAATTGTGACAGTTGCTTTTTCTTTTTCTTTACCTTTTAATTTTTTTTATTATTACTTTATTTTTCCCCCTTCAAAGGGCCAGGGCCCAGGGCCTGGTGCATTCTCTCTCTCTCATCATGGTGGATGCATCGCTAGGAACGATACAGTGCTTAGAAGAAATAGTGAGTACTTGCCTTGCCTGGGTTTGGATTGGATTTGTGATCTTAGATGTCTGTTATAATAAAATGGTAGTCATTGCAGTTAATGTCTGTGTTGGTTTGAAGGCCATCCTCCTGCCTCTCCCTACTTGTTTTACTGCATTTCTTTTCCAGATCTCAGAGTTTGTGCAGAAAGATGAAATAAGGCCTGCTGTGATCCAGCTGCTTTGGGAGCAATTCACGGAAAAATGTCAGTGCTCATCATTAGAACGACGTGCTGCTGTGATGCTGCTGGGGATGATGGCACGGTGAGCCCGGGGCCCGGTCTAATCCTGTGAGTGGGAGGATGTACAGGGAGTCGATTTTTATTGAAGAACTATGGGTGCTGCATCAGCTGACCCTTTGTTTTGCAGCTTCAAAAATAGTAACCACGTCATGGGGTAACGAAGCCTGGAATTAAACATAGTTGTGCTGGGTCCCACCAGCATGGTCTCTGAATGAGTATGACGACATTACTTTCTTTGTGTTCTGAATGTCCATCCCTTCTCAGAGCTTACTGTGTCACAGCTCTGCAGCTTTGTCTGTGTTTGGATAAGAACAGTGAGAAGCTGCTGAGTGGAGATGTCTGGAGCCTTCAGCATGAAGGGAAATGAATCTGTTTCCCTTTTGGGGGGGGAAAGAGAAGTGTGATTGCACTATAAGGTTTTTCATTTCCTCAGTTTCCCAGCCCAGTAACCCTTTGGCATTTAGCTTACCTGCTGATCTCTTCTTGCCCTTCCGACTGCGGTCCTTCATCAGTCAAAAATAGGCCTGCATAATGATGATCTTAAAGTTCCTGGCTCTAGAGCTGGAGCTGTTTCTGGAGCTTACAGTCAGTTCTGCAGCAATTTGTCTATTAGATATTCCTTCCAAGGTATTTCTATCCACCCCCTCCCATGTGCTTGTGGCAGAATTGTAGACATCGTCTCAAAACTGATATCCTTCCCTAAAATCATGGGACTTAAAGAAAACTGTAAGTTTCCGGGGTATCCCATGAGATCCTGTGTTGAGTCCACATTAGATTCTGTTCTTCCCTTCTTCACCCGGTTAATGCTATGTTCCTCAGATCAGGAATATACAATTCTACCTTTCACGGGTAGAGAGGTGGGGTGGGGTGGGCATGGGGTTGGGGATTTCTTTGTTGTGTTGTTTTGCTTCCCACAGTAAGGGGGGGAAGTGGCATGCGTCACCAGTCCTGAGCTGCTGGACTCTTTTCTATTTTGCAACATTTTTCTTTGTCTTACCCTTTAAAGTTTTGCTCCTTTCTGATACAAAAGAAGAGTCAAGAATCTTCTTTCTTTACAAAGAGACAGTGTGCCTGCCGAGTGTTGTTCACTTTGAGGAACCTCATCTCCGAGTGGAATGTGGATTATACTGGCTTCTGTGGAATATTGCTTGCTGCTCCTATAGCTGTATCTTGAGTCACTGGCTGGATCCGGGGTTTTTTTTGTTTGGTTTGGCTTTCTCCCCTCTTAGTCAAACCACTGCCTTCCACAAGGCACAAGGAGTATTTCTCTTGGTTATCCATGCTTCTGTAAACTTTCAGCAGCAACTCATGTAATATCCCCACCCCTTCCATCCCACAGAGGGAAGCCAGAGATCATAGGCAGCAACCTGGACGTCTTGGTGACAGTAGGGCTGTCTGAGAAGGTATGTGAAGACTATCGCCTGGCTCAGGAAGTATGCAATGCCATCTCCAAACTTGTCAGTAACCCTAAGGTAAGAATTTTTTTCTTGAGGTCATCCAGAAACAGAGTTATCCAGAAACAAAGAAGCAGGGGGGGAAGTTTGTACTGAGAAGAGAGAGAAGTGATTGAATTTTTACCAATTTTGAAATTAAGTAGGTTGAGGCCATTCAGCAGCACTGTCTGGAAAGCTTAGCACACATCAGTGAACATGTAATAAAAGAAATTTCATTAGGCGACAGGCTGAATTCAATTAGTAAAGAGTTCAGTGCACAAGAAAATCTGTTTTCCTTTCAATTCTCTTCCTCAGACACACAGTTCTAAACTGCTTTGTGTTTGCTCAACCATGAAGCCCTTTCCTCTACTGATGTTTTCTGGTGTTGGGATTCATTTGCCCTCCCTGTTAATGGATATTTGGGAGTTGTCAGCTATACAGCTAAATAAAACATGAACGGTTTTCATACCTGTCCATGTTGTACTTACAACAACGGGATGATGGTCAATGGCTGCGTTGTCTGGGGAACAATTTGTACTTCTTTTTTTTTTTTTAATGCGCTTGGGGAAAAAAAAGCTCTTTTTTTTTTGACTCAAGCATTTACGGCATTTTAGTTCAGCAGTTCCAGCATAAAAGCAGTCCTCCTTCACGCAGCACCATCATTCTGTGCTTGCCCCTTCCACTGGGGACGTTAGTGCAGGACTTCATGAACTAAGGTGTATCACAACATTCTTAATGTTCTGAAGACAGTTGTAATTCAATTTTAGGTTGACTTAACTCTGCAGTAAAGTTCGTATGTGAGAAGGGACTGAATTGTAGATACTTGAATGACTGTGGTAGCTCTTCCTTCTCCCTGCCCCCAGCCAGAAATTCAGTGCAGAGTGTAGGGTTGTAGTGAATTGAGAAATTTTTCCAGCTACTGAAAGCTGGTAAATCCTCCAGCAGTAGCTTGTTTTGGTCAAGTATGTTTTGATCAGGCAGCCACAGGTGTGCTGGGATATCTGGGGCATTGTCATACTTGGTTTAGTAGTTCTCTGGGTTCTTTGTATTCCCAACCTAAAATGTGGTGGTACTGCAACAGCCGAAGTATGAGGTGGTGTTGGATCTAGAGCTATTCTCTGTTATTTCTACTGATGATACTTTGCTTTTAAACAAAACCTCATGGTTCTGGAGTACCCCCAGGCAAGGGCATCTAGCCGACTTACTGTTGATAACTCTGAAGATGCTCTAAAAGTTTCCCACTTCGTCCATTGTGGCTAATGAGTGAAATAATGAGATTTAAAAAGTTTTATTTTGAGATTTCAAAAGAGTTACTTTGATTTAAGGTGAAGTAGTGGAACTGTCTGGGTTGGCCTGGGATCATCATTTGCCCAAGATTTAAATCCACCCAGCGCTGCCACCATGCCTTCAAAAGTGACAGTAATGTCCCTGCTGTGTGTTCAGTTGCAGAGCAGTGCTGGATGTCCCAGCCATGGGCCTAGCAAGGGTTTGATTGGCGTTGTGCACATAGCAAGGTTAAGAACTGGGAAGGTCATGGGTGGATCTCTTATGTGGTAAGAGTAACTCACCTCTTCTCTCTGCAGCCAGCGCTGGGGAAGAACAATGCACCTTTTCGACTGCCACAGGACCATATGCTCTTTTGTCACCTGAGTGAGACTGTGAGTAAAGGTGAGCTCAAGTCAGCAGTAGGTTTGGAGGAGACGGAGTTGGGCCGTGAGACAGCCTGTGTTGTCGCTGGTATGTGTGGCATATTGTTCCCTCTTCTCAACAGGCTTTGCCCAGCCAAGTGGTCACTGGATCCCCTTCATGGAGGCAGCGGTAATGCTCATCTACCAGCTAGCAGAAGGGGCAGGGGAGATAAGCGCTCACATCCTGCAGGCGTGCAGTCAGCAAGCTCTGGAGAAGCTGCAGGAGGCTGATGGGCAGAAAGCTGGTGAGGAAAAAAGCTGGTGAAGGAAATCTGTACCCATGGTTTCTAGTGCTGCGATTGAGTGGCCTAGACTAACTGCAGGAGGAGAACGGAGCTGAGGGGCTAGTGGAGGTGTTGGCGAGGAAAGGGGCGAGCGCTGTGAAAAAGTCTGTGGAGCATGGAAATGGGTTATACAGTGAGACTTGGTAGTAACTGTAGGGGGAAGAGGTCTAGATCAACACTGAACTGTAGTAATTTTTCTCCACTAGATCCAGGGGTTTCTCCCAGCAGAGTCTCTGATGGCACTAGCAGTCTCCCCACATTCCTGCTGACGCACCTGGTGTCCCTTGTGGGACAGGTGGCACTGCAGCATGTAGCATATTTGGAAGTGTCAGTGAGTGCAGAGCTACGCAGACGCCGCATCCTCAGAGAGGAGGAGAAGACCAAGAAGTGTTCTGACAGCAGCATGAAGAAGCAGAGACTGCGGGTGAGAACTGAGGGTTTTTTTTCCTATGGACAGCTCTCCTAGTGTCCCAGCTGCTGCTACAGCAAATTTCTGGAGAATCTGCTCCTGAGGATGCACGAGGTCCAGGGTAACGCGTGCTTTGGGAACAGAAACACACATGTGTTAGTCAGGATTGGCAGGGAGAGCTGAGGTCCTTAAATGACCCTGTTCAATAAAACTCACCCCTGGCCTTGGGCTTTGAAGAGGCAGAGGGGAGAGAATGAAGGGTGATGTCTTGGCCATGCTCATCTTCCTGCTTCAGGCAAACATCTTTCCAGTCATCACTTCCTTTCTTACCAGTACAATCTTTTGCAACTGCTGCTAGAGGTGAAGAACACCCATTTGTGCCCTGAGTTTTGGAAAAGGGCTCCTGGAACCTTGGTCCATAGGGTTTGAGGGTCCTATCCTCTCTTGGGTGGTAATGATGGAAGTTTAATAGTAGCCTTCTTAATGGGACCTGTACGATAGAAATAGCCTGTTTGCTTAGGTCTACCTCAGAACATACTCCAGAGTGTAGCGAGGCTGACTTCTGGGAGTAAGGATAGGGAAAAATGTTTTGTGTCCCTAGGTATCCATCTCTATTAGATGCCTATACTGCTACGTCCAGAAAAATTTGTAGTTCACTTCCTCACCCACCCTGCTTATCCGTGGCACTACCATTTCCCACACAGGAGGAGGTTACTAAGAGATTTTCCAAGCAGCAGCAGTTGGATGCAGATTTGGTCCCCGTGCAACGCTTGTGTCTCTCTTATTCCCTTGTGTTGCTTTTGCCTTGCTATAAGGTTTCCCATAATCTTGCTCAGAAGACCAGCAATTGAAAGGCCGTTTGGAACTTCTTGCTTTTAGGATTTGCATGACCCTTAAGGCATTGATGCCAGATGTTTCCTATGCCTCTCTCAGCTCGGTAGCTTCAGTAGCTTAGGCGTTCTTTTCATTGGTGTTCTGTGGCATGTGGACTGGTAAACCCTGGACTGCCCTTCACAGCTTCATTCAGTTCTTGGGGAAAAGCGTGTTATAAAACTCTCCATCAGTCTGTTGTTCTTGACTCTAGTCATGCTGCTGGTAACGTGCATCCTCCTCTCGCCTCAGAGAAGGGTACTTTGTGAAGGAAGGGGTTATTGTTGCCTGTCATCTTTTTTACAGTCTTCCTTTCTGCACAGAGCACAGGAAACGAGACCACTATGGAGGAGGAGCTGGGCCTCGTGGGAGCCTCAGCTGATGACACCGAGGCTGAGCTCATCCGCAGTATTTGTGAGACAGAACTTCTAGATGGTAAGTGTGGCTGCCACTGAGGAGTGCTGGCTCTGTCTGCCTGTGTGAAAGAACAGGTACGGTGGTGTGGGGGGCTGACCCTGGCAGGGAGCCAGGCGCCCACCAAAGCCGCTCTATCACTCCCCTCTTCAGCTGGACAGGGGAGAGAAAATACAACAAAAGGCTCATGGGTCAAGATAAGGACAGGGAGAGATCACTCAACCAATTGCTGTCATAGGGAAAACAGACTCGACTTAGGGAAAATTAATTTAATTTATTGCCAATCAAACCAGAGTAGGGTAATAAGAAATAAAACCAAATCTTAAAACACCATCCCCCTACCCCTCACTTCTTTCCGGGCGCAGCTTCACTCCTGAATTCTCTACCTACCCCCCACCCCCGAGCGGCACATGGGGATGGGGAATGGGTGTTGGGGTCAGTCCCTTACACTTTGTCTCTGCCGCTCCTTCCTCCTTAGGGGCAGGACTCCTCACTCTGCCTCTGCTCTGGCCTGGGGTCCCTCCCACAGGAGGCAGTTCTCCACAAACTTTCTCCAATGTGGGTCCTTCCCACAGGCTGCAGTTCTCCATGAACTGCCCCAGCGTGGGTCCCTCCCACGGGCTGCAGTCCTTCAGGCACAGACTGCTCCAGTGTGGGTCCCTCACGGGGTCACAACTCCTGCCAGCAAACCTGCTCCGGCCTGGGCTCCTCTCTCCACGGGGCCACAGGTCCTGCCAGG
>JAVKLA010000030.1:1254493-1273441 GCA_034782735.1 Sagittarius serpentarius | reverse complement strand
TCTGCTCCAGCGTGGGCCTCCCTGGGCTGCAGGGGCACAGCCTGCCTCACCGTGGTCTTCCCCATGGGCTGCAGGGGGATCTCTGCTCCGGCGCCTGGAGCACCTCCTGCCCCTCCTTCTGCACTGACCTGGGGGTGTGCGGAGATGTTTCTCTCGCATGTTCTCACTCCTCTTCTCTGGCTGCTGTTGTTGCACAGCAGGTTTTTTTTCCCGCTTCTTAAATCTGTTATCCCAGAGGTGCTACCACTGTCGCTGATGGGCTCGGCCTTGGCCAGCGGCAGGTCCCTCTTGGAGCCAACTGGCACTATCGGACACAGGGGAAGCTTTCTAGCAGCTTCTCACAGAAGCCACCCCTGTCGCCCCCCCCCACCCCCAAAATCTTGCCACCTAAACCCAGTACAGGTGGGTAACAGATCCAGATGGAGGAAGGCTGTCTCCTTCAGAAGGAAGGAAATTTTTTGTCTGGTGTCAGTTTCTACATAGCCTGGCAGTTTCTTTGCTCTGCCTCTCTGGAGGTAGTTTTTCAATGGTGAAAGTGAGTCAACCAGTTTCTGTAGTTTGCAGGAGTTCTGGGATAAATTGACTAATCCCTCTTACGGAGGGATGCACAAACAGTGCTTTCATACTTGCTGTCTTTATCCCCACTCTCTAGGGAAGCACCTGTTCTCTGCCTTTGTTCCACTGGTGCTCAAGATCTGCAACAACCCTGGGCTCTACAGTGACGCGGCGCTCGCGGCTGCTGGAGCCCTAACTCTTGGCAAAATCTGCATGATCAGGTAATGCCTAGCTGTGCCGGTGTTCCTTTCCCAGCCTTCCTAGTACTAAAGCACAAGCAAACGTTGCAACTCCTTTCCTGTGGAGAGAACAAACACAAAAGAGTGTTCATAGATTATTTTTTGTGCGTGTGTGTCTCTTCTCTCTGAGAGATGGGATTTTAGTATCTATGCCTCCTTTTCTGTGCCCTGTCTCGTCAGCTCCGAGTTTTGTGACTCCCACTTGCGCCTGCTGTTCACTATGATGGAGAAGTCCACTCTGCCTGGTGTGAGATCCAATCTCATTATTGTAGCAGGAGATCTGGCCATCCGTTTCCCCAACCTGGTGGAGCCTTGGACATCGCATCTCTATGCCAGGTAATGCTACACTCATTGCTGGAGGAGGACAGGTGACGAGAGCTTTGTGGAAGGGTGACCCTGGGCCTCTGGATGATGAGAATTGCCCAGGAGACCAAATTTGAAGGTGTCGGTGCAGGGAGACAACAGACCCGGGCTGTGGAGTAGGCTGTGGGTATCAGTAACTTAGAGATACTCAGCTGCTTTCTGCAGTAACTATATGCTTCTGTCAGGTTGCGGGACCCCTGCCCAAGCGTGAGGCAGACGGCTGGACTGGTGATGACTCACCTCATCCTCAAAGACATGGTAAAGGTGAAGGGCCAAGTGAGCGAAATGGCAGCTCTGCTTATAGACCCAGAGGAGGCAATCATGGGAGTGGCACAGAACTTTTTCAGTGAACTCTCCAACAAGGCAAGTGGATGCTCAGGGACCTTAGTTGACAAGAGTGGGGAAGGGCTGGTGGAGCCTGGGTCAACGACACAAGAGTTGAGTCCTGGAGAAGGTGTGTTACTGGTGTGGAGCAGCTGTCTGTCCCTCTGTCTTGCCTAAATGAGGGTAGATAAAGAAAATTTTGCAACATGAGTTTTGTTGCAACCCTGATGTTGCTGAATTTGACCTCGTCTGTTCACATCGGAGGGCAGGCTCCAAGCCAGCGCCTTGTCCCTTTGCTTTCTTGGGTACACCTAGCATAGGGTTGGGAACAGTTTTCTGCAACTTGCCTTTAGGCCTTACAACAGAGTTCCCTGACCTTGCGGCTCGGGCAGCGCACTGTCTCTGAAACCTTTCAAAGTTGTTCTTAGCTGCATGACATTGAGATACTTCAAACTGAAGCAGTTACAGCCCAAGCAGGGCAAGAACAGTAGCAGCATCACCCCCTGTACGCTGTTCCTTCAACATGAAGGCTGCTGCGGGCCCTTCAGAATTTGAGACTTACTGCCTGAGAAGCGGCAGTGGTAGTGGGGCTTTGCTCTCTTGGCTTGCTCTGTTAAAAGCAGAGCTGGCCACCTGACTGCACTGACTCCTATCTCTGCAGTGTCTATGACAAAACCATGTGTAAAAGCAGT
Source organism: Sagittarius serpentarius (assembly GCA_034782735.1). Lineage (NCBI taxonomy): Eukaryota > Metazoa > Chordata > Aves > Accipitriformes > Sagittariidae > Sagittarius > Sagittarius serpentarius. Next base: position 1,271,268 of record JAVKLA010000030.1, on the reverse strand, counting down.
GGTAAAGGAATCTGGATTGGGCCGTTTCAGGCAAGATGGGAGGTAGTTTCTTGAGCTGAACTGCTGTGTAAGTTTCCTTTATCAGGAAGCTTTTGGGTTGGGTTGTGACAAGGCTGGAAAGCAAAGAAACCACATCCAGGTCTGCCAAAGAGCAGAGCTGTTGCAAACCAAGGGTTGCAGTTGTTGTTAGCTGGTTGGTTGGGTTTGTTTCCACCCCACCCCCACCTTAGCTTCAGCCAAGTAGTCCTGGATAGGTTTGGCTGGCAGTGTACAGCTCGTTTCAAAAAGCTGATGTTTTCAGTGAGTGGATTTGGGGTTGGGAGAAAGGAGGTAATTTTAAGTGGGCAGCTTCTTTGGCTTGACTCGAGTTATCCTTCATAATTCTGTATCTCATGCAGAATCTTGTGTTCTGCACAGGGTAATGCCATCTATAACCTGCTTCCGGACATAATCAGTCGTCTCTCGGATCCTAACTGCGGCGTAGAGGAGGAATCCTTCCACATTATTATGAGGTATTCTGGGGCTAAAGAAATCTCTTTTGTCCGGGACTGTGTATGTGCAAAGGGGGTGCCAGATCCAGGGAAGAGAAACTACAGTGACATATTGTCATGGTTTAACCCCAGCCAGCAATTAAACACCATGCAGCTGCTCACTCGCCCCCCCACCCCCCCCACCCCCACCCAGTGGGATGGGGGAGAGAATCAGGAAAAAGTGAAACTTGTAGATTAAGATAAGAACAACTTAATAGAACAGAAAGGAAGAAAATAATAATAATAACAACAATAATATGGCAATAATAATAATGATAAAAGAATTGGAATACACAAAACAAGTGATGCACAATGCAATTGCTCACTGCTCGCTGACTGATGCCCAGTTAGTTCCCGAACAGCGATTCCCCCCTCCCCCGGCCAGCTCCCCCCCCCAGTTTATATACTGGGCATGACGTCCCATGGTATGGAATACCCCTTTGGGTCAGCTGTCCTGGCTGTCTCCCCTTTTCCCAACTTTCCTGTGCCCCTCCAGCCTTCTCGCTGGCTGGGCAGGAGAAGCTGAAAAGCCCTTCACTTAGTCTAAACACGACGTAGCAACAACCGAAAACATCAGGGTGTTATCAACATTATTCTCAGACTAAACCCAAAACACAGCACTGTGCCAGCTACTAGGAAGACAATTAACTCTGTCCCAGCTGAAACCAGGACACATACACAAAATGCTTTTTTGGTTGTTCTCCTTGATCTGACTTCTTCAGTCTGTACCTGAAACAGAACCATGCTGCGGGGAATCGATTCGAAAGCCACCTAGTTGGGGGTGAGGAGAGACTCCAGAAAGAGTTTCCACTAGCCCATTCAAAATTATTTTCTCTCTAGAAAAGGAAAACAGTTGGGTTTATGCATGGGAACGTAGCCATGTTCAACATCAGGAGAACACAACAGATCTTAAAGACTGCTGCCTTTGTCATTTTGGTGGCCTACTGGATTTTTGTAAGCAATTTTAGTAAAGCTGTATTTAAAGTAACAGGTTTGGATTTGGTTTGGTTTTGGTGTGGGGGTTTTTTGGTGTGATTTTTTTTTTGTTGTCTTTTTTTTTTTTTTTTTCAAGAAAGCCTTATTCCATAATAGAGACGTAGACAGCACAAAGCATGTCTTTAGTGGTAAATTACAGAAATTTTCCTCTCATATCTGAAACTTAACCACATGAGGGTTTTTCTGAGTTGCCTGAATCCCTGTGGATTACAGAGGGGAGTGTTGGACAAAACAAAAGTATTGCCATTGCTGAAGAGAAGAACGGTAAAATCTCCAATGGTTTTTCAACTAGTCTTCCTGTCCATAAGAATCCAGTGCTTTTAGGAAAGGGGATGTAATTTTGGACAGGTAAGAATTGCAAGGCACAGAAAAGTTCTATTAGTGAGGCTGAAATTGCGACTGAAAATAATTTATGGCTGCAAAAGTAGATGGATGGTTTGCTTCAGCTTTCAGCGAGGAGGGTAATGTGAAATAATGGGAAACACAGCGTGTGGCTACTGATGGCAAATGTAGAAAGGAAAGTTAGTGTCTGAAGTGGAAGCAAACCAGCACAGAGAAACAAGAAGGCGGCATGTATAAAAAGAATGGGACATAATTTTGGAATTTTTAGTACAGTTTTTGTCAAACTGAAGGTGTTATCACAGACCTAGAGAATAATAAGTGTAGTACTTGCATTAAAGTGTGATTAGTGTGGTTGAGAGAGCTGTAGATGGACTTTTCTGACTTCCAGCAACATACAGGGAGAGAACTGGAGGTGCCTGGCAAGTAAGAGAAAAGGCAGTCTTGATTTCACAAAGTAGACAGGTATCAAATTAGTCTAAAGCTAATTAATTTTAAAGACCTCATCATCAGTTAGCATATCACATCATATGCTTTAAACAGGGGGGGAAAAGGAAATAGTAGTTGAAACTGAACTATTTCCCTGCTATATGAAACGTTTACATTGTGGAGAGGATCCGGTTTAACTCAACCTGTGGTGGACAAAAGCACAGGCTAGGAAGGAAGCGGTGGCTTATGCTCCAGGGATACTTGCCAAACTGGAGAATAGGGAGATACAAAAAAAAAGATAGGGGTAGTGGGGGGGAGCATCACAGTTAAAGGACTAACTCGTGGAGAATGAGAGGGTTACAGTAATAACCGAGATGAAAACTAGCAGAATAAAGCATAAGGCTGAATGTTTAGAAATCGTTTAACCTCTTCTGTAAAGCTATGGCTAAAGTTAGAGATGTATTCCACTTGCTATTTTAGCAGTCAAGTTACTTCTGGTTTACGTATGGGCTAGCGCTGGTGAGACCTTGCCTGGAATGCTGCAATGGTGCTGGTCATTCAGTTAAAGATGAACTGATGCCGGAACAAATGCAAAGGGAGGACTCTTGAGGATACAGTCTCTGGTCCGTATCTTAGAAAAGAAGCTTGATGTGGTGGTTGTTAATATAACAAAGATTGAACAAGGGTGTCCTTGCAGCACTTATATGAAGGCCAGTGGCAACCTGACTGAGCTTAAGTTAACAGAAATGTTGGCACAAGAAAAAGGGAGGCCAGCAGGACCTTCTTAATAAATAGAAGTTATTCAGTGATTTCTGTGAGGACATCATGCAAAATGTGGAAGTACTTCACCGTGTGAAAGTCCATGTCTTGCTATTCCTCAAGAATCTAAGAAAAACAAGGGATCGGGTTAGCATTTCAGTTCTGTTAGGCTTTGTTCCCACTTCAGTGCAAAGTAACGCTCGCTTTTGCATTCATCCAAAATACAGCAACACGCCCTCAGCAAACTAATAACGAAAAAGTCACAAGAATGGTTTGGGCGGGGGGGCGGGGCAGGGAATACTGCATGCCACCCTACTCCCCTCAAGGTCTGCTTGTCAGACATACTAGTCTGCCAGCGCAACTTGTGAAGTGAGGAGATTGCCCGGAGGTGTTGTATGCTCTTAAAACCGGACGGAAGGAGCCGATGAGGAATCGACACTGCAGCCTTTTCAGCGTCCCTCCTACCTCAGACCCTGCACAGACATTAGCACTTCTTATTCGAGACCTATGAGGGTCTTTGCTTTCGCTGGGTTTCTTAGTTTCATCCTCGGCAGGTGCTATGGCACAAACATGCAGTTTTAATGACATGTTATGTCATAGCAGCTGTCCCCCAACAGGGACTGTGATTACTATTTGAAATTATAAGCACGTATATATATGTATATATGTGCTTATAGCTTCTCCTGAACCGAGTCTGAGGCATGCAGAGCAATCTTGCCTTCTTTTGGAGGACCACCCAGCTGATCCTGGATAGGGTAGCTGCAGGCACCCCATGGTGTAGGCAGGAATGGGGTTTCCTCTCTGGGCTGTCAACTATGCCATTTTTTTCCTTTGCAGACATCTCTTCTCATATATTACAAAAGACAAACAGACAGAGAGCTTGGTGGAGAAGCTTTGTCAGCGATTCCGGACTGCCAGGTGGGTTGTAATCCTAATTTTCCTGACAAGTAAGTCTGCTGCTTAGGAATTGTTACAAGAAACTAGCTTGTACACGGTGGTTGTAACAGGTTCCCATCATATTCTTCATGTGGCAAAGTGACAAATGCTGAGATAACCTGGATTAGGTCCCTTTTTTTTTTTCCCTATCTTCCTCCTAAAAATACACAAATATCTATAAATTAAGGCTTCTGGTCTTGTTACACTGATTGGCCCCTATCCCTTTCCCTCCTTTCTTGGGGAAAAGGTTTTATGACAATTTAGATCAGCATTACAGCTGAGCAAGGAGACATCCCGCGTGTGGGTTTTATGCACCTTTGTGTTCCTTCTCCACAGGCTATTCCCTTGCATCTTGGCTAAGAAATCAGTGTGTTCAACTGAGAAGTTGGGATCTCCCCCGCAGTCCTGTCTGGGGTGATCTCAATTATTTGGTCGATATAGGCCTGTCCTTGTTCTGCGTGTATGGGCTGCTCAGTACTAACTCTATGCCTGGGACTCTATTCATTATTCAAGGGCTTGTGCCACCAGACACTTGGGCCTTTGCTCTGCTCTGTCTGCAAGACATGTATGCCTTGCTCATGGTGCTGATTACAGAGTATATAGTGCAGGACCCATCCCATGAATCTGGGTTATCATTTTGTTTCCTGGGTTGGAGGTGGGGGGGGGTTGTTGCTTCTTTCCCCCCGTTTCCCAAGCTGTAACTTCACTGTGTGACCCAGACGTACACTTTTTCTCTCTCCCCCCCCCCCCCTCCCCGGAAGAAAGATAGTAGAAATTTATCTGCCTCTCTGTCATGTACTTTCCGTGATATCTTCATTTTACCTTCCACTGGATTTGGTGCACCCTGCCTTCTTCCATTCCTGTGGTTTTCCTTCTCTATCGTTGTGGCTTTGCCCTTGAGGTTTAAGCTGTGTCTGCTTATCTTGACCATTTGTACACAGTGCCTGCGTGTGTGACCTGCTCAGTTGCCTCAGGGAGCTGCAAATTCCCCAGGAATATTTGGATTTTGTTTCCTGAGCTGGAGTGTAGAGTGGCCTCTCTCTCTAAAATTGCTTCCCAGAACACTGGTGAGCTCTTCACACCACAGTCGTAAAGAGCCATCCGCATGTAAGCAATGTCTAGCCTTTACTAAAGTGTCCTAATATTTCTGTACCACAAAGATGGTCAGCGTAACGCACACTAGCAGTAACGCTAGGGGCATGACTCTCACTCCAGGCTAAAACAGGAGCTTATCAGGAAAGATTTTGTGGCCACCATCACCCTCCTTAGCATTTCTGGAGTTCAGGTATCGTTCAGGCTTTAAATGTGGAAACACCTGGATGCTGCAGCTTTGTTCTCCATCTGTCTGCGTTTGTACAGTGCGTTCTGAGAGAGTAAATGCAGGAGAGACTTCTGGCCCTCTGCTTTGTATTTATTAATAATAGGGCCTTCAGCCTAGCTTTTTTTTGCTTCCCGTTCTATCACAGTGAGCTAAATTAATGATTTTCTTTTGACTTTTTTTTTTTTTTTTGCCTTCCCTCCCCACCCCAGTAACTTTTGCTGGAATTTGAATGTAGTCCTCCTTTGATAGAGCAGTTTTTATTTGTTCACTTTATATGTTAATGAGAATGGCATTCTTTAGGTAGCCGGCCAGGAAAAAGAGAGGGAACATCAAATACAGCTCTTCTGCATGAGACTTATCTCAAACATGCAAAAATGAGCAGCCAGGTTTTTTCTATTATTGGGTTGAAATAAGGCCCTTCAAGAGGAGTCCTCACCTCACTGAGTGTGTTTTTTTCCTCATGGTGTTTTTTCCTCGTAGCCAGCCATAACTTCTGACACTTCTTAAACAATCAACTCTTCTTTAAGAGTGAAGCCTTCATGGTTTTCTGACAGACGCAAAGTCAGCGTCTTTGATGGAAGACAGTGGTGGTTGTGTATGGTATGGCGTGGCACCCTGTGACTGACCTGTAACAGAACAACCTGAATCTCATGTCCTGCAGGGCAGAAGCACCTGCAGGAAATGCTTTAGCCGCAGGTGCTGTAGTTCTAGGTAGGATATGCACTTCATCCTTACACACCCCTTCTCACGAGAGCTAATGGCAATCTTTGTCTTTCCCAGAACTGAGCGCCAATATCGGGATCTGTCCCACTGCCTTACTCTGCTTCCCCTCTCAGAACGGGGCCTTCACAAGCTGCAGGACAACTTTGACTGCTTTGCGGACAAGCTCCAAGACCCAGCTGTCTACAGTTGTTTCCAAACTGTGCTGGTTCGATTCCGCAGAGCAGGCGGCAAACCTGAGGCTAAAGTAAGGATGGGGGGCAAGCGTCCAGGCCAGGAAAACAACTGCTTTTTACACACAGTGATGGGAAAGCCCTGCAGTTCTCCACTTTAAGCAGGCTACTCCTCACCCCCACAATTTACAATGTAGAGAACTTGATGGCAATTCTCCTATGGATATAATACTTCTCTCTCCCCACCTTCTCTTTCGCCCCCCCCCCCCTTCTTTTTTCCCCACTGTGTTACATCTCCATCAGGCTCTGGCTGAAGAGCTGGAGCAGAAGCTGTCTGCCTCCCGAAACCGCGGGCTGGATTCAGCAGAGATGTGCCAGGAAGGTGGCGGACCTCCAATACCAGAGCCAGCCAAGCGGAAACCAACAGGAAGTAAGTTCCTTTTGTGAGACTGCAGCCTTCCCCCTGATCCTGCAGTCCAGCAGAGACACCTAGGGACTTTCCCTTACCCTTACAGAGAGAATGGCTGCTACCTTTCTCTTTTTATTTTTTTTTTATTCCCCCCCCCCCCCTTGGCAGGTTCACACTGCCAGCCACTGAGCGCAGCCAACAGGGATGAAGATTTTGTCACACCCCAGCCTCGCAACCTCCGAAACCATAAGCGCGCCCGAAAACGCCCTCCACGCAAAAAAGCCATTATCACCTTCTCCAGTGATGAGAACAGCTCTGAGGATGGTAAGGCATTGCACATGTATGCTCAAAAGGTGAAAGGGGAGAAGAGCTATAGGTTTGGCCCAACAGTGCTGTTCCTTTGGTAACAGGCAGAAGGGGTGTAGGGCTTCAGCCCACTGCCTAGGTTGCCTGTAGATTTCCCTGTTCAAGGCAGTGGAGTGCTGGTTATTGACACATTTTTACTCTCCTTAGAGCTATCAGCAGAATTAAAAGACGAAGAAACCCCCACCAAAACAACTCCCATCACCAGATCTTCAGCCCGCCGGCTGCGCTGAGGGAACCATCTGCCACTGTCTTTAACTAAAAATAAAACTCAGTTTTATGCAGCAGTTGTCTTCTCTTGTCTGAACTACCCCATATTATGACAGTGCTTTAACTGAGGACAAAATGGAAGTTACACACCAGGCTAAAGCAATTCCAGTCCTGTCTTTTGATATCTCCACAAAGAAAGGCAGTGATGAACACAGCTGCAGCTTTGACTTGTTTTGCCTTGGCTTAGCAGGTGAAAGTAAGCTGCTCTGATTAAAAAAAAAAATCTTTTGAAGAAAGTGTCTGTAAGAAGAGCCAAACTAACCACTGAGTACAGAATGCTCATTCCCTTCCCATTTTGTATGTGGTTATAAGTGTACCATTCAGCTTCTCTTAACCCAGGCCCAGTACAATTTTGCTGGGCTTAGGCCCTTTTATGTTTGATCCTTCTTGAAGCTTTTGCCCTGCAAAGCCCAGCAGGGCTGTGAGGGAAGTTCCCTGCCTCTTTTTCTTCTACAGATCTCCTCAAAGAAGTGAGTGATTGGGGTGTGAGGTGCGAGAGAGAGAGAGAGAGGCTGATTTAGGCCAGAGCTAGAGTGCTTCAACGGAGAATATGCAAAATGCATACAAAGAAAATACAACTTTAACAAGTTAAAAAAAAAACAAAAACGAAAAAACACAACATAAAAACTTTAGAATTATCTTTGCCTAACTCTGATTTGCTCAAGTTACCAAGCATACACGTAACATTGGTTGTCTCACTGCACTTTTTGGAACGTATTTGCTGTGACTCCAGTTACATTTCAAATAAGCCTCGTGCTTGAGCTCTTTCCTTCCAGGAATGCCACATCCGTGTTCAAGTCAGTCCTGGCATCCCTGGACTGCCATGTGAACACGAAGTGCCCTAAATTTGCATTTGTGTTAATCGTATAAACAACCTTTAACCTCCTCTCTCACAGGCAAATTGGCATTTGTCCCAGAGCTATTCGTACGGAATTATTTCCTCTTACCTGTCAGTTGCCTAGAAAGCAGACGAGTCACTAGCTGGGCAGGAATCAGAAGGGTCTTCCCATCAGCGGGTTCCTGCTGATCTTCCACATTCTCTGTCTCTGAGGATCTACCACGTTCCCGCAGTTGTCGTGGTCGCCTTTGGTTTGCCAGCAAGTAGAGCCTGCTCCTCAGTTCTCTGGCCTGGCTGCATAAGTAGCGATGAAAGACTGCTGTAGCTTATTTTGATCCCTATTAAAAAAAAAAAAAAAGAAAAAAAGCAGCACTGGAAATTGTATAGCTTTGCATTGACCTGGGAATAGGGGTACTTTATGCCAGTACCTGAACGGACGTTAAATGCTTGCAGAAAGAAGCAGACAAGGGGATGGCTGTTGGGGTGACAGGTGCATTTACTGGGCTGGGACCCAGCACGTGAGTCCCATAACTCAGTGGGAAGATCTGCCCCCTTGCCGCCACTACTGTAATAGCAAGACACCGACACAGATACCCTCCCCAACTCCAGAGCACCCTGGCAGGAACAGGACAATTGTGAAATGCAAAGATCGGAAAGCTCCGATACTGTCCCTCTTTCCCATCCTCCCTGATAAAATGTTCAGTGAAAGCTACGGGAGACAGAGGCAGCTACGGCATTAACAGTAAATACAGAGTCAGGCATATGGCGTGCGATTCCCCCGCTGCCACCCACGGGGTATGTCACTCACAAATGGGAACAAAAGAAAAAGGGCAACGTATATGGATTTCTACCCAGGCTGAAGGCTTTACAAGACTGTGCAATAAATCTTGCGTATATATGACACAATATGTTGACAATACTGTGGCAAGGGAGATAGGAACAGGTGGATGGAGGAAGCGAGGTGGCCGTAGAACTGTCAAAGCATTGGCTTACCTTTAGGCCATGCTTTTCCACTACAAATGGTTAAACTTTTTCCTTCAGGAGAGCCGCACAGCCACCTCCTGAGACGGAAGGCAATGACTGGACTGACGCGGTGGCTCCTTCACTGCTTTGCAGTCCATCTTTTGCTCTTTCCTGGGCACAGTGCTGCCCAGTCAGGTGAGAGCGGAAGGTCAGTGAGCGGGAGCTCCTGCCGGTCCCTTTCTGCAGGCTGTTCAGGTGGAGCATCCCCCTCTCCTCGCTGGCCTCTCCCGGCACTGGAGGAATTAGCAATCCTCTGTCATGGACGAAGGAAGTCCCTCCGAAAGATGAAGCAAAAACCAAGAGGGGTTTGAACAGCTACGCAGTGGCTGCTGGCTTAAGCAGCCGGTTGCTGCCCTTCTGTTCCTCGCAAGCAGCTGTTTCGGTGGCTGCCATGAAGAGCAGGAATTGCTACCGAAGGAGTAATCCCGCTCCCTCGCTTCTGAGGCAGTGGGATTACTCTGTGCCAAGATCAGTGGCATTTCCATTCTCTGAGGGACCCCTGACCACGATGGGCTCCCAGCTCCTACATGTGATACCAGTAGAGCGATGTGAGTATCGTCCTCGCTGCTAAGAGCCTGCAGTAGCCATCAGCCCTTTCCATCAGCGTGGCCCAAGGGGTGTTCCGCCAGGGTACTGCATCCAGTTCCTAGTCCCGCTCTCCAGTTGCCCTGCTCCTTTCCTTTATAAGCAACCGTTTGTAAAAGACTGATTGTGATTCAGCAGGAGACCACTTTTCTGGTGGTCTTGCAAGCCCCAGAATCAGTGCCCCAGCATCGGAGGGGGAAGGGTCTTTACAGAGGAAACTTGTTAGCGCCAGAGGGGAAAGGACAATAACCTATTTGAGTCTGAGAAAAACTGGGGCAATCGGGGACTCGTCTGCCAAAGCCTTTTCGCTTCACAGTCATTGCCAGGACATGTCAGGGCAACTATTCAGTTCTACTGCAGTCCCAGCAAGGATCTGGGACACAGAGCAGCTGCAGCCTCGCGGCACCTGAGTCACTGAGCATCTGCAACTTATCCAGGCTTTGCTGGATTTGTAAATTTGCAAGAAAATTTGCAAATTTTCTGCAGTCTCTGAAGTTTCTTGCTTGGTGCGGGACAGCGATGACTCCTCCCCTCTTGCTAGCCTCAGCTTTTGCTGGACCCAAGGAGGAGACCGGTCACTTGAGAGCGCAGAGCCTGTCCATCCCTGCGGGGCTCAGTCTGCATGCAAGTGGGCTGGAATTTGGAGCAGTGGCAAACACATTTCTGGCATTCTTCTTGCAGTATGGGGGCTACCGCGTTCAAGGGCTGCCAGATCAAACCACCGCTACATTCTGTATCAAAACCAAGCTTTTATACTCACCTTTTGCTCAGGCAAGAGCTGACTCCTGGAACCGGTGCATTCAACCTGGGATGCATCTGCCTGCAGCTGTCTTGCCGGGAGCATAAATGCTCTAGCAGACTGACTCAGCTGCTTCTGGATGGTCAAATATGACTTAGGAAGTACAGAAAAACATCCTCTGAGACATCTTGCATGTGGGACGAACACGTGCTCGCTTCCCATCCTCCTTCCTCCCATTCCCACCTCTCCAAAACTTCCACGCCGCAAAGCTCCCTGCCCTACTGCATCCAGCAGACGGAGGGGCTGGCTGCGCACACGCGTCCCACGCTCCGTTTGTGCACAAGCACCCTGTCTGAATGCGTAGTTTAAAAGGCTGGTATAAAAGTAATCGTGTTCCCCACGAAATGTCTCAGTGGAGGCCGTTCGCCGGGGGCCTAGGGAGCTCCTCCATTTGCCAGTGTGCCCCGGATAGCTGGCCCAGGCGAGGGGGTGACAGAGGACTGCCCGACAGGATCACCAGAGCGTTATTCTGGAACCGGCATCACCCACGGGTCGCAGGTATCGGGTGGAGCTAACATACTTGGATGCCCCCACCTGCACAAAGTCTCTCCTGCTCCCAGCGTCGGTGCTCCAGACTGATGCCCCACACTCACTTTTTATGGACTGGACGCAAAATGGTTCGTAGAACTTTCTGGCTCCTTGGGAAGGGAAGAAAGGGACCCACAAATCTGCATCTGTGAGTGCAAAATGCTGGGAAGGAAGGGAGGGAAGGAGGGAAAGAAAGACAGGGCAAATATCTGAACTGTGGCATTTGTTATCTCTGCAAAAGACTTTTTATTTCTAATTTTTTTCTTTCCTTAAAAAAAAAATCAACAAAAGTGAGCAGCAGAACACTGCCTGTCAATTTTTCACCGAATTGCTTTGTGCAACAGGACTGAAGAAAGGGAAGCTTAAGGTGTTATTAAACTCACCCAGCACACCCACTACTAATCCTCTACTGGGGTACAGTCCCCCCCATTCCTCTCCCCTGACAAACTTTCCTGATTAGTTTCTGTCTTCACACCCAGGCTGACTTCTGCACCCTGATCTCCAAACAGTGACTTCATTGCCTTGTTCGACTGGTGAGAAACTACAGTAAAATGGGAGAGGTAAACAAAGGGAGGGGGAACTAATGGCCAGAAGATTTAGGAGGTAGGAATCTGCTCCTCGCCGTCCCGCTTCCATTGTGCGCCTGAGCTTGAGAAAGTGCAAGCTGAGCCTCGGCGAGCTCTTTTCTGTGCCGGTTCCTCTGGAAACTCAGCCCAGCCCTCCAGATGGTGACTCCAGACAACCAGCCTGCAAGTTATATGCCCGCTAATACTAGACCCACGCTCCCGTCACCGCTACAAATCCCGTAGAGTTAGCTCTGGAATTCACACACCTTCTGCAGCGAGAGCTCTTCATTCCCAGGCCAACCGGCTCACCACGACATAAATCTTAAAAACGAAAGCCTGTGTTGTCACAGCGCTGAATTTGTGTCAGCTCTGTGCAGCCAGCAGTGCGCCTACCGCTAGCTGAGCTGTAGTTCACGCTGATTAGAGACATAGCATTAACAGCACTCTGCCTACGAGGAGTATGTTCAATATCACTATACAATGCAGCCTTCAATATCCTCCTTCGGGACGTGTTTCAAAGTGTCACCCCATTCCTGACCCTGACAGATACCTCCAGGTCCTGGCCAGCAGCAGCTCAACCCACATTTGTCTTCCCAGACACTCAGTAAACACCTTTGTGTCCTTTTTCTTTAGAGGAAGGGGTCTTGCTGAGCTCACCCTGAAATATATCACCCTGCACAAAAGGGCTGAAAGGTTAAGGAGCTCCGGGGGGTAGTTCAGCAGAGAGCTGGGGGCCCGGCGCCTGCCAGAACCAAAGCTATAAAGGCAAAGAGGGGCTAGGGACTGCATCTGACACGGATGCTGCAGGTCCTGCCTCGCCTCCCACAAGCCCCGGGATAAGAAGAAGATGCTGGGGCTCCGGTCGTGGCCTTGCTCGCTCTTCCTCCTCTTAGTCCTGCTCTCTGCCAGCGTTCGGACTGTGTCCTTACCAGGACAGAGGCTACAGGTAGGAGGGACCGGGAGAGAGCCGAGGGAGGTTGCAGGAGTGGAAGGGCCACTTGGGGAGGTCGTGTTTGAACCTGGAATGAGTGGTGGTCCCAAATTCCAGCTACTGGAGGCTGCTGTCTGTTCTCACTGCTCCCTCCGCTTCGGTCCAACAGCCTCAGCTCTAGGGTGACTGTATCTCTATAACCCAGCTCTTAAGGAGCAGCAGCATTACAAGACAGCGGGCAGACAAAAGCTTTTCGGTGCTCTCTGGTCTGGGGCAGGCTGCCTGTGGGACTCCCCACATTGCCTGCAGAGGCTTTTAACGGTAAAGAGACTGGTCTTGTCTAACTCCGCCCTGTGTCAGCAGCCACCAGAAGTTACAGTCGTGTCCCTCGTGGCGTTCAGCACCTGGTTCTGACGTTTCGGAGGGAAGGCGCATCTTCTTAGGCCGGGATTTTCACTCCTAAGCTCAGTACTACCCCCCAGTAGCCTCTCTTTAAGGCCAAGAGCCCTGGTCAGGATGCTCGCTAAGGGCTTCCTCACTTGGGTAAATCTTTTGTCCTCAGCAATTACAGCAATGATACTTCTGGCTTTTAAATCTACCCAACTCCCTCTTACCCAAATCGTCACCTGTGCCCCAACACCTTGCCTTCACGTCACCCTGGGAAAGCTACCGGGAAATGGTTAGGACATGAACTAAAATCACAAGACTGATCCTGCTATGACTCACCGCTTTCACTCCTCGCTGAGGATGCCTGTGTTCGCTTCAATTAACTCGCTACTGAAAAGAGCTGCACAGAGGCATCTTCAGCCTTAGCTCAGCACCCACGTGAGGGACAGACGTGGAACGGCTACTGCAGGCCGCTTCCCTGGGCAGCCATGCCATGCCATGCCTCCACCGTGCCCAATGCACTCCCCAACCCTTGCCTCCCTACAGTCGGAGGCTGCCGGCAGTGCCGGGGCTGGATGATCAGCACGTGCCCGCCTGCGCAGACAACCCAGAGGATTCCCAGCAGATGGGGAGTCCCCCTTCCTCACACCTGCCCTGCTCCTGCCTCCCCTTCATCTTCAGCAGGAGGTATTTGGGGCAGGTCCGTCCTCCCCACCAGCCCTCTGGAAAAAAAGAAAGGCCACACAGCAGCCTGAGCACACGGAGGTGCTCGGCATCAGCAAAAGGAGCAAGGGCTGAAGCCTGTTACCTTCCAAGTATGGGGAGGGGATGGTTTGACCAGAGCGGGGCAGTCTGCACGCAGGCAGGGGCTGACAGCACCTGCCTGCCTGCTCTTTTGGACCCCAAAATTGTTTCAGACTGCAGGAGCTGCTGGTCTAGCCCTTCCCTGTGTCTGGATGCAATGTCACAGGCATAGCGCCTGTGTGCAGGCACCATTTTATGTCCTGCCCGAGCCCTGAGGAAGCTGTGAGCAGCGGGGTACAAGGGGGTACAGGGCTTATCGCCAGGAGCACAGGCAACTCCGCTCTCACCCCCTTCTCCTCTCTGTTTATCCCAGATGCTCCTTTCCCAGCTGCTGCCCCTGGAGCCTGAGCCCACGCTGGCCGAAGAGGACACGAAGGAGGGGTCCAGCTTTGGCCCTCAGTTGCTCTCCTCCACCCTCCCCTTCCTCCCGTCCGGGGCTAGAGCTGCCCGTCCCTCTCTCTGGCGAAAGACCCTCACCAGTCGCAAGTGGGCACTGCCTGGAGATTGGGCCTGGAAGGCCATGCCCAGGGGCTGCTTTGGGCTGAAACTGGACCGGATCGGGACCTTCAGTGGTTTGGGATGTTAGCCTTGGAGGGGCTCCGAGGTGAGAGGGCCAGCGGTGAGGGTTCAAACAAGTGGGCAGGGGAGAAGTAAGGGGAGACTCGAGAGCACGGATGGCAGGGAGGACCAGGAGCGAGGGGAAGGGGGCAGCGGGACAGGCTGCAGGGCCACCACCTGCCTGCAGCCGGGGCAAAGGCTGGGACACGGGACCACCCGTGCTACTGGGGTTGAGCTGGGGGCCCAGGCGGGGTGCGAGAGCAGGCAGGCTGCATGCCGCTGGGCGGCTCACCAGCCCTGCTTCTCCACAGCCGGAGGAGACCTAGGCGCCCGCAGCACCGGCTTGGGAACAAGCATGGCACGTCGGCAGCCAAAGCCCTGAAGCTCCTGCCCCGAAGGAGAGCAGCAGCAGCGGTGGGGAAGCGGCACGGTGGTGTGAGGAGGAGCTGCCCAGCTGCATGGCTGCCCCTCGGCCGCAGGACCCCTGCTCCGCCGGCAGCCCTCTCCCTCCTCCCCGTGCTTGAGGACTTGCTCGCTAATTAAACAGAGCTGTATTAATTTCCGCGTCCGAGCTCGGCAGCAGCGCCTCCGCAAGAGGCCATGGCTGCCCCCAGGCCGGGGGGCCGTGCGGGGCCGAGGGACTGGCGGCGGAGGCAGGCTGGGAAACAGCAGCAGAGCCCGCCGCCCCCGGCCCCCACGCGTGGGGCCATGCTGGGTGCGCGCCGCCATTCCGGGTGGGCTGGGCGGCACGCACGGTTGCAGCGGGGTGCTGCTGGGGCTGCGGCGGCAGCAGAGGCGGGGCGGGGCGGGGGCGGGGGGGGGCGGGGGAGATATCGACTGCAGGCCGGGCATGGGGGCAGAAAGGCTGCTTTGGCTCATCCCAGCTGCACTCTTCCCCCCGGCACAGGGTGCCCGGTGTTGCCGTGTTTGCCGAGCAATAACAAGGGCCTCCTGTTTGTGCAAAAGCTGCCCCCGAGAGCCTCCAACCCGGCCCCTCGGCGGGCTGCGGCTGGGGCACCACAAACCCCGGCACAGGCTCGCACCCCTCCAGCCCCGCCACAGTACCACGCGAGCCATCGTCCCCTGGCCTTTAAGAAAAGGTCATAACCTCGGCCGGGTCTAAACTTAGCTGCCGGCCCCACGGCGGCACCGGGAATAGCAGTGGTATAAGGAGAGTTGGGTTACGTTCCAGCGGTGTGACCCCTCTCTGCCCCCCACCCCAGTACCCGCATGGCTCCCCCAGCCCGCTCCTCCCTCCTCATCCTCAAAGCCCTGCTGACCTGCTCCCACCACGCCCTGCCAGCCCGGATCCGCGTCCCCACTGTTCCCACACCTTCCTCCGGGACCCCCTCCCCAAGGGACGGAGGCTTTCGGGCACGCTCTGGGCCTCGTGCCTGACGCGGGTTTGTCCCGCTGCACCTGGGCTGCACAAGCCCTGCACCAAGCCGGGGCGGGGGGGGGGATGCAGCCCGGCATGGCTCAGTGAGGGAGCCCAGCATGGGGGGCGGCGAGCTGGGCAGCGGCGGCGGCCATGCAGGGAAGCGCTCCCTTCTCGCAGGCAGCCGGCGAAGGCGGGCCGAGGCGGCGGACGCAGGCCGGCGGACGGGCAGGGTTTCCGCCGTCACGTCCCATGGGTAGCAGCGGTGCCGCAGTGCCTCATTAAGATGGTGCTCACGCTGCGGCGCGTGGCCTGGCGGGGTAGCAGCCGGGCCGGCCGCTCCAGCCAGAGGCCGCCTGGGCCTGGCTAAACCCACCCAGGGGAGCCAAAGACAGGCCGGGGGCAGTGTGTGTGTGTGGGGGTGTCCCCAGTCTGGCCCCCGCTGCCTCCCAGGGCTGGGGGGAAATGGGAGATGCTTGGGGACCCGCTGCTCCCTCGGGGTGTCCCCGGCGTCTCTGCGGCCCCTTTGCCCTCGCCGCTAGGCTGAGGGAGCAGGCGGGCTGGCAGAGGGGCGCAGGCTGCAGCCGGGGTCTGGGGGTGGGGGGGTGTCTCTGCTTTGTTACCAGGTGAAAGCAGCCCACGCCATTCCCCGGGGTGCCGGCGGCAGCCGACCCCGAGGAGGCAGCCCCCCTCACCGGCCACCACCGGGGGTGGGAGAAAAGGGGGGGGGGGCGCCTTCCCGCCTCCCCAGGCAGGGCCCAGTTGCCCTTCCCCGCCCTGGGGGCACCTCCGCGCCGCAGGGCGAGGAGCCCGGTTCCTCCGGGACCGGAGCATCTCTCACCACCACCATTATCGCCGCCGCCGGCTCGGAGGGAAGGTGAAGCGCGCACCCCCGGCCCCGCGAGGACCCTTGCGGACCCCCAACTCCCTCCCGCCGCGGGGCCTTTGTTACGGGGGGGGGGGGTGGAACGGCGGCAGCCGCACCCGCAGCGCGGGCGCACGTAGCCCGGCCCGGCCCCCGCGCTCCCATTCGGCGCCGGCCCGGCGGGGCGGGCCCCAGCCCTTCCCCTCCGCGGCTAGAAATGGCGGCGGAGGGGCGCTGCGCCACCTTCTCACTGCGCGGCGGGGCGGTC
>JAVKLA010000030.1:1228245-1253823 GCA_034782735.1 Sagittarius serpentarius | reverse complement strand
CCCCCACCCCCCCCGCCTCCCCCCGGGGGTCCCCGCACCCCGCCAGCGGGCTGCAGCCCCCCACCGAAAGGTCGCCCGGTGGATCGTGTGTCGATGGTGGCCCGGGAGATGTGACCTTCTCCCGCCAGGCCGAGGAGTAACTGGATCCCCGGGGCTCTCAGTAAATTTAGCGCTTGACCTTTCCGGTGCGGGGGTCGGTCTTAATCTTTAACCAAATCACCTCGGCCTTTGGACCTGACTCCTGGGCTCCCTCCCGCCCTGCCGGGCAGGGGGCGGCGAATGATCCCGAGGGAAGGCAGCGGGCCGTGCCCAGCCTGGCAGGTTCCCTGTTGCATCTCCTCACGCATGTCTGTCTCTCCCCAGATTTGGCCGCATCGGCCGCCTGGTCACCCGTGCTGCCATCCTCTCTGGCAAGGTCCAAGTGGTGGCCATCAACGATCCCTTCATTGATCTGAACTACATGGTGAGTTGTGTCACAGTGCCCCCTCTGGGCCTCTCTGAGTAGGGCTCCTCGGGCTCTGTTCTAGTAGCTTCCCAGGGAAAACCCAGGGTGTGGGGTAATGGCACAGGGCTGGGAGGTTCGGCAGAGCCAAGTACAGCGCCGTGGTTGGACAAGGTCACTGAGGAGGTGGGGAGCTCAGACTGTGGTGTAGGCAGAGCAAGAGTTGGGGAGATGGCAACCAGGGTGCCTGACCTTCCCCTTTTCTCTCCTTACTAGGTTTACATGTTCAAATATGACTCTACTCATGGTCACTTCCGGGGCACTGTCAAGGCTGAGAACGGGAAACTCGTGATTAACGGGAATGCTATCACCATCTTCCAGGAGTAAGTATCTCTTTCCCTCTCGCCCCTCTGGAGAATGAAAGCAGGTGTCTCGTGGAGAAGCTCTTACAGTCTTGTCCCTCCTCAGGCGTGACCCCAGCAACATCAAGTGGGAAGATGCTGGTGCTGAATACGTTGTGGAGTCTACTGGTGTCTTCACCACCATGGAGAAGGCTGGGGTGAGTATGCCACAGTGGTACACGGGAGAAGGGACTGCTGCTCCTGCCTGTGGGGCACGTCACCGTGCCCAGAGTTGCTCAAGACGGGGAAGAGATGGGGCTGGGAGGGGGAAGAGGTTGTCTGAAGAAGTGAGCTGTTGGAGGGATTGTGGGTTACCTGATCTTCTTCTCTTTTTTCCAGGCTCACCTGAAGGGTGGCGCTAAGCGTGTTATCATCTCTGCCCCCTCAGCTGATGCTCCCATGTTTGTGATGGGTGTCAACCATGACAAGTATGACAAGTCTCTGAAAATTGTCAGGTAAGGAGAGAGGAAGATGCTCTCTGGCCTGGAGCTCTCGCCAGCTGCCTGGGGTCTCATCTCGCCTTTGTAGATGTGTTGCCCCTGGCTGACGAGCCTTCCTCTCTCTTCCCCAGCAATGCCTCTTGCACTACTAACTGCCTGGCGCCCTTGGCCAAGGTCATCCATGACAACTTTGGCATCGTGGAGGGTCTTATGGTAGGTCTGGAGCTTGCTGCTCAGAAGGGTGCCCTATCCCTGGGTCCCCTTATGTGAGAGGAAAAGCATCTGTACTCCCTGTGTCCCCTGGGATGGGGAAGAGGTGCTTCGGATGCTTTTTCTTGGAGAGTATCAGCTGTGTTCTTAACTCCTGTGCTCTCTTTCCCCAGACCACTGTCCATGCCATCACAGCCACACAGAAGACAGTGGATGGGCCCTCTGGGAAGCTGTGGAGGGATGGCAGAGGTGCTGCCCAGAACATTATCCCAGCATCTACTGGGGCTGCTAAGGCTGTGGGAAAAGTCATCCCTGAGCTCAACGGGTGAGTGTTGTCCCTTCTTGGCTGTCAGGAGGTGGCAGCCGGTGCTGACCAGCAGAACGGAGGGCTGGCAGAGGGGTGCTGGGTGCTGTTCCCTGCTGACCCATGTCTCTCACAGGAAACTCACTGGAATGGCTTTCCGTGTGCCAACCCCCAATGTCTCTGTTGTGGACCTGACTTGCCGTCTGGAAAAACCAGTAAGTGTTGTGGACAAGGCCCTACCAACCTCCAAACCTGCCCCTGCTTCCTCTAAACCCCGTCTTGTACCTGGAACTGCCCTCTCTGCATCCATCTCTTCCCTAAGACTTGATCTTTGTGAAAATAGCACCAGCAGTGGTGCTCCCATTTGTCTCTCCTCCTCCCCCCCGCCCCCCGCCCCTGGCAGACATTTTGTGTGAGTTGGGATCTGACCATCATAAATGTGTCTCTTCTCAGGCCAAGTATGATGACATTAAGAGGGTAGTGAAGGCTGCTGCTGACGGGCCCCTGAAGGGCATCCTGGCATACACAGAGGACCAGGTAAGTAACTCCCAGTCTCTCGGCCTGTGGCTACTGGTGCTCGCCTCTTTTTTTTTTTGGATGGTAGCAGCCTTGCTGGGATCCTAGTTTGGGCACTTCTGGTTCAGGCTGCGGGTAACCGTATGTGTTACAATTTCCTCTCTGTTCCAGGTTGTCTCCTGTGACTTCAATGGTGACAGCCATTCCTCCACCTTTGATGCGGGTGCTGGCATTGCACTGAACGACCATTTCGTCAAGCTGGTTTCCTGGTAGGCATGGCCTGGGGGCTGGTGGGGCAAGACGGTGGGGTAGGGGCAGGGGCTGGCACAGACAAGTTGCAGACTTCTGTGCTGTTTGTTGTTGCCGGCTGGCAATGCAGGGTGATACACAGAGCCCTGCTGAGTAGGGTGGCTCTAATGTGTGATGGTCTCTGTGGAGTGAGATCGCTTCTTCCCTGAAATGACTGTAGCAGACTTCCCTTACTGGAAGGAAGGTTGGAATGCTTCCTCCTTTCTTTACTGGAAGTGGATGGGAAGCTGCCTGGTTCTGTTGTGTGGGCAGAGGAGCAACAACAGTGGAGGAAGGGATGCAAGAAATGGGTCAGGCCTGACCGCTTCTGTTTCTGTCCCCAGGTATGATAACGAGTATGGATACAGCAACCGTGTTGTGGACTTGATGGTCCACATGGCATCCAAGGAGTGAGCCGAGCACACAGCCCCCCTGCTGCCTAGGGAAGCAGGACTCTCCTTCGTTGGAGCCCCTGCCCTTCTTCACCACCGCTTAGCTCTGCATCCTGCAGTGAGAGGCCAGTTCTGTTCCCTTGTCTCCCCCACTCCTCCAACTTCTCCCCGAGCCTGGGGGAGGTGGAGAGGCTGATAGAAACTGATCTGTTTGTGTACCACCTTACATCAATAAAAGTGATCACCATCTGAAATGCCTTGTCTGTCTGTCAGTGGGAAACCGGAGCAAGTGGGAATGTATAATGAGCAAATATAGGTGCCTGCTCGAAGATGGGCCCTGGCTGCAACTGCTGGGCCAGCTCTTCTAAGCAGTGCTACATGGGCACCGTGCTGAGGCTGTGAAACCAGGTGGCAGAGGCCTGGGAAATGCTGGGAGAGTTGTCTGGACAGCTTGGGCCATGCATAGGCATGGCGCAGCCCTGGGATGCCTGACTTGCAAAAGACGAGTGCCCGTCTCTGCTGAGTGCTAGGCTGGAGCGAGCGGAGCTGTGGTACGCACGCTGCTGAGCGACCTGTGCCAGATGCGAGAGGCAAGGCTCCTGCCCATAAGCCAAAAGGTGTGGTGCAGGGCTGCCCTGGCAGGACTGCTGCGTGGTGAAGTGGAAGGCAGCCCTGCTGCTCCGTCTACCTTCCAGCTCTCTGGATGTGCTTGTCTGGTGGGTGTATGCAGAATAAGGCGCTGAGCAGATGACTTCTTTTGCATTTGGTTTGGTAAAGGGGCACAAGAAACAGGAATTACTTCTCATTCCCTCCTGCCTTAGTAGAAATGTTACAAGGAAGAATTTTACCTCTTAAAACGAACCAACTTGCCCTAGAGGAAATGGCTGCCTAGGGACGTGTCGGAGGCCAGTGTTGCCATGGTGGTGGCTAGTCTTAATTCTGGCTTAATTCTATGTGGAAGGAGGGGCAGTTGCAGTTAAGCTCCTGAGCAGCAAATCTCTGCAAGGTGAGTGTCAGCCCTCTGCCAGGGACTGTGTTACCTCCTCCTGGAAGCACGAATGCTGCTGGGCAGGGGCTGAGCCTTCCATGACCTGTGAGCGTAGGTAAGCGATGCACTGCACAAAATTGCGTGCCCCTCCATTTTTAGCAGCTCAATTTACCATCTTTGTTGTTCTCTCCCTAGCAGGCAGTGTTGGAGCTGTTGTCTGGACCCTGACTGCTTTAGGCCCTGATGCGGAGCAAGGACTTAAGCTGGAGGACTTAAGCTCTCAGGATCAAGGTATGCTGGACATACTTTCCCAGAGCCGCTTATCTCCAGTGGTTAGGCTGCATAAAAATTAAATGTTCACTGGACTAGAGGGCAGTGACTCAAAGTTGCTTTGCAAAGAGAAACAGGTTGAATAACCTGCCTCTAGCTAGGAGCTGGGACTCTGAGCGGCTTGCTAGCCCTGGGACAGCAGCAGTTCCCGGCTTACCCCACAAACGGCCCTGCCGGAGCTTTAGGTAACTCTGGAGTTAAATGGGAGCTGCCCGGTGCTGGGGGGGACTGGAAGCAGCTCTCCTGTGGAGTTGGGTTTCTGCTGGGGAGAGGTGTAGTCTGCAGGCCTGTCAGGCTTACAAATGAGTCTTGGGTTGATCCCATCCTGTCCTTGATTGCTGTGCTTGGGTGCTTTGAATGGCTGTCCTGTGCGCTGCTGCCTGCGTGTTTGTGTACGTGCCAGCCAGTGCCTTGATAATCTGGTAGTGTAGAGAGGCTACAGAAACACCTTGGGGGGGGAGTGTGTTTGTGTGTGCCTCTTTTCCCACATAAAACATATTTTGAACCGGGTTTAAAGTAGGAATATTTCACTGAGTCACATTTTTCTTCTAAAAAGCCTTATGTTTCCTGAGCAAGATAAGGCTCCCTGAAAATTCACCTAGAGCAAAGAGCTCTTGTTATTTAACAGGAGTGAGCCCTATCCAACCTGAGATCAAATTGCTGTGGGAATGAGCAAATTCATACAACCTGGGGGGTGGGGTGGAGGAAGAGTATGTGCTCTCAGACCAACAGTTGCTGGGAATGTCTCAGATAAAGGTTTGCTGTGTTTTGAAATACTATTTCAACCGGTTTACAGTCTTGCTTGAAATTCTTGGAAAAATGATAATGGTATCTAGGTGATGAGGCAAGCCAGGAATCCCAGAATTTAAAACACGGTTGCTCTTGTTACGAAACAGAGAGAGTGAGGAAACAGGGAGAGCGAGCGTGGCAAACGAGTCATGCAGCCTTTGGACCGCCTGGAGGGCTTGGTTTCCTCTCTCAAAGGCTCCCGAAACAGCACAGCTCTTCCAAATCCTCATTTTGCATCCAGACACCGTGCCTGCAGATGGCACCACAGCAAGGCCCCTCGGACAGATGGAAAAGCTAGCTCAGTGGCCAGCCTGTCCAAGAACTGCAGCCCTGTCCTAAACCTCCCTGCCCCCCCGCTTTTTTTTTTTTTTTTTTTTTTGGTCAGTTTGAAAAAATGATATATAGGGCTGCGGATGGCATTGGGATAAAGATGGGAGATCTGCTGCGGCAGCTGCTTCTCTCGCTGGAGAAGAGTTCTCCCCCCTAAGTAGGGGAGCTCTAGGTTTGCTCTCAAAGCGTTCCTAAGGAAAACTGGCGGAAATGCTTGGTGAAGGAAGGCAGGCGCTCAGGCAGGCAGCAAGAGGCTCTTGTTCAGCAAAGGAGCTAAAAAGCGATTGTGCCGCTCTGTCGGGACAAAGCAGCTCTAACAGCAGCTGCGATAAGCCAGGATCTGTCCTGGTTTATGAACGCCTTGCAAAGGGAAGGTATAGAAAGACACCGGGCCTGGCCAAAGGCTTGACTCTGCCTTCCTCGACTGGCTGGGCCCCGGGGCTCGCTGTGCTGGACCATCGGGAGAGAGGGATGCGCCTGAGATAGGGGTTCGCCCCTTTGCAGGGCTGTGCTGACACAAAGCTCTCCAGCCCACCCGAGGGACAACTTCTCTGACAGGCAGCCAACCATTTCTAGGGGTGGTAAGCTGCACCTTTTGCCGTCTTTTTTTAAGACGGAGGAAATTCAAGTGATGCTGTGGTATGGTAATTAGCAGTGGTGTTACAGGAAAATTCCCTTTTATGGCAGCTTTGAATGTTTAGAGAAATCATTTTACACTTCATTGGCATTTGCACACACTACCACGCATGCGTTAACTCCCCCAAGAAATGGCTAGTTGTCCTCGGACCACCACCTTCTCAAAGATGTCAGCATGAAACTTCAGCGTGGAGGAAGATGCCATGTAGTAAAAATCAGCTTGAGCAGATGTGGAAACCAATTAAGCTTGCTTGAAAAATCACACCAAATTGTAACAAAATGGTGACTGCATAAGCACAGTAAAAGAAGTCTTGGACATATAAAACATACTCTGTCCACTTCCGAAGTAAATGAGTCTTTGAGCAAAGCAATCGACAAGGTCTGTGCATGGAAGAGGAGATACAGGTCTCTGATAGGAAAGACTATGACACAAGGCATATATTGGACAGTTGTATAGGACAAACATCTTCAATGATAACATTCCAGACTCCTTTGTAATAGATGCCGTTCACAAAAAGCAGGTTCATGACTTAAACTCAGGGTATGCAAATACCCCCGTGGGCACTGGCAGTACTCGCAGAAAGCAGGCAATTCATCGAAACCAAGCTGCCTACCTTTGGGTGATCGTACTATATACACACTGCAAAAGCAAATAATTTGTTGTTTATTCTTCTGAGCTGAATGTAACTTCTTACTACAGGGCAGCTAACTTACCTCCATGTATTATCTTACTATAGAAGTGTCATCTTCTTGGGGGAGTTATTCTCAATTAAATGTTCATAGAGGGAACAGTAGTACTGGGTTATACTTTACTGCGTAAGGTTTGAAAAGGCAGCTGTCAAAAAGCTGAAGCTGTAGCCAAATGAAAATAGAAGCAAAACTCATAAATGCTAGCAAATTAAACTTAAGAGCCTAAAAAAAAGGCAGATTTTTAGGCAACTATGTGACAAATAGAAAAGGTAGTATGAAAACCTTTTTCAAATGGATCTTGCAGCTGAGCAAGCTGCCAAAAAGCTGTAGGATGGCATGGGAGCGAGTGGGGAAGCTAATGCCATGGCAGGAAAGTAAAACTGATGTTTTGCCATCAGAGGAGCTTTGGGGTGTTCCCAGACAAGCGATTTTCCTCAGCAGCGATGAGACAAAGCCACTGTTGCAAACCAAAGTGTCAGGACTTGAGAATGTGTCCGTAACGTGAAGGGCAGCCAAACCCTCAGTACCCGGCGCCAGACTCAGATGGTCTCCAGCACGAAACAGATGAACAGGTAACCATGCTGCGAGTAATTCACCACTCGTGTCAGCCTCCCAGGCGATGAAGAGCAACTGGATTTAGGAACAAACAGATCGGCAAAACCTTTCAAAGGACCTGAACTGCCCCCGGGATAGGGAAGACCACCCTCTCCAGGCCGAAAACTAGTTGACAAGGCTGGTGGTGACTGAGAGAGAAGATGCGAGTGGCCAGCGTCTGAGGACCTCTGCCCCAGGGTCACTTCCATTCAACACCTTCAGAACAATTTGGAGCATGGGGTGCCAAGGTTTGTTGGTTATGCAAAATGACGCAGGACACTCAACACTGCATCAGCCTGCGTTAAGGTGCAGAAGGACCTTGTGACCAAGTGGCTGGGCTATTAAAATCGTGGGTGAAATTCAAGGTTGCTAAATGAGAAGTAATACCTGCGTGTGGGGGGACAACTCTGACACTGCAGGTCTCAAAGCCCCCCTGTAATGTTGCCCAGCTCTCCACCAAACAAGCAAGCAACCTTTGTGGGCCTTACTCTGAGTCCTGGGATGGGGGAAGAAATAAATAAAATAAAATAGGTGGTTTGTAATCCCTGTAATCTCCAACTTTTTAGTTACCATGTTGGGTACTAGTTTAGGTGCTGGACCCCAAGCAGACACTGAAATCTCACTGAAGGGACATGGCCTCCAGCTTCCCGATTCCTAGTATGCCATTCTCAGTCTGACTAAACTGCCATCTAGACCATCATCATGAAGCGACTTTAGGCACGGGGCAAAAATGCTCACTTGCCCTTTTTTTAAGGAGCAAAACCAACTAAACTTTTCACGCCCAAAACATTTTTTCGCCAGCCTAGAATCATGGTTGGGAGTCTTTGTTCCATCTACTGCAACGTGTGATGCAAAGCAGGACAAAGCACACCAATGCCACCATGGGGCTAAAAGCTGTTTGAAGATGCCATCGGCTTCAGGGGCGGGCTGAGGACGCACACGAGGTTGCTTGTGGGCCCTGCTCCCTGAGTCTTTCCAGTCCTGCTGTTGTCTTGGGGACAGTTAGTTGCTCATATTTCTTGCTCTTAGGTGTATCTATGCATCGCTTAAATAGTGGCTATGTTTTGATCCTGTTTAAAAATACATTTTAGTGCCTCTTGGCATTTTTGACTGAGCTATTTACTCCTTTTGAGGGTCTGTATCATTTCTGTGTATCAAAAATGGTGTGTTTTGGCTGTCAGTTCCTTGTCCTTCCATAAATCTGTGCGGATTTTTTTTTCCATTCCTTCAGTGATTTCTACCCTCCTCCCCTCTCCACTGGGTGGGTCCTCATTGGTTTTTCATATGTGGCCTGTCAGGCTAATCACTGACGTCATTTGTTCACCCGTCCACCCAGTCTTTTTTAAATGTCTTCCCCAACGCATTGAAAAATTGACATCGGCAAGCCATGCGTTCCAGCAGCCAAGGCTTTTTCAGCTCCGCCGAGGTTAGAGTGCTTTGCAAAACACCATTTGCAGGAACGCAGCGACGGCACTGTGCTTTTCTTCCCCCCCCGCCCCAGCGTCACCTACTCCGTCTCCCCAGGCAGCCTCAGGCTTTGTGCGGTGGCTTGTTCCGTGCACCCCTCCGCGTGAGCATGCGCTAGGTCAGCGGTGCCTGGAACTGTAGAAGTGTTTGTTTATTCTGAGAAGATCCTGTCAAGGATCCTCCTGAATTGCTAATGGCCTGGGAAGTGCTTCATCATTCCCCTCTGACCACACTCTGCTGTTTCCAAATACAGAACAGACAGAGCTGGTGAGTAATTCTCCTTTTTTTTTGCCTCATTTTGATTAATTTTTTTTTTTTTTCAATTTCAGCTAAGGAAAAAGACTTCTATTACCACTAGGATTGATTTTTCTTTAAATATAACCAGAACAACTTGTTAGTGTCCTTAGACATCCAGCTATTGTTATTTATACGAGTAGCTGAAGAGCCTTTTTATACAGCTGAATTATTTTGTTGTCCCTCTGCTTCTTCTTCCCCTACCCACAGTTGCTGTAGTTGTTACAAGGTTTATTTTTATTAAGGTCAGGCTTTATTATTATTTTTATTAGCTATTCTTATTTCTCAGTACTATTGTCACATGGCCATTTATTCAAGGAAGTAGTTTACTGAAAGCTATCTTCTCGTGCGTACTAAATCGCAGCTTTCTGGATAACTGGAAAAACTCTTCTTTCCAAAGATCTCCCACTTAATCGTGCTTTTTTAATACTTCCCCCTAAACAATTTCACTGTAAGAAAAGGCTACATAACACCACGCAGTTCTCTTGTTATGGCATTTTTGTCCTGGCTGGTATGTTGATTTGTTTCTCCATTGATCCCTTGTCTTCAGGCAACCACCAATCCCACCCCGGTCTTCCTCTGTCATAAGGACATCTAAAATCATTGCGTTACTTGGGCATGCCCTCATTTGCAAGCTGATGAGAAACTCTCCACGGCACAGCATATTCTTTGGTAGCCCCAGCCACAGTCTCCCATGACAACGTAATTTTCCTTTTCACACAAAGCGGAGAGGTACTTACGGAATAAATCACCGTGTTTTGCTTGGGGATTCAGGAGTATATAAAAAGACCCTTCAACACCTTGATGAAACTGCGTGTCAGAGCATCTTGTTTGCCTGTTAACTCTAGACAGAATATGATTTTTAGCACAGCTTGCAACCCCAGTTCACAATTGCTCTTGCCTATTCCACCTTTACCCAACGGGTTACGCTGGTGAGCTAGCAGTTCTACGATGTGGCCGTGAACATGAAAAAATATCAGTTAACCACATTTCTTCCTACCCTGCGAATTTCTGTTTCCTCTTGCACCTTGCCCAGATGCAGTCTGCTCTCGAAGCTGAAAATGCTGCCTCTCCCCATCTGTTGTCATATTGGCTCAGCTTGATCATGATGGCTTTCGGTGGCCACTTGAGCTTGTTTTCTACAGCATTACTTAATACCTTCCCAGCTCTTACAGCTGCTCGCCAAGCTATGAAATCTATAGCCCCACTTCTGCCAGAGGACCGACAGCATCCTCTCCTTTGTTCCCATCCCAAGAGAAAGTGGCCCAAGCATATAGAAAATTCACATCTAAAATACCTCTCACAGTCTCATACATCCGCTGGAAGATTTTCAATGGTGACTGGGCTGCCCTAAAGCTGTCTGTAGCCCATCCAGTTCTCCATGCTGCCTTACTATCGCGCCCAGCATTAATCACCACGGGTAGGTGCTTGCCAGATGTTTTCAGGAGCCTGTCCATCCGTCAGCCAGGTGCATCTCCAAGGAGACCACACTCCACTGTGTCCTCCATTAATTCTGACCTCTCCTCTTGAAAGGAGGTTTCTTGCCCCTAACCAGAGCATTTGACATACGTGATCAGCACGTGCAAGTTCTAGGACACTCTGTGCCGCAGGTACCTGAGATTGCAACAACCATAAACATATAAGGAGAGAACAAACGGAGGTTTTGTAGCGGAGGTACGGCGCTGAGGGAAGCCAATCTCCCAGCTCAAACCTAGAAAACGAGAACAACTTTCTATGTGGCTTTGATCTCTCCTACCTCTTGGCTAAGAAACAAGATAAAGAGAATAATAAACGGGTTACCAGGGAATCAGAAGTTGCTCCAGCGAAGGCTGTCAGCATCACATTTAGGTCCATCTAAGGAATCCTGAAATGGGGAAAAGCTAATGCACCCAAAGTTGAGTCGCGTGGGACAGGTGACAAAGCGCCTTCAGCAGAAGGGTGCTGGGTGGGAAATACAGGACCTTAACGGCACGGACAGACAAGTCAGACTCTTTCAGTTCTGAGATACGATCTAAAATAGATGGGATCCAGAAATGAGCGAAGGGAGGGAGCGGGCTTGCGTAACACCAGGAAGAAGAACTAGGCCACTGAGTGCTTAGGTTGACCGAACCCTCTCCAGAGCCAGTAAGCACATCCCACAGCCACGTGCTGCGGTGCAAGGAGGGCGAGGCTCCCCACCCTCTCTGTGGGAAAATCGGGTTGTCTTCATCAACAGAGTCGGTGGGCCTGGTCTCAGAGCTACCTCGCCAGACAGGGTCTCTGAGGATGAGCGCTCACCTTTCAGCCGAGTTGTAGGGAACTTCACTAGGGAAGGGGCAGGGGAGGCCACTCTACGTGCTACAGGATCAGAAATGCATTCAGCAGGGGCCAGGGCTCGCTTCTGCAAAATGCCTGGCACCGTCTGTCGAAGTCCCTTGCCAAGAGGCTGATCTCAGCACAGGGAGCATGGAGCACAGCCACCACGGCAGAGAACTGCGTCACTCACCCCAGCTCAGAGGCGGATCGTGTCCCTCAGCGCCTCATGGAAGCGGGATGCTCACGAGTGGGTCTGTCCCCGCCCAGGGACAGCTCTTGCCTCAAGGGAGGGTTTTTGTGCCACCCCCACTGCTGTTATAAAAGTCGTGCCTGTCCTCACCTAGACAAAACAGTCCAAATGTTGGGGAGGGAGAAGCCAGGGCAATCCAGACTGCCCGAGTAAGTCGCCGCCAACACGGACTTCCACAGCGTGCGGAAGCTGAACCAGCCTGCCTACATATTCAATGGGAGGACCTCACTGCCAATCCAGAGAGCCGTGATCCTAAAAGGATGGTCTTGGACAAATGTTTGTGGAGGTCACCAGACAGCAGCCACAGTCCCGAGATGGATGCTGACAGAGGGACTGCCCGGATGCATCCTGCCACGGAACCCCATTCGGTAAGACACATCCATGCCTGGGCTGTACCTGGGCAATAAACACTCACATTAATGCATGGACACCGAGTGAGACAGGACTTTGTCCCCTGCTCTGGTGCACTAAGGACCATACTAGACTCAGCTGTGACACGCTCACAGGTGAGCACGGTCAGCTGGAAAGAGTAACTGACCCACTCCTCCGAAGTTCATTTCATCAGTTCATCATCTTGGTCAAGAACAGGAAAATGGACACTCTCTCCATGGCCAAGCTGCCCCCGCAACCAAGTCTTTCAGAAAAATTAGGCCAAACAAAGAGTTTTGAATGGGCTGGGGTCTAAGGGTAAATGAGATACGACTATTCCCTGCGAGACGAACGCAGACCGGCAGGCGTTCAGAAAGATCAAGCAGCCAAGACCTGGGTCTTTGCTAGACGGTCTCTTCTGATATTGCTTCCTGAGCAGGCGCTGCCGAGAGGCGTCCTAGAAAAGGGATGAGGTTAGGGACATGAGAAGCAACACAGCGCTGAGCAGTTCCTAGACACCACAGTTCCCAGCAGGGCTCATGGTGGAGAAAAGCAGGCTAGATACTCCCCAAAGAAGAGAGAGGAGCCCACAGAGAATTGTTAAATAGCTGGGAGGTCCACACCTCCTCGTATCCAGCATCAAAGATGCGGGGCCACCACTGATGGACAGGTAGATGATGCAGGAGAGATGGTCCAGCTAACACTGGAGGCCTTGGGCTGCGCTTCCCATGCTGAGAAATGGCTGAGGCAAAGGATCAGTGTTGCATGTCCTGCCAGTGAGATCTCAGGGGCTGTCAAACCGGTGGGGGAGCAGAGCCTGATCCCGGCAATGTAATTCACCAGAAAAACAGCATCTCGCACATATGGGTGTGGGAGATCTCAGTTTCACTGCAAATGGAGGTCTGAAAAGCAGTTCGGGACTGGGGTCCCCCCCCGTCCTGGCACACGGGCGGCCGGCAGCACCAGCTGCTCCTCTGGGCAACGACCGCTCCAGGCAGAGATGTCGGTCCTTCTGTGCTTCGTGCTTGAAATCTCTCAGGGTAGACGCTCTACGGTCCTGTGGGTTTCCTAAGCAGTACCGAGAGGCCAAGGTACGCACGGCATGGATTATACACGGGGGAAGCCAGACTTAGCCAGCCACTCACAGGGACCTCTGCGGCAGAGGTAAGAGCAGAAGACGCTGCAAAGACACGTATGGGAGAGGGGATTTGCATGAACCCGAAGAGCCTCCGGGCAGGCTAGAAAGTGATCCCTGATCTACGGCACGTGAGGCATCATCACTTGAAAGCAAAAGCCCAGGTTAAAATGTTTCCTCTAGCTTTAGCTCTTTTAGAAAGAAAAACAAAAAGGGAAGAGGGAAAGGAATGGAAACAGTCGGGCAAGGAGATGAGGCCCAGGGCGAAGGCCCCGTCTCGGGGCAGGCGCGGAGGCACCCACCTCCCGCCCGCCCCCACGGCCACACGCAGCCAGGGCAGGGGAGCACACCTCTGCTGCTCCCCTGACACGCTCTCCCGGCTTCCCCGCGAGAGGCGAAGACGGCGCGCGCGCGAGCCCAGCCGCAGCAGACCGTCAGCTGAGGAACCGCCATTTCCCCGGCGCCAGCAGCCGTGCCCCGGCTGCGCCCCGGCCCGGAGGTTCCCTCAGCTGCTGCCTTCTCCTGCCATTTGCAGGGCCTCGCCTCCCCGCCGGCTCTAACCAGCCAGCTTAGCCCACGCCAAAACGCCAGCCTGTGCCTTAATGCGCCTTGCGGGCACAGGCAGAGGACCTCAGCCTGCCCAAACGCTGACCCTCTGCACTGCAGCGCGCCGGTGCTCGCAGCTCAAGCGCACGGCGGCGTTAGCTGCCCAAGCCAAACCTACGGAGACAAACTTGCATCGCTCAGCCCCCATTTTATCTACCTTACCTAATCTTAGAGGGGATACAAAAACTCTACTGCCACCTTACTTTCTCTTCGCTTCAGGACCATCTGCGAGAAGCGGTTTTTTCTCTGGAGCTTCACCTGCCTCGGCTGCGCAGCCTGTGGGTCCACTGCTCAGCGGACGGCCCCACAAAGCACTGCCTCTCAAGCAGGCTGCTTGCTCCCGCCTGCCACCCGGCCGGGCCTCAGCCTCCCGTCACCGGAGGAGCACGCGCAACGGCCAGCCAGGCAAATGCTGCAAGAGATGGTGGGAGAGGGGAATCCCCCACCGCGGTTACGCCGAGGTTGGACGTGGGGCTGAGGGCAGGCACGAAGATGCTCTGGGGTGCCCTGGTGCGGCAGAGGAGACCAGGCGCTGGGAGAGGAAGGTCCACACGTCGCGAGCCACGTTCGGCTTCGTTTCCGATCCCTCAGCCTCAGCACTGATGATGCTCCAGGTTAAGAAGGTGGCAGCCCACGCAGCACCGGTGCTACACACAGCCCGTCGAGGGGCCCAGAACAGGGATCTTGCCACTGTCCCATCTGGCACGCCCAAGGGACAGGTGTCCCGTGGGAGGCCCCCGTTGATGTGGGCTTGGGGGTCCAGTGGACCTCAAGCCGCGCGGCGCCCGTGGCAGCACAGGGAGAGCCCACACCTGGCGAAGCTGTAGAAAAGGAAACTGACCCATTTAATGACCCCTCGCCCCCGTTAACACAGACGCGAGCGCACCGCTGACGTGCGGCAAAGCAGAGGGCACGGTGGTGAGCGGGACTTGGGCCCCAACCCAGAGGAGGCGGTGGGGGCTCGGGGTGCCCGGCGCGACATGGGGACCAGCTGGGCGCCCGGCCAGCAGCAAGGACCGAGAGAGCCCCGGGCTCGGTCCAGTTGGCACCAGTGTCAGGTCCAGTTTGCAGGGAGGTACGGCTCTCGTTCGGCTCCATGTGGTGCAGGGAGGGCAGGGGGCGGGTCAAGCGTACCTGGACGGAGGCCAGAGGAGGTGGGTCTCAGGGGGGCCTGGGGACAGGTCCTGGAGAACGCCGCTGTGGCGGGTTTGAAGCCTCCCTGCCCAAACCGCGGTTTAACCAAAGCAGGGGAAGGGAATAGAGAAGGGGCTGGAGGCTGAGCGGTCCAGGTGAGGGTGCTCAGGTCTATCTAGCTATTCCCATTTGCAAAATATCCGGTGGCGGGAGGGTGTGGGATCTGCCAAGCACCCCAGAATGGGAGTGAGCCTGGGTGACAGACGTTTACCAGCAGCTCCACGTCCCTGAGAGTCTCTCCCAGGCGCGGCTGAGGCACCCCCGTGCCAGGAAGGGGGTCCGAGGGAGCAGGGCCTCCCCTCATTATCTGATGGAAGCGTCGCTGGGGGGGTCACGGTCAGACTCCTCGCTCTCCTCATTTGGGGCCGACTCGCTGTTGGAGGCCGGGGTGAAGGCAGGAGACTTTCTGAGGAGAAGAGTAAAGGGCAGCGGTCACAGCACTGCTCAGGGGGAGGGAAAGGACCGAGTTCGGTGTGGGCAGGAGGCACCAGAGCAAGGAGGAGAGAAGCTGAAGTGGGTCCGCTCCCCTGGGGCATGCATGGGTCCGCAGGAATCCTCAGGTGCTGGGGAGGGTGTCCCTGAGAACACCAGCCGAGAGGTCCAGAGCACGAAGCAGGGCTGGGGGAGATGCCGGCGGAGCCTGCCCAGAGCAGGACCCTGCCAAGGCACGTGAGGGTAGGGGTCAGTGAAAGCCCACTGCAGAGATCCCCAGCCTGGAGCCACCCTGGCTCCACACGCCTGTGGGGACCTATACGATGTCCCCGCACAATGGCAGCTCCTCTCTCCATCTGGGGTGTCCGGCTTCACCCGTCAAAACTGACCCCTGTGCGCAGCCCACCTTCTGCAGAGGTGGCACGACAACCTGCGTGGAGGCTGGTCACCGGACGTCCAACAGCCTCTGGGAACGGCCCTCTCCCCATGCCGCGCCAGGGCACGGCAGGAGTGCGACCCCCTGCTTCAGCTCCCCCTCGCCACCACCCGGGCTCCGGCCCTGGCCCGGCGCCCGGGTATCCCGGCCCCTCCCGCCGGAGCTCACCTGTCCCCAGACTGGGTGATGAGTCGCCGGCAAGTCTCCATCTGCACGTCCAAGCCTCGCTTCATGCTGCACATCTCCATGTACTCGTGCAGGTGCCGGTTCATGTCGTTCTTGGCCGTGGCCAGCTCCAGCTGCACAAGGGAAACGGTACAGAGATGAGCCCGGGGCACGGTGCGGTGCAGGGCAAGGGGGCACAGCCAGACCTGAGGCTGCTGCCCCCCATTACCAACTACCTGCTCCAGCGTGGAATCATAGAATCACAGAATGGTTTGGGTTGGAAGGGACCTTAAAGATCACCTAGTTCCAACCCCACTGCCATAAGCAGGGGCACCCTCCACTAGACCGGGTTGCTCAAAGCCCCGTCCAACCTGGCCTTGGACACTGCCAGGGATGGGGCATCCACAGCCTCTCTGGGCAACCTGTTCCAGTGCCTCACCACCCTCACGGTGAAGAATGTCTTCCTAATATTTAGCCTAAATCTACCCTCTTCCAGTTTAAAGCCACTGCCCCTCGTCCTGTTACTACCTGTCCTTCTAAAAAGTCCCTCCCCAGCTTTTTTGTAGGCCCCCCGCAGGTACTGGAAGGCTGCTATAAGGTGACTCCCTCCCTGGGGACCCACTCCCCCATTTCACCCCCTTCTGTGCCATGTCCTGCCCACTTTTGCCTCCTCCTACCTCTATTTGGTCGATGGTTTCCTGGTACTCCTTCTCGCGGCTCTTGAACAGCGACTCTGTGTCCTTGATCACCTTCTCCAGGCTGTCGTCCTGCTGTTGGGGACAGCAGGTGGCATGTTTAGAGGCAGGCAGGCATCCGACATGAGGAACCAAAGGCAAGAGAGAGAGAAATCAGAGAAAGAACTGGCAGCACTGGGAAAAGAGGAAGAAACATAAGCGGTGTAGTACAAATAAGGCACGAGTCAGTCTCGCCAACACGGGGTACAGAGACGCAGGACTCGCCACGCTGGGCAGTGAGCACGTCAGCCCAGAACAAGCCCAGCAAAGCACAGAAGCTTTGGAGAGCACAGACCATCCCCCAAGCACGACACAGCCCCAGGGGACTGCTGAGGGTTGAAGATGCGGGACGGACAAGGGCTTTGGCCAGACATTGAGGCCCCTGTTTGAGCAGCACTGCTGCACCGCAGGCAGGCGGGCTGGAGAGCCCGAGCAAGGGACCACCAGAGACCAAACCAGGTGAAGGAGGTCTTCTCTTCTGGGAGGGCTGTGGCTCTCCCCACGCACGTGGGGCCCTGAGCATGTCTTTCAGGCTACAGGGCTCCTGTCCAGCAAGGAGACCTTCACAAAGATGCGGTAACGTATTCATGTAGAGAAGGTGGGGTGTAGAGGGGAAGCGTCTCTACGGGCCTGCAAGGGACGGAGGGGCTGAAGTCTGGTCTTTGAGGGAGCATCTTCCTAGGCTCAGACAGGGCCGAGCATCCCAACCCAGGGCTGGATCCCCGAGGGGACCTGACACCACCGTTACCTCCCCCTGCACCTCTGCAGCTGCAATGGCGTAACCAGAGAAGTCCTCCCAGAGGAGCAGAGTTTCTTCTGTCTCCTCCCACGTGAGGCTGTCACAGTCATCCTCAAAGTCATACTCCCTCCTGGGGGCAAGGGAACAGCACGTCAGCACCCAGCAGGAAAAGCCCAGCAGGCATGGCAGGCAGGGGGCTGCGTTGGTGCCGAAAGCCTTGCCCCGGCTTGCAGGCGGGGCTGCAGCTCTTGGGGGTCTGGCCAGGGTGAGCTCAAGTGTACCCAAACCCAGCAGCTGACGGGGAAGGGGCTGGCTTTAGGGTAAGGAAGCCTGGAAAATTCAGGCAGGGACTCCCAAAAGGCGGGAAGAGGGGCAGGAGGAAGGGAGCTGGACCAGCTCCTGCCCACGGCACAGGTGGGCTCAGGTCTCCCGGGGGGTCAGTCCCACCGTGCCGCAGAGCAGAGGGCGTACATACCCTGTGGCAGCGCCTCCCAACTCACCCTCCCCGCCAGCCCACCCCTGCCCTCCCCATCCCGGGCGCTGGCAGGGAGCCTGGTGCCAGAGCTTCGCTCAACTCTGGCTGCAGAGGTGCGGAGCAGCCGCACTCACAGCTGGTTCAGCATCCTCTGCATTTCCTCATTGATACTCATGGCCGTGGTCTCATCCTCCTCTTCCTCTTCAGGTTTTCGGGAGGCATCGCTCTCCGACAGCGAGGTGTCTTCGTCGCTGACCTGCTTGCGCTCCCGCTTCCGCCCCACCGAGGCTGGGACCTTAACGGGAGACAAGTGCAGAGACTACAGAAACGAGGCCGGGTCCGAGGTCAGGAGCAGGTAGTTGGGAGGAGATGGAGGGGAAAGGAATGGTGGAGGGACAGAAAGGCAGGGAAAGAGAGAAAGACAGAAAGAAAGAAAGGAAGGAAGGAAGGAAGAAAAGCGAGAGAGAAAGAGAGACGGGCTCATTATGATCAGGTTAAAGATGGTGCAATGGATAAAACATGGTTTTAGCATTTTCTAAAATTAAAACTAAGCAACTAAAGGTGGAATCTATGAATCTGATGAGAAAAAAAACAATGTGGTTTTACTGCAGAAAAACTCAAATTGCCCACCACCCAGTCCAGAGACAGGGAAACACAGCGACAGAAACAGGAAAAAAGAGACAGAGTCTGAAAAAGCTGAAATATGTCAATATTTACAGTCCGACCTTATTTATAGAAAGTTTAAAATTTGTACACTTTCCCAACTGAATGGAACTAACCAGTTGCTTCTGTAGGGACAAAGAGAGCGAGACAGAAAGGCAGCAACATCCAGAAAGAGAAAAGAGACAGAGACAGAGAAGAGAGACAGAGAGAAGATGACGGAGAGGGGAAGGGGAAGGAGAGAGATGGAGTTAGAGACAGACGCTCAAGCAACTTGTCTCCCTCCTGCAGCTGCTCCCCTACCACTGCGGGGTCCCCGGGCCCAACACAACCGGTCAGCGAGAGGCTGAGGGGACTCTCGATGCCCAAAGCAACATCTGGAGCTTTGCACCTCCTCTCCGTGCCCTTTCGCCTGGTCCTCCCGAGAGAGACGGAGAGCAAGGGACGAGGGTGAGGGTGACCAAGCGTCTCCCCTAGCCGGGGGCTGGTGTTGTCTCTTCTACCTCCTCCAGGAACTCTCCTCCCCAGAGCCGGCGGCTGAGCCTGGAACAGCAGCAGGCGCTTCTCACCTGAAACATCTTGATCATGTCCTCGCAGTTCCGCTGCTGCGCCACGTCACACAGCTTGGCAGTGATGTCGATGCGCCGGCAGATGTCCATGTCCACCTTCATGGCCTTCTCCTGGATCTTGGTGTCCAGCTCCGTGATGTTCTGAACCCACGGCGCCGCAGGAGGGGGACAAAGGAGGAAGATCAGGCAAGGCAAACAGCAATCAAAACCCACCACGTTCCCCGCTGCGCTGCAGGACTGCATCCCCCCATCCCCACTTCGCTCACTGCACCCTGGCCCGACCCTGCAAGACCACCTTGGTGCTGAACATGCCCCACGAAGGAACTGCTTTTCTACACAGCCCCACCGCTCAGCTAGGACGCTGCTGCGGGGTCGGAGAGGTGTTAGGGACTCACGTTGCTCATCAGTCCCTTGAAGACAACAAGCTCTGCCTTGAGCTGCTCCACCTTCATGGCCAGCTCCTCCTGGCAGGCTTCAGCCTCCTGGGCTTCCTGCCCCGGGCAGAGGGAGACGTGGAAATCAGCGTCAGCGTGGGGCAGCTGGGGTGCAGGGGAAGAGGAGGGGGGGACGGTGATGCTCACCTCCTGCAGCTCAGTCACCCGGTCCTGAAGCTGGACACGCACCATGTACTCCTCTTCCCATCTAGGGAGACAAACGTGCTGGTCAGATCCCACTGGCCTCGCCTTGCCGGCTGCCAAAGAGAGAGGAGGGGGTGGCAGCTGCTCACCCCAAAGCTATCCAAGAGGGGGTGATGACGGCACCGGGGCGGGAAGGAAAACGCGCCCAGGAATGCATCGCCGCTTGCTTCCAGACAACGGCAGCTGCCAAATGCCCGTCAGCCCCCCCCACCACCACGGCCACAAACCCTGCCCCGCCACGCTCTCCGCTGTCTCCACCGTGGGCTGGCCAACGGCTGCCTGCTCCGTGACGGGGGGAGCTGGGGACACCAACTGCAGGCTCCGCACGGCAGCTGCGCTGCACGCCCTGCCACGCTGGGGCTGACCCACGGCCCGAGGCAGCCCACCGGCCTCTCCATCCGCCCCCAAGCCCCCTGGCCTTGGCTCACATTAGGTTCACCTCCGACACTCAATAACAGGCTTGCAGATATTGCAGAGTTGCTCCCACCTGTATCATATTTGTGACCGCATGTGCGTGTCTGCGGCGCTGCACTTCAGGCTGTCCAGAAGCACGAAACCCAACCCAACGCCAAACCACGTTACAGTGCGAGTGGCTGTGACGTGCGCCAACACGAAGGGCTGCTCTTCTGCCTGCACCAACGCAGAGGGCTGCCCTGTGCCAGGCCACGCTACCCGGGCAGGGGCACAAGTCTCCTTGGCTGTACTGCCGCCTAACAGGTTGGATTCAGTGAATTGCTTCATCCTACAAGGAAGCGGGATGGATTGTCCCAATTCATGCCAAGTTGGCCGGTGGGTACTGTATCAGGCTCTGCAGCTTTGCAAAAGGCTGAGCTGCAAGGTGCCCGGCCTTGCTATACAAAGACACATCACCTAGCAATTATCATATTATATTTCGCTGCATGAGATCATCATCTTGGGCCATGCTGCGGTGTTGGCCCAGCCCACGGTCTGTTGGGAGGCCACCAGCCTGTACTGCTCTTTGCTAAATGACTATCCCATCGAGCAGACAGGTTGGCACGCGCTGCGGTGTGGCCCAGGGCAGGGCTGCTGCATTCTTACCCGGCTCCTGGCTCTTCTGGGATAGCCAGATTTCTCCGAGAAAGCAGGATTTCTCTGGGAAAGGAACCAGAGCTGGGGCCTGCCTGGTGCTGTGATCTCCGGTTTCTATTCAATGCTTGCGAGCGTCGACACAGGCACTGCGGCCCTGCACGAGGACGTGAACAATCTCTCCTCTCGCTTACTCACACCAAGTTTGAAAAATCAATGCTAAGGTCTAGGAGACCAGAAAGTGTATGAAAAGCCCTCACACTTGTTACCTCGGGATATGAGGACAATCTGACGACATGGGAGAGTCCTGCCTTATGAATTTCTAAGCTCTTAAGGCTGGCAACACTGCTCCTTACTCAAACAAGGGCAAAGCCTGCAGTCCTCATGTCGGTGTCGGCTCCATACCGCAGCTACAGAAGGGGAGTCAAAGGGGGTTCCCATCCCTTTGAGGGAAGAGGGAGACAAAGAGAAGGGGAAGGAGAAAGTCAAAAGGTAGAATTGCCCTTATATGGGAACCGTTCAAACCAGGCCTCCCTCCCCAGGGAGGAAAACGCGCTCCACCATCGGGAAAAATTTTCAGCATCTTTCTCGGCGTGGCGCTTCCTCTCTTTTTTGGTCCCCGCCTCCTTCCGGGTCTCTATATAGCTCAGACTTACTGGGGCAGTAAAGCATAGCTGCAAATCCTGGGAAGAATTCATTTCACACCAGTGCTGTGGAAGATGAGCGCAAGATCAGATGACCACCGATTTAAAGGCGGGAGGCAACAGCGATTCGTCCCGCGAGCGACGAATCTGCACGCCCATCCGTTACGAACCTCTCTCCCGCTTGCCTCCTGCCTGGCTCCTTCTTCCCTGCTCCCTCCTGCAATGCACCACTCCTAATAATAACCTGCCTGCAGCACTGCACCCGCAGCCCAGCGCGGCCGGCGGCCGCTGCCAGGTCGCTGCCGGCTGGAAGCAAGCCTGCCCCACACAACCCCACGGCCACCGGCGCACGCCAAGGGGAGAGGCGCATCTCTCCTGCGCCGCCGCCACTGCCGAGGCGGCAACCTGCCCGAAGGCTGAAATACAGGAGAAGGCAGCGAGCGAGGGCAGGAGGGTCCCAGCAGCAGAGAGACCCGGTCGCCTCCTTGCCGGCTACATGCCAGCCCTCCCAAAGCTGGGGACGTGACAAGATGCAGCGCTGTCCCTACAGCCCCACCCCGCACCTCCCCAGGTGTGTCCCCTCAAGAAGTCCACTTAGCAAAATAAACAACACACACACCACCCCCCCCGCACACACCCCCAATCTTAAAAAACCCTGTTCACTGCAAAAGGCACGGGGGTGCCTTACCCTGTGCCGCACGCCGGTGCTGCGGGGCACCCCGCGGGCTGCTCGGGGCTTGAAGCTGCACGTTCCCCTCTCTTGCCGCGTTTGAACTGTGTTTGAGCTTCACCTTAAGGGTGAACGCTCTGCAGCCTGGCGCACCTCCTTGGAGGGCAATTACAACAACAACAGACCTTCTCGCGGCCTTTCAGTATACAAAGGAGGCTCATAAGGAAGATGGAGGAAGACTTTTTACCAGGGCCTGTCGTGACAGGACAAGGGCCGACGGTTTTAAACTGAAGGAGGGCAGATTTAGGTTGGAGATAAGGAAGAACTTCTTTTACAATGAGGGCAGTGAGATACAGGAGCAGGTTGCCCAGAGAAGCTGGGGATGTCCCATCGCTGGAAGCGTTCAAAGTCAGGTTGCATGGGGCCTTGAGCATCCCGGTCTCGTGAAACCCCACGGCACGGGGATCGGACTAGATGATCCTTAAAGGTCCATTCCAACCCAAACCGTTATGCGACTAACACACTGTGCCCTGACACTACTCGCCCCACACCTCCAGCGCGTCCTCGCCGCACACAAGATAAAAACTACTTGGGAATGCAGATGTAGCAGACAGGACAAACCCTCACGAGACTCGCGGACCCCCAGCGCTTGGTGGGTCTGTATGATACTCGCAGGCACTCGCAGGCACCCTTTGCCCCTCTCCAGGCCACCAAGCCTCAGTCCGCTCGTCCCAAGTGCAGCTCCTGTGAGCCTCTCTCCCGCTGCTGCATCTCTTCTCGCCCCTCCCCGTTGCCCCCGCACCCTTCCTAGGTCCCAGACTTGAATTTCAGGCCCCTCACCTCCAGAGAGAAGCCCCTCCTGCTGTGCCACTCCTAGTGCCGTGGGGCTGCGCGGTGGCAACGCTGCCCTGAAGAAAGCGCAACCTCGGGCACCCAAGCCGTGGGGTCAGAGAGCCGGGAAGTCCTGTGTTAACACGGTCTCTTCCCTCTGCCCCCACGCAGGTGGCAAAGGGATGACGCCGGCCGAACCACTCCCATGGCAGGGAAGTTTCTGCTCCCGGGGGATGTCGGTGCCATCCCCCGGCATGGGGAAGGGTGTGGAAATGGGATCCTCCTGTCCCATTCCCCTGTTTGGGACCTGGCTGCACCCATCAGAAAGTTCCCGGTGCTCGAAAGGGTCTGGGGGTGGGGTCTGCTTTCCCCCAGCTCCTGGTAACACAGTCCAAAAATAGATCCCACCAACAACATTGGCCCGCAGCAGCTCGTGGTGCCCCGCTGCCTGCCCCCAGCGTCCCCGCTCCCTCCGTCACCCCCCCTGCAGCCTTCCCCAAAGCCCGCTTGCCAGAGCGGGACAACCCCGGAAAGCTCTCCTTTCTCCTAAAGTTTCAACAGCACCGACAAACCCAGCTCGGTCTCCTCTGTCTGACCGGCTTTGAGGCTCGAGCCCTCCGGGCCAAAAAGGGTGGCCGCAGCTCCCCGCTATCCGATCTGAAAACACAGGGCAAGGAGCGCTGCCCGCCTCGGGAGAAGGAGCCCGACCCCTGGCTTGATAATAAAAGGCCTTAGGTACGCGCAGCAGCCGGTGGGAAAGAAGAGATGCCAACTCTTCCTTTCCACGTCGGCCAAAGCCTTATAAAGCCAAAAACACAAGGTGTCATCTTGGATCCCCAGCCTTGATCTTGGCACCAGAGCCCACGGCTGTGAAGCGCAGGTCAGCAGCACGGCTCCCGTGGGTAGCGCACACCGTTTCCCTCCTTTGGGTACGTAATCAGCTACTTTCTAATGGCTTCTAAAGCATCATAAAGCGACTTTTCTTCTCCCTCAAAAAAAATCAACCCAAAAATCAGTCGCTCGGCTGGTGTCAGTCACCGGTGACGGTCTCAGCCAGCCCCGTGCCCTAACCCAGCCTGATCTCATCCTACGTGCGGATCCGGGAGCAGCCTCGGAAACTGGCTTGAAACAAAAGCGCTGCCGGCGCGATGCGAGAGCAGCGGCCGCCCCGCACGGGGAAAGAAGAACCGGCCAAGAGATTAGCTTTGCATTCTGCTTCACCCTTCTCCAGAGGCACATGCCAAGCCGCAGCTATTTTGGGTCAGGAGGAAAGCCCCAGAGGAGTGGGGTGCTCCCGCACGGCTGGCTGCTGCTGGGGCGCCGGCTAGGAGAGCGCTAGGGAGGGAACGGGCCCGGGGGGGAGCCAGCCGCCCTGCCGAGGGGCTTCTCGGCACCTTCCTACATAACCAGAGCACCCTCCCCCTCCCAGCAGCCTCTTCCAACCCAAACCCGCTCACTGCTGCACCTTCACCTTCCTCACCTACTTTCTGGCTGCTCCTCCTGCCCCAGTGTTTCCAGATCCCCTCCCCTTTAAAACGCCAGCTCCTGGAGTCACGTTATTTCTTCCCCGCTCGGGAAAAGCGTTTCTAGCCCCTCGCGCCGGGCTGACAAGACGCGAAAAGGCACG
This sequence comes from Sagittarius serpentarius, assembly GCA_034782735.1. Lineage (NCBI taxonomy): Eukaryota > Metazoa > Chordata > Aves > Accipitriformes > Sagittariidae > Sagittarius > Sagittarius serpentarius. Next base: position 1,229,196 of record JAVKLA010000030.1, on the reverse strand, counting down.
GCGAGCATCCCCAGAGAGTGCAAACACCGGGAAGCAAAGCGAGGCGACCCAGGCGTAGGCGAACGCTTTCGGGGGGGTCCACGGTTTTGCCTCACGACCTCACCTCGTGCCGCCTGGAGCCGGCACTCCGGAAAAGCGAGGCCAGGGCTGCCTCTCCCCGCGTCTCCTGCCCCGGCTTCGCCGGGTAGAGCCCTGCGGCCTCCCCGGGCTGGTCGTGGCCCCTCGCTCCCGCCGTCCCCTTCTCACCTGCGCTTGTACTCGTCGCGCTCCCTCTTCACCTTGGCCAGCACGTTGTAGAGGGCCCGGATCTCTGGGGTGATGGTGTCGATCTGCACGCCCACCCCGTCCGGGTGGACCCAGGAGACCCCCGGCCCCTGCACCAGCGTGGTCTCCGGCCCCGGGCCCAGCCGCCGGGCTTGCGAGAAGGACCAGATGGTGCCGGGCATGAAGCGGGAAGCGGCCGGGAAGGGAGGCGGCTGCGGGGGGGTGCCGGGCCGGCAGCCGGGAGCACCCAGTGCCCGGGCCGGCGCCAGCCCCAAGCCCAAGCCCAGGCCCAGCCCCAGGGTGCGGATGGGACCGACGAAGCCGGTCTGCACCGCCTGGTCGCGGCGCGGGGGTCCGCGGCCCCGGCTGCCCCCCCCGCCGCCCCCTTCCTCCAGCGCCTGCTGCAGCTGCTTCTCCAGCTGCCGGTTCCGCCGCTCCAGTTCGTGGACCTTGGCCAGGAAGCAGCGGAACCGCAAGTTCAGCGTCTTGAGGACGCTGATGTTGGAACCTAGGTCGTTGCGGAGGGCCATGGCGGCGGGCGGCGCGGGGAAGGGGCCGGCGGGCGGCGGGGCGGCCAGCTCCCCCCCCAGGGGCTCGGCGGGCCGCGGGGCGGGCGGCGGCGGCGGCAGCTCGGGGCCCGGTAGCCCCTGCTGCTCCGGCGGCGGGAGGACGCGGGGGGGGCCGACG
>JAVKLA010000030.1:1192295-1225332 GCA_034782735.1 Sagittarius serpentarius | reverse complement strand
AGAGGTGGTAGAAGCCCCATCCCTGGGAACATCCAAGGCCAGGCTGGACAGGGCTCTGAGCAACCTGATCGAGTTGAAGGTGTCCCTGCTCACCGCAGCAGGGTTGGACTAGATGGCCTTTGATGGTCCCTTCCAGCCCAAGCCCTTCTGTGATTCTATGATTCCAAGATGGCTGAGGCAAAGGGCCAACCTCTTCTAGTTACTCCTGAGGAAGCCCAGAGCCTAGAGACAATCCTGCTGCCCAGGGGACCACAACGCTCCTCCACTGGGCCTCAGCCTCCCCCCAGCACAACAGCTTCTCCTCCTCATCTTCCCTTCTTGGTTCACCAAAACCCCGGGCACTTCTCCAGACCCTCCAACAGCTCCTGCCCCGAGCTGATCAGCTCAGGCCCAGCAGTGGCACTGCTGGACCCCACCTCCTGACACGCAGAGCCGCTCACTATGCCTCACTGCAGCTCTTACGCTTGTACCCGCAGCCGACGTCAAAACAGACGCTTATTGGCAAACGCCCTGCTGTTTATCTTGCTTCCACAGATTTTAAGGCCGAGAAAGAAGCACCGCATTTCCTGACCCTGTGCGAAACACACGGTGCAAACTTCTGTAGCTCAAGTCAGGTACTTGTGTGGGGCTGTGTCTCTAGTTGCTGACAGCATGGTAAAAAGCGATTGAGCCTTTACCATTACCCTTCAATAGGCACATCAAGGTAGATTCCCCAGGTGGCTAACCACCTATTAAAAATCACACGCCTTGCCTCGCCTCTCATTTGAATTTGCCTAGCTTTAACATCTATTGCCAGTGTGAGACACTCCCCCTCTCCCAGATCACAGAACCTCTTACTAGCCAACGCATCCTCCTTGCAAAGGCGCTTCGTAGGTGAAGCCTGTCCAAATCAGCTCCATGGCTTTCCTCGAGGCTCTTTTTTTAAGGTCACGTTAGTGACCCCACCTCCCTGCTCTCCTTCGCTCCGAGTAGCCCAGCGCTACCTTCTCCCTCGCAGCACACTGCTGGAACATTTCAGCGTAAACTCTCCAAGTCTTCCAACTTCCAGGCTGCTTCACTAAAACCGACCCCTAAAATTGCTTCTAGCCACAACCAGAGGCAGGTGCTGCAACGAACACGCGACTCTTGGGCACCTTGCTGCCTAGCAAAGCCGGCAGCCCGGAGTTAGCTGCCTAGGTTTGGGTGCGAACGGGGAGAAACTGGCACAGAGGAGCAGCTGCCAACAGAAGCTGGGAGATCACCACGCTAGCCAACACGCAGAAGTGTCCCTGCCGAACAGCAAAGGAGGGAACGGACTTTCTTTTAAAAAAAACCAAAACAAAACAAAAACAAAAACCCAAACACCAGTTCAGGAGGGAATTTTGTAGCCAGGTCTTGCATGTGAAACCAGTTCTAGGTACTACAGCCAGGAGCAAGGGACCTAACCGACCTTACTCTTCTCAGCAGTTCCCCGTTGACTACCTCAGGCAGGCAGGACCTGCAGACGCTCTCTTCGGGAGCTCTCCACATCCTGGCAGGGATGGACAGCTCGGGGGAGCAAAACCTACTGCCGCGAGCTTGGTCATTTGTGGGTTCAGCTCCTACAAAAGCGTATATATCTATGGGGTTGCGTGCAACAGAGCGCGTGCTCGAGGATCTAAATTTTATACCCAAGTCCCTGAAACGGGCAGTGCAGGAACTCAGTCCCTTCCTCTGGATTCAGCCTGACACGAGATGCGGAACAGACATTACAGCGTATGACATCACTGGAATTAGTGACCGACCCGCATTGCTACTGGAGTCTCTTCTCTTTTCATCACGCGCTACCGTCTCCAGAAGTCTTTGGTTTCCTTCCTCTGCCCCTACCTCTCCCTCCCTCCCAGTTTGCAGAGGTGAGCTGGCAGCGCTCCACACAGCCTGGCAGGCAGGAGCCGTCTTAACTGTACCCTGATAAGGCTTCTCCGATAGACTCGTTCCTCTCTGTTTTGGGGAGAAAGGTTTGAAGAATCCCCACCGAATTCAAGATCTTACAACATGCGTGTGATATTTCTCCCACCGCGCTGGCAGCCGTTAACACAGGACCTCACCTCCTCCATGCACCAGGTTTGTCTTCCACGCTTCTGGCCTCGTTTGGCCTAAATGACTTTACAGCATGTGGCAACCCTATTACAGAACTGCTTGCCCTTTTTTCTTTTTTTTCTCCAAGTCATTAAATGCCACCCCGGTAACATCTGTGCACAGCACAGCTATCACGACACATTACACTGATTTCTCTCAACCAGCTTTTAATTTATGACGGCATTTTTACTCCTCAGATCTGCTTTCAACCCTTGCTTTGCCTCAGTTCTTGCTTTGCTCTGCCTCAGCTCTCAGCAGCTTTCAGATATTCAAATATATTAAAGGAAAGCAAGGAAAGATGAGCCAGTAGTCACATTTTCAAAAAAATCTCAACTTTCAGGTAACAAAAAGATTCCCAGAGTAAGAAGGCAGCTGCAAACACAAGTCTAGTGTGACCAGCAGCCTCATACTAGAAGGCAGAGGGAAGCCACCAACCTTTGTCCCCAGCTGCTGCCTCCAAAGCTCGATGGCAGCGGCATTTCAATGTCACGCTCAGTATTCTCTCTCTGAGCAGCGATAACTGCAATGGCTGAAATAAAGAGCAGAAGGGGAGCGAAGCACCGAAGAGAGCCGAAAGTTTCCTCCTTCTCTCCCCAGCCGTAACGAAAGGCTTGCAGGCAAGCAAAGCGAGTGGCACGATGCTCGGTAAGAGAGAGCGGCTTTACTGACGTGGTTGAAGCAACATCTATTCCCGCCTTTCAGAGGCGCCCGACGTCATTTGGAGATCCACTGGAAACCAGACAGTTACGTTGGGATCCCAACCACAAACTTTCTATCCCTGCTACTGGGGTCATCAAGATAAACCGGTTATCAGGCTGAGGAGACTATACACTAGCGTAGGAACCTCAACGGGCGGCAGCAGCAAAGCGGGACAGGTTAGCATCGCTCCTGACAGGACAGGCTCACGGCTTGCCAGAGGTAAAAGCCCTTTTAGGTGCAAGTCAGCCTATAACTGGAAGGTTGTCATACGGCTCCAGTCTTGAGTTGTATGCTAAAATCCTGTCTTTCATCGCTCCTGGGGAAATCTGCTAGAACTGGAAAAGGAATCAGGCTGGAGGAGCAGAGACAGGGCTCAGCCTACCTGGAAGCTGCTGTTGCCACCTTGGCCGAGGGAAACGAGGGGCTGGGCAGAGCTCAGGACTCACCTGGGGAGGAGCAAGGGGCAGGCACAGCAGGGGGACCACCTGCCAGGGACGCAGGAGCCGCTAAGCTGGGTCTGACCGCTGGTCCATCTAAGCCCAGGAATCCGTTCCCAGCAGAGGATGAGGACAGAGGTGTTTGCGACCAGGGCAAGTGAGCAGCGACCCCTCCTCACAACGCTCTCCCAGCCTCTAGCATATCATGCCTCCATTTTGCTCTCTAATAATTCCTTTCCTAATAGCACCTAGCATTTATGTAATTTTCCTGAAAGACCCTGGAAAACTTCCCTCGCGTCCTGTTGTGTCAGGCAACCCGGAGACCTCACCACACAAACCCGGAGCGAGACGGTCGCGTTCAGAGGCTCCTCCCTGCCCTAATTCATGGGGAAAAAGTAATTTTCAACTACAAGGATATTTGATTAATGGCTATTCAACACAAGGAGACAAAGTCAACCCCTCTCCTGAAAACAGAGTTGTAATAAATTAAAAACACAGAACACAAGCCCTAAAAAGCAGAAGGTAACGCGGGCTGTAACAAAGACAGGGACTCCTGAGACACTGACAGATTGAACCATTACAGGAACCGCTCAGGTGCAACCCTGAAGAGCTTCAGCCAGAACTTCGCAACTGTTGAGAATGCAAAATTATCGTGGGCTTCATGGGAAAGAGGAAATTTATTATGGGATGCTTGAGGAGAATTGTGGGACTGTGTGAAGTTTATCGCGCAATGTTTCAGGGAAGATTATGGGAGCAAAACTTACTCTAGGATGTTTAGGGGAAGGGTGGAAGGAAGGGGAAGGGAGGCATCAAGCTAGATCAGGGAGAAGCGGGCATGGGAAATGGAGAGGAGGAACAAATAGAAGGGGCCAGTCACACAGAGACTGGCTGGCGGTCAGTGTGCCCGTCTGGCTGAGCCCTGCGCCCCATTACCACCATCTGTCCTGGCCTCGTATTAAAACTAATCCTAGCCCTTTCCTCTGCACGCACGCGCAGTTGTGCTAGCAAACGGTAAGCTGGACTAGCTCCTAAGTAGGATAAGAGGTCCGAGAGCCAGATACGGGACAGACCACAACAAGCCTGAGGACCAGCTACCAGCCACCCACGGAAGTGTGCGCACACGATCCACTGGCGTGCTCTAGGTTTGATGGGCCAGGGCGTTAAAAGCAGGATTAGGCCTTTTTTGCCATTGCTGCTTGCGTTTTCCTGGGCACCCACTGCCGCGCTTTTCTCCCGTTTCTGCTAATCGGTCTGCGGCTGGTTGCATCTATGGTACGTGTGCATGTGTCTGAGGGAGTTTCTGGAGTTCACACTCGGCCTCGCCACTTGCTGAACCTGGTAACGGGGGAAAGCAGCAGCCTCACACGTAGCAGACCGGGACAGAAAGGATGCCCTAGATCCTACTGGCCACTGCGTTCAGCTGCCCGTAACACCAAACACTGGAATAGCTCATCAAGTTCTCCCATGAACCCAAGGCTTGGCGAGGAAAAGACATCAAGGCAAAGCCTCAATGTGAGCTGAGCTTGCAAGACAATTACAGAAACGAGAGTTTTGCCTCAGGTCTGCTACACACCCAACTCCACGCGCACTGTGGTGGAACAGAAACTGGAGAGCGCACTTAGTAGAAAGCTTATTAATGAATTGTCTCTAGAAAAGAATTATTCACTGGAGAGCGGAACCAAAGAAGAGATTATCAACTCACACTGACAAGGGAAAGGGGCCTGGGCTGATGTTTAAATAGAAACAGCCCAGACCACTGCTTGTTACGTCTCAAGGAGAAGCAACCACATCTAGGTGAACAATGGCAAAAAGAACGAATGTGACCGTACAGCTCCAGGACCAGCGGCAATTCCTGCTGCAGCTTGGGAGGCCAAGAACCACAAGACTGCTGGGGACCAGCACAAGGGTGAAACAGGGACGATCACAACAGTGACCTGGATTAGCATGCAGTGACAAGGAACTAGGGACCAGCACGGGACCGCTGGCCTAGCACCTCCAGCCCTGCCCTGACGAACCACTCCGCTGACAGGCACCACACAACACAGCCTTCATCCAGGCAGCTAGGATTTCAGCTCCCACTGCTCCTTCACAAACATCCCTGTCGCAGAGCATTAAGAACAGACACCAGAAATGCCAGAGCATCAGATGGGAGCAGAAGGGCTTTCTGTTGCAGAGGAGTAAGAGGACACGACAGAATTCTGTATTCCGTGTTCAAGGGAAAAGGACAAGACCTGAACAAGAGTATAAAACTTTTAATGGGTCAGTGCGTCAGTCCTTGATGCAGAGGGAAAGGAGCAAACGGGGCTATAGCTGCCCCAGGCGCTCGCTGCTGCAGAGATTATCCGCACAGAGCGGGAAAGACAAGGTGGTACACGCATAGCTGCAGCAGCCCCCGGCCTTTGCTCTCCGAGGAGGGCACCTACACCTAGAAAAGCAGTTCCCTTCACTGTCCGTTCAGTTTCACTCTATGCTTCTTCCTGGCAGGGACTCGAGGACGCATCATTTTGGGAGAAGGCCGGCCAGCCTTCAAGGGTCTCCTCTGTGCCTGCAATGAACGTCTCTTCTTCAAAGCAGGCTGTGGTGGGTTCTGCTCTTTGTCAACTTTTGATGCCTCGAGTTTCTTCTTTTTTGGCTGAGGCTCCATGACGGTATCAGGGACAGCGGACGGAGCTGCTGCTTCCACAGCAGGTTCTTCATCTGAAACAAGAGAGAAAGGTGCCGTAAGAAGAACCCGCACGGCTTCTGCAGGGGAAGCAGCCTGTGAGAGCAGGCCCAGGCAGCTCAGCTGAGCTCCAGCACTAGATTACCTTTTGGTGCCTGCGGGATGGCATTGGAGAATTTCTTGAACTTGGCAATGAAGAACCCATCCATATTGTGCGTGTGGGGATAGAAGCGCCGCGTAGACTTGAGGGAGGGGTGGAAGCGACGGTCCTTGAACCTGGAGGAGGAAGTGGGGTGAGAAGTGATAGAACGCCTCTGCTCAAAGCTGGCCACTAAGGAACAGTCACCTGTGCAGCTTGTGACCTGGCACACACCTGGTGAAGCCTTCCTTGCCAAAGTCCAGGCCTGTGGCCACCAAACGAACGTTGCGTTTCTTCAGGGCGTAATCCACAACCCACTCATTCTCCTCCACCTGCCAGAGACGAAGCATTAGGATGCAAAGCTCACCAGTCCTCCGAGTAGGAGATGATCGCAGCAGAGGGCTGAAGGGACTTACCATGATGGAGCAAGTGCAGTAGACAACGTAGCCCCCCGTCTCTGACGCAGCGTTAACTGAATCTATAGCACTAAGAATCAGCTCCTTCTGCAAGTGAGCACAGCGCAGGATATCTTTCTCATCCTGAAAGAGAAAAGATAGGTTAGGGTGCCAGAGGCACAGGGAAGCAGCCCAGGCCTCTGTTGCAGATGGAGGGATGACAGGAGAGCAAAGCACATGTGAGATAGAAGGTTCTAGAGTCTCCTGCAGAGCCAACCTCAAAAAACCTAGCTCTGGTACAACACGCAGAGTAAGAAAGAGAAGGAAAAAAAATCAGCATCCCTATTGCAGGCATCTCTCAAGAACAAACTGCCCCGAAGTTCTTCCTCTCATGACTCATACTTGAGTCCCCATCTTGTGTCCCCACTGGTCACTCACCTTGTTGGTTTTGACAGCAGGATCCTTGGAAATGACGCCTGTTCCGCTACAAGGGGCATCAAGCAAGACACGGTCAAACCCTCCAAGGACCTACAGGCAGATGTACATTTTGAATTATGCTCGCAGGCGGGGACTCAGAACAAGACCAAGACTAGAAGGGGATCCAGAAGACTGGGAAGGCAGGAAAGATCCCTCACTCCTCCCTGTCCACCTTCCTGTCTCCGTATCAAGTAACAAACACACTCCCCAGCAGCTCTGCTCATCTTCCTGTGACACAGGAGGAGAACACAGCTTTACTAAAGGGACAGCACAGCAGCTCTAGGTAAGCGCGGTAAGGACACGCCAAAGCAGGAAGGAACATACCTTGGGGAACTGGCGTCCATCGCAGTTACTCACTACAGCATTGGTGACTCCCAGCCGATGCAAGTTCCCTACCACGCTACGTAGCCGCTCAGCGTTGCTGTCGTTGGCCAAGATCATACCCGTGTTCTTCATAAGCTGAGCTGCCGGCGGGCAAAACGCATCAGCAAGGGGCTGAAAACCTCCTGCATTTTTGCCCATAGGGACAACCACCCCCCTCTGTTCCTCCTTTCTGTACAGGCCAGTGGAAACTCATCGCTTCACAGAGGGTCCCTCCCAAGCCTCCCACCCAAGGTTCCAGGGTGGTACCTATGTAGCTGGTCTTGCCTCCTGGGGCACAGCACATATCCAGGATGCGTTCGTTCTCCTGTGGAGCCAGAGCCATGACAGGGAGGAGACTGGAGGCTCCTTGCAGCATGTAGTGCCCGGCCAGATACTCAGGGGTGGCACCTGGGCAGGGAAAGCAGGACAAAAGAAGATGACACGCGAAAGAAAGGGAGCCAAGAGCAGGTCAGCTCAGCCCTATGACAGGAAAGGTGACCTCACCAATGGGCACAGAGGAGTCATAAATCACCAGTCCTGTTTTTGACCACTTCCCCAAGGGGTCGAGATTCACACCACGGTTGATTAGAGCCTGCAAGACAAGGAGATGGGACTGAGACACCTCCCCGTGTGACAGGCGGCGCAGGAGACAACTGCAGGTTCCTACTCACCTGCGCCAGGTCCCGTCGCCGCGTCTTGAGCGTGTTGGTGCGAATGGTCACAGGGCGGGGAACCTCATTGGCTTCCAGGAAGTTTATCAGCTGGATGAAAGAAGGGACAGAGAATAGAGATAAAAACAAAGACCTAGGGAGGCAGCCAAATCCTCACCAGTCAGCAAAGATATGGGCAGGGCAGGATCCTACCTCAGGGAGTGGGAAGATGTCCATGAGCTTCGTGAGCAAGAAGTCACTGTAGGAATAGTAGGCAGCCATGTCCCGGCGCAACAACGCGAGGTACTCCTGTCGCGTGCGTCCTTCCTCTCGCTTCACCACAAAGTCCTGCAGCACCTCCATGTTGCCCTTGATGCGTTGGTGAATGATGTGCAGGTCAGGCGGCTCAGCAGGTAGAAAGACCATTAAGGAATCATCAACAGCCAAGAAACTCGCACACAGGCTCTTTACAAGCACAGTCGGTCATACAGGACTCCCGCACCACAACAGCACCTGCACCAGAGGTCTCATTGGAATACCCTTTCATCAGAGCTCAGCAGAGGGTGGATTCAAAGGACAGAACCGGATGAAAAAGTTCGCAAGGCAGGAACTACAAGGTACCTAAAAGAACCTGGTTAGTTAACTTTAGATAAACAGAAAAAACTAGGAAAAAGACAACAACAACAAAAAGTCTTTTAATACTGAAAACATTACCTGTAGCAGAAAGGAGACTAGAAGTTCTCCAAAGGGAGCTAAGGGGCAGAGAGGAGAATAAGAAGAGGCAGGATTAAATTGTACTGGGGGGCAGGAAATTAAAATCACCAAAGCCCAATAGCAAACAGTTTGGATGCTGGAATTGCTGTTATCAGAGACTCTATGAACGGGTTAGACAAACATCTGCCAGGGAAATCAGGGTAGAGAGGAACAGACTGCATGATAAGATACCCACGCGCACTTAGGACTAGAAAGGAAACTGGGGCAGGCTCCAAGCTCCACACAGGGCATAACAAATTTCCTAACGGTGCTGTACAGAAGTGCAGCGTTGTACGCTATCTATTAGGGCAGCTCATCTAAAAATACGTCACGCACAAAACACCCTTGCTAAGCAAAACTCATGATAAAGTCCAAATGAAGCTATTTGCTTGCATCCAGGCCGCGTGCTGCTGCATGCATACAGCTTATGGATGTCACAGATAAAAAGGATATCCTCTCTCTCAATCTGTTCATTAGTTGGCAGTTTAAATTGCTCATCTATATCCAGGTTAAGCTGCAGATCTGGGCTTTCTTCCTCCTTCTGTCCCATTTTCTGCCTGCTTGCCTCCTCCTCCTCCTCCTCACTATCATCTTCACAGAGGCCTCCCCTAAGGACAAAGAATATGACGGATGTTTTACGCAAGAACAGAATCACACAGGCACTTCAGAACTACCCTTTCTTAGATGGCAGAGAGGACAGAATAATGAATGACACAGGCTCCTCATCTAACCAGGAAAGACTCCACACGCTGGCGATGTTCTCAAATCCTCACCTGTCAGACTTCTGCTTCAGGGCAGCTTTTTCAATAGGCAGCAACTAAACAGAGACAAAACATTAATGAAACAATATCCCCAGGACCCCGTTACTTCCCACCATCTGTGAAATTTATCTGCTCTGTTTAAAAAGGACAACAAGCAAAAGCACCAAACATTACGCTAGGATCAGTTGCTAAACTTGAAACTGTTCTTGCGAAGGGAAGAAGGGGAAAGCTCTCCACCACTTCACCATGCACCCCCTGAGTAAAGTCACCCCTTTTTCCCTAGGCCTGATGGGTCCTTTCAGCCAGCAAGGCCAAGTATTTCTTGCATAATTAAGGGCAAAAAGCGCCTACCTCTTCTTCCTCTGATGATGACGCACCATAATCATCCACCATCTCCTCGCTGCTCCCATCTTCCTCCTCCTCCTCCATCTCCCAGCTGCCCTCTTCCACCTCACCATCGCTGGACAGCTCCACATTGTTTCCTTTAGATGGGATTTTCTTGGCTTTGGCCGGAGCCAGCAATTTTGAATTGCCATCACTGAAGCCAGACCGGCCACGAGGGGTTTGTCCTGCTGCCTTTATGGCATGTTTCTCCTTCTGTGAGAACACCTGCTCTTTAACTACAGGCAGAAGAAACAGTTAAAAGTTAGGTGTTATTCTCAAAAGCCGCTACCCTGTTTTTTTAGTTATTATACAGAAGAGGCCTTCATCCTAGTCCTGAGCTGCCTGTCCAAGAGAAGGGACTGCTTGCTCTCCACATCAGTTTTCTCAGTCATAAACAAGAGCACAGTCCCGCCTCTCCTCTGAGGAAACTTTAAAGAGATCTAACTAGAATTACCAAAGAAAAACACAGCTACAAAATTCTTACGCTGTCTGCTCCGACGTATTACAGTACCCTCATTCCCAAATCTTTGTCCATCCTTCCTTCTTTGTACTGCCACAGCTTCCCAGGCTACGCAGGACCTAAGGCAGCGAGCCCAAAAAGCCTCAGCTACCCAGCCTCGCTGTGAATGGAGGGCAGGTCAGAAGTGGCTTTAACGTGCAGAAGAGAAACCTTTTACTGGTTTTTTGTTCTTCAGGCAGCACCGCCGCCTAGCACGGCAGGGACCGGAGATCGAAAAATTCGTTTAAATTAATGAGTGCCATGAAAAAAAGAAGCCGAAGACGAAGGGGCGGGGGGTTGGGGCGGGGTGGGGGGCGCGCAGCAGGACAGGGTGGCTGCCGGCCACCCCACCCCCCGGCACTCACCGCCTTCTCCTCTTCCTCCTCCTCCTCCTCCGAGCGGGCTCCTCCCCGCTCCCAGCCGCCTCTTCGCAGCCCTGGATCGGGAGGGGATAAGGGCGGTTAGCGCCGGTCCGGCCACCCCCGCCCCGCCGGGCCGCCCCCCCCCTCACCTCTTCCGTCCGTGACTGGAGAGCTTCTTCCTACCGGCCTCCGGCTCTGAGGAAAGACACGCGGCGGTCAGGCGAGCGGCACCGGGCGCCGCGGGGAGGCAGCGGGCGGGATGAGGCCGAACTTACCTGGCGGTAGGAAGCGGGCCAGCTCCACCTCGGCCCCCCGCTGCTTGCGGGCCTTGCGCCCGGGGCCGCGCTTCTCCTTCCTGCTGGGGTCCAGCTTCCGCCCCATGGCGCCGCCGCCCCACGTGCCGCGATCCCCACCGTCCCGCCGCCGGCGCATGCGCCCGGCCTCAGCTCCGCCCCCCTCCCCCTCCGCCCTCACCCATTGGTTAGCGCCACCGCTCCTGCCCGCCGAGTGGCTCGGGCCGGTAACGTCAGAGCGGCGGGGCGGGGCCGGGCCCGGCTTGGGGCGGCTGCTGAGGCGGGCACAGCCCCTCAGGGGCCCCGTGCCCCCCGGCCCCGCTCCGGCTCCTCCGGGACCCGGACGAGAGGGAGGGAAGAAGGCGGGAGTGCCGGGGAGCAGGGACAAGCCCAAGGGTAAGAGGGTCCCTCTTCAGAGGAGTACTTACCCACCCCCTCTCCTGCTAAGTAAAGGCAACAAAATAAAATACAAGGAAACTTTATTTTTCAGTTTTACCAAGGTTTTGCTCTGTTTTTTTGATTTTTTTTTTAATGTTTGTGTTGGTTTTGTTTTTTTTTTTTTGTCTTCAAGCTGCTTATTAGTGGACAAGTCCGGTCAGTTTTTGTATTAAAAAGGATCTTGATGGAGGTAGCTTTGTCTCTGTCCTGGCTTTTGCTTGGTCTTGCCTGCGCAATCATCTCGGTAAACAAACTCAAAATAAAATTAAACAAAAAAGTGGAATTCCAGGCGGAGGCAGCGAGCAATGCAGCCAGGTTCTCCGTGTAACAGACATGGCACCGCGGCCTCCAGTCACTATGTACAGAGTCCATCATACAGCCCCCTCTCTCCTAAGCACACTCCTTGCTCCAACGGGCTGGCTGCAGCGGAAGGAGTTTCTTCTCCTCCCAGAGACCCGCGCAGCAGCTTCCATGGAGGGAAACAGCACCCAGTCAGGAATGTCAGGCAGAGGGGTAGAAGTGTGAAGGGGTGGGGCGGGGCAGGGGGGTGTCGCTTCAGCTTGGCCGAAAGGTCAACAGCACTGGGCCAGGGACTCACTGCTGCTGGGCCACCTGGAAGGCGAGAGAGAAGGTGATCTGAGACTCGAGGGCAGGTCGGTGGGTCCTGGCTTGCCCCCCATGTCCCCCCACCCCACACCCAGGTAACCTCTGCTTCCTGCCCAGAGAGGGTACGTACTTGCTGGGGAGGTGGCGGCGGAGGGGGCTCACTGCTGCGGTTGGCCAGCCGGCTGAGGATGTTGCGCTCGGACATCTGGAGGCGTACGGCCACAGGTGGGATACGGGCAATGGTGGCAGGCAAACGAGTCACATCTGCCTTCATGTCACTCAAAAGCTCCTCCAGCTGCTTCAGAACTGGAAGAGAAAGGGACACCCCAGAGGGAAAAAGAGCAGAAGGTGGTTTGGCATCGCTGTCCCCCTATCTCCCACCCTTGTTCAACACGCGGCATTACCTTTGTGCAGCACGGCGTTGGCTGGTTTATTCCCAGCCATCGACTCCTTGGATAGGTGCTGGTGGCTCTCAGCCAGGCATTCCACCTCTGCGAAACGTGTGTTCAGAGCCATAGACGGATGAGATGGGTCTTCTGACATGTTCAGATAGGCAGCTCGCCGCAACTGCTCCTCGATCACCAGCGCTTGCTCCAGAAGCTGCAAGATGGGGCAGTAATGAGAAAAAGTTTCTCAGCAGTTGCCTGAAAAGCAGCCTGGTTTGCACCACCCCCACCCCCCCCAGTCTCTCCTCATCCAGTTCTCCACTACCTCATGAGGTGAGATTCTGCAGCTGCACCTCCTTTCACCAGCTCCTGTTTATACTGAGTAAAGCCTAAAGAGCCCAAAACAATTAAGGAGTCCATTAAACCAGGCCAGATACACAGGAAAACCAGCCTACATTTAGTTTAAACAGAAGACTACCATAAATCCTCTACGCCTCTCATTCCTTCCCTGATTCTTTTTAAAGACCAAGTGGTCTACCATTTTACTCCTTCTTTATGGAGCAAAGGGGATGGAGCTTTCTCTCTGAACCCCAGTAAGCAGTAGCCCATGCTACTTGTCGGAAGAGTCTAAACACTTAAGCATTTCAGGGACATTTGGAGAATTCATTTTGAATCCTGTTAGCACAGAACTGATCAACCAGACTATGCTGAATTAACGTTTTGCCCCACAACAGAGAACTACATGGCCTTTATTTGGGTTGGTCTTAAATCACTCCCAGAACTCAGCTACAGCTACTTCCAAATAGGTTGGGGCAGAGACTGAAGGCAACCCTTTCACCAATCCAGACAGTGTTTCTAAGTTCTGCTTAGGTACACTGTGTGGCTTGTAGCCCACCAAGCAGAAGCTGTGATGGAAACAGCCACTTGAACCTTAAGCATCCTGCATACCAGTTGTTCAAATAAACATTCAGAGAGAGCACGCTGAAGCCAGCTCCCCAACAACATTTCTAGAGTAAAGGGAGCTCCTGTCATGGAGCTACTGCATGATCCTGAGAGATACTGCTTATTCCCCACCCCCCAAAGTGAAAGGCACTGCAGAAGCCTCCGCTTTCTTAGCGGAAACTCAGAACAGCAAGCTCTTGTTCTTAGAGATCCAGCTGGCTGAAAGGCACTTACCACACTGAAGAGAAATCCTTACCTTGAATCTCCTTGCCAAGAACTTATTCTTTATTTCCAGGAAGTTACCCCTGTTCATCTCACCCTTGAAGGGTTCATTGAGGATGGCGTAACGTGGATCATTCTGAATATCCTGCCAACGGGCATAGCCATGACTGAGATGGGATGAGCTCAGGCAAACAAAGGCAGTGAGAACAAGGGAATACACAGCCCAGGCAGATACAGTTCTCAAGAGGGGGTGGGGAAAGGGGGTGCAGAGAGGGGAGGAACAGGAGCCAAGGAAAAGGAATGAGAACTATGTCCTGCTAAGTCTTAACTATGCTGGCAGGAAACTCCTCCTCCCACCATCACTTTCACTCTTGTGAAAGAAAATAAAGCACTCTCTCGCTTAACATACGGTCACCTTCACCGTGACAGTTCACGTACAAGGGGAGAGAACTGGTCTGTCAGGGCAAGGATACTTGATAATCCCAGCAAGGAGCCAGTAGTCATGACGCCGATGCCAGATCTCATAGGTCTTCTTTGTGACGGTTGCAGCCCGCTCTTCATTCTGCCACAGGGAGTGTAGTTCTGGAAAGGCAAGAGACACCAGAACAGTTGAACACTGCTTCACCAGCACAAGCCGGGGCATATCAACAAGTTCAAGCATAAGAAGATTTCTCATACCAGTGAAGCCACCATCTGCTATGTTGAACATGAAGCGCTGCTTTACTGCCTTCTTGTGCCTTTCATCTACTGACTCTTTCAGCATCTCTCCATTCTGCAGCATCACCACATCTCTCTTATCATCATCCTTTTTCTCATCTGTACACACAGGAAATTATTAGGAAGAACACAGCAGATACCACAGCAAGCTGGACCCACAAGGAATCCTTGCAGGAGAGGGGCTGAGGAAGAGAATGGAATTACCATGACTCACCTTTCTCATCCAGAGTGATTATAGGAGGTTCAGGGGGATTCTCAATAGATGCTCTGTCTTCCACTTTCTCCACATCAGCTGCAACAGAGAAGGGGAACACGGGCAAGTCCAAGGTTTTGTTCTTCAGCCTGTGAAACCTAGTACTGTTCCCTAACTCCCTGTTCGAAGTTCTGGAATAGCCCCCACTGGTTGTCTACATTTATGCCTGTTTCTTTAGGTTGAAGTGCTGAAGCAAAGACGACACAGCTTTAGGAAAATAGTGTTTGAGGGGGAGGGGGGCTTATTGCTGTTCAGAGTATTAAACAACCTCTCTAGAGATACCTTTGCTTTCTACTTCCATTGGCTCATCTGGTCTTTCCTTCATCTCCGGTTCCTCTGCTTTTTTTTCATCTGCTTCTGTGGGGTTCACCGGGGATTTTGCTTCCTGTGGCAGTGTCTCCACAGGCTGGGCACACTGCTGGGGACAGAAATCAATGAGAAGCGAGGTCGAGCAGTGCATGGCAACAGAAGACAGTCAGAGCAGTTCGGAAAGCAAAGATGCACAAAGCTCTCGGGCCAATTCTGAGGACCTGAGAATTATCTTTAAATATCACTCCAAGAACTCACCTCTGTCTTGGCAGCCGAACAACACAGAAGAGAGGGCAGAAGTAGCAATTGCATGGGGCAAACGAGCAATCCAACACTCACCTCCATAGGGACCTCTGTTTCAGTAGCAGCAGCACTGAGCTCTTTCTCTGGTTCAGATGACTCTCCTTGCTCCTTAGCACTGGCTCCTTCTTCTACTTTTACTCCTTCTTCTGTGTATTCCCCACCCCAGAGCAGCACAGCAGACAAAAGAAGGAGAGTCATCAGTAAGGTCTTCCCCTCACTATTAATCAAGCACACATCTCCTTTCCACCCAGAGACTAGGCCCATCAAAATGGGACCAGCACCACTCAAGATGACACCCCCCCCCCACCCCCCCCCCCCCCCCTTTCCTGCCCACTACAAATGCTGCGCTTTGCTTCTCACTGATGTCAGCTCATCCAAGGAAAGCTCATGTCCTCTCTTGCCTTTAAGGGCTTGCACATGCCTTTGGCAGCCCTCCTAACATGAGAGGTAAGTTGATCTGCGTCCACCCCCAGGCCCCACCACCACAGCTCTGGCGAGGGGAACAGCCAGGATGAGGTCAGGACGCAGGACTGTACGAGAGGGGAGCTCTCACCAGGGGCAGGGACAGGGGCAGGTGTATTTGGTTGTGTATCCCCTGGTGTCGAAGGAGTTGGGGTTTTTGGAGATGGTGAGCTTGGCTGTGAAAGTTTCTTGTTCTCCTCTATCTCTGCCAGTTCTGGCATACTCCAGCGGCCATTCACATGCTCAAATTCCTGCACCTGCATGAGAGGGAAAGAAAGACATGTCACTGGTGGAGTCATACAAAGCTTGTCCTCAAACCAGAAGAGACAGACCACTCAGCACACAAGAAAAATAGGTGTGAACAGAAGAGGTAACTCGCTAGCTGAGGACCCCGGTGACTACAAGTCATACAAAAAGCGAACGCTACGTTGCTCTCTGCGAGGCACCTACCTTTTTGCGTATAAGTGACATGACCCCAATGCGAGTAAGGACATGCTGTCGAGAAAGACCTTCCCGTGGGACGCCATCTGCAAAGGTCTCTGCACCATCAGCTCCAGGTTCACATAAATGGCGCATGAACAGTGAGACATAGGCCCTGGAGCAGTTGAGAGACAAGCAGTTAGACTGTAAACAGGGTTAGCTGCAGACATGCATTTTCAGACCCCTTCCAACACTTAAGGGAAACGATCCCGAGACTCCTAACCCATAGTAACACAAGTTCGGGGGTTCCAGGCTCCTTCAAGGGAGAATTTCCTGACAGAAAGGACACAGAGCTGACTCAGTCTTGAGCCAGAAACAACCGTAAGCCCAAAAAGGACTCGGGGAGAGTACTCATTACATGCTTGCATGGCCACGCTACTCCTCTAAAAGCATTTGCTTTTGGTGTCTGATGAGTCCAAGGAAGAGAACCAGGAACAAGCCCTTAGTCTCTCCCAGCTTATACTTCATTCCCCCACAAAGAATCAACTAATACATTAAGGAAATAGAGTCTCTAAGGAAAGGCCAGAAAAGGCCCAATTCTCATTCTTCCCCAAAGGGTCTGGATGTTGCCAGTCTTCCACCCCTGCCTAATGCAGACTCACTTGAATTCTTTCTCTGACTTGCCACGGAGGTCCCGAACAAGCCACTGAGTGGTAAAGGCATCCTGCGGTGGCATTCCATAGCGCATGATAGCATTGAGGAAGGCTTTCCGCTGGCGGGCATTGAAACCCAAGACCTAGAATGGAGCAGACAACAGATATGGCAAGAGCCATACAGAAGCAGCTAGGATGCAAATGCCTACCCTAGTACTACTTACCTCAATGTTCCCTCCCACACGGGCAAGTAAGGGAGGCAGAGGCTTATCCTTATCATTTCTCAGGCCTTTGCGGCTAGGCCGACGAGCTGCTGAAGAGAGAAATGCAGCTAAGGAGGAGAGACAATGCACAGCATATTGTTGTGTGAATATTTCCCTTGCAGAACAGCACCACAAAGTGTATAAATCAGCCAAATCAAGTCCCAGCTGTTCCCATGCTCAGAGAAAGTGAACCAGGAACTCTGGCTTCACCAGAACTTACCTTCAGACCTCTCATCAAAGTCCTCATCTCCTTCTTCAGAAGCAACTGAATAGTCTGACTGATTATCTGACTGGTCATCCTGCCAGTCTGAAAGAAAAACAGCACGTGAGCCTGAGACGCTACTCCGTTACTTCCCAGCAACATATACTTACACCCATTTCTCCCTCAGGTTCCTGTGGATTTGTACCTCTATCCTCCTGCGAGCCATCATTGTAGTTAACTTGCTTGCGAATACGTTTGCCCTTGCCCAGATTCCTGGCCAGATCCTCCTGCTGCTGTTCATAATGGTGACGCAGCAGTTTCTCCCAGTAATCAGGATCCACTGACTCCTCCTGCTTAATGATCTCCCGTTCAACCTCCTCTTCCTCCTGCCACACAGAGGTAACGAATTTAGAACCCTATGCTCCAAATCCCAGCCTGTCTTGAGCAGATGTATGCCTGCTTGCCCTTAAAAGCATCGGAGCTCAGTTTGCTTAACTTATCCAGCAGAAGATAATAGCTGACATCCACCTCATACTCACCCCCATCTCCTCTTCACGAACCACATACTGGGCCACCTTGAAGGAGCTGAGATACTCATTCATGCCCTGAAGTTCTGTATCTTCCGTCTCATCCTGGTTCCGATCCAACAGACGCTCAATTGCTTTATCATCATAGTGGATGACACTGCTGTCCTCACCTTCTTTGTTATCCCCTGAGGGAAGAGCACAGACAAGAATTGCTGTGTGGATCTCAAAGGACTAGGAAAGGGAATGCCACCCTAGACCTCTCTGTAGAGCTATCGTCAGCACTGTGCCTACAGTCGCTCACTAAATAAGGAGCCAGACCTCCCCACCTCCTTCGGTTCTACTCCCAGGCACTCACCCCCCTCAGTAGCCTCATCCTTGAAGAGCTCTTCAGTGCCAAATTTGAGAATGTCATCAAGTTCCTGTTTGGACATGGAGCCTGTCTTGGAGCCCAACCCTGGTCTCACTACCAGATGAGTTAGCATCATTTTCTTCTTGGCCACCTGAGTGATACGCTCCTCCACTGAGGCCCTTGTCACAAAGCGGTATATCATCACTTTCTTGTTCTGTCCAATTCTGTGTGCACGACTGAAGGCCTAGAAAAGAGATGTGCTCAGAACAGTCTAGAGCTACACAAGTAGTAGTCTGATACACCCCACCTACCTCCACAAGTTTCCCAGTTGCCTTCGTGTTGGGTCTTAACATTAATGAAGGCCGGGCCCTGGAAGAACCCTCCACTATTTCACTTCCCATCTCTGCCCATCCTCACTGCTCTAGTTTTGCATTATTTCTAGAGGGGAACTCTCCCATTCCTTCACTCCTCCTGACGATTTCAATTCCCCTCTTCCTCAGGGTTACTCCACAGTGAGGGGTCTCACTCAGACTCACCTGGATATCGTTGTGGGGGTTCCAGTCCGAATCGTAGATAATCACAGTATCTGCTGTGGCCAAGTTTATACCAAGACCCCCAGCTCGAGTTGAAAGCAGAAAGCAGAACTGCTGAGCACCAGGAGCTTAGATAAAAGGAGAGAACAAAAATAACCAAGGGAAAGTGCATTAGTCAAACAAGGATTTGTAATCTGACCCACATCACCTGAGGGAGAATCACTACTAATTTAAGATTCCAGGAGAGCAATGGAAGACTTGGGCCACAACAATCCCATGTTGACCGCTAAGCACATACAAGGCAACAGTTTTCATTTTGTAAAGAAAGTAGGAAGATCCGTACCATTGAAGCGATCAATAGCCTCCTGACGCATGTTCCCTGTGATTCCTCCGTCAATCCGCTCGTATTTGTACCCTTCGTGTTCCAAAAAGTCTTCTAGAAGGTCCAACATTTTAGTCATCTGCGTATCAGAAAAAAGACCACCACAAAAGTGTGAGGGACAGGGGGATACCAGATCAACAGGCTCCTTTATCAGAAAAAGGAATTCCCATATACCTGAGAGAATATAAGCACCCTGTGACCTCCTTCCTTAAGGTTCTTTAACATCTTCTGGAGCAGCAACAGCTTTCCAGAGGCTCGAATAAGAGCACTCCCATCATACATGCCATTTGGCATTTTTGGAGCTTCCTGAGAAGAAAAAGAGAAAAGAAAGGGAGTTAGAGGTGGGGTGGGAGAAGAAAACAGCTTGAAGGGATGTAGCTTGGTCTTAGCTCCTAGCTGTGTTCATCAGACATGACTCACATCATTTAGCTTGGAACAACCACAATCTGTAGCACTACTTCTACAAGACATCAGTGCTACCCTGTGCCTCTTTTCTCTTGCAATTTGACTCCTAACTGCCCTCCTCTTTGTTATTGGCTTAGTCCCTACTCTTACTGTCTTTGCCATCTTGCACGAGTCACAAGATAGCTCCTACCTGTCATATAAAGATACTGGAAAAGGAAAGGCCTTCCAGCATGCTGGTCTACCTAAAGACAGGATGAAAAAACACAAAAGCAGGAAGAGAGGAAGGGGAAACCTCTCCATGCTTTGCTAGGGAGCTAACTGGCTCCCTGGTAACAGCCAGCAGGGAATTTCCTTATACAGAGTAAATGACTGGACATACCATAGCAGCCACAGGAAAGAGGTACGGGTGGTTACAGCACTTCTTCAGATCCATAACAACGTTGAGCAAGGAGACTTGGTTACCACCACCCCGTGCATTCAGTGCCTCAAAGTTTCTTGTCAAAATGTATTTATAATATTTCCTGAAAAGAAAAAAATACAAATCAGACACCCCGCATGAGAATGACTAACAAACATACTCTCTTGCTGAACTCTGCACAGCTCCTGGCATTATCTGCCAGCTACCTAGGCTCTGCCAGTGGCATTCACTATCTCTTTATCCCTTACAACACAACACAGGATTAGTCCTCTCTCTCCTATAGTGGCAGCAGGAAATCTTCCTTCTATACACTCTATAGAAAGCCCTATAAGCGAGGACGATGCTGTTTCTGCATCCTCTTTGAGACAGCAGAGCAACAGTAGTTCAAGAGCGGGTGCTCTCTTCATCTTCATACTTACTTCTGCATGGGGCTCAACTCCACTCTGACAATGAGTTCAGTCTTAGATGGCATATTCTTGAAGACATCAGCTTTGAGACGCCTCAGCATGTGTGGGCCCAGCATGTCATGCAGCTTCTTGATCTGATCTTCCTTGGCAATATCTGCAAACTCTTCTAAGAAGCCCTCCAAGTTACTGCAGAGAAACAGACACTCAGCAAAAGCAACAAAGGGAAAAAAAAAAATGTGGCAGGGGATAGGAATGACAAGACAGGCGGGCTGACTTGCACTGCAAGACATACTGGAATCTCTCTGGAGTCAGGAAGTTCAGCAGGTGGAACAGTTCTTCCAGGTTGTTCTGCAGGGGAGTTCCTGTAAGCAGCAGCTTGTGCTGGAGCGAGTAACCATTCAGCACACGGAAGAACTGGGAAGTAGAGAGCAGGGAAGAAATGGTGGGGGGGTGGGTAAAAAAAAAAAACAAACAAACAACCCACAACAAAACACACAAACATGTCTAAAGCTTATTAAGTCATAGACTTACCAAAAAATAATTTATCCTAGAAAAAAGCGGACACCAAGCTAGGGCTTAATTTAGATCACATCAGCTGTTTAGACAAGAGCTCCAAGTAGTTCACATTCCAGTCAGGGTCACTAGACTGATCCCATTTGGATCATTGTTCTGCATACCTAAAACATGACTGTAGCAAATCCTACAAGTCATCAGGTGCTGGTAGGTTTCCTTTGCTCTTTTAAGTTCCAAGCTCTTTCAGACCACCAATCATTTCCAGACTGCTATACTACGTACTTTTTCTTGCTAAATTAGCGTTCCACATGCTTACAACTACTCTGCCTTGAGAATTCTAGAAATAGCTAAGTCACTCTTCCTATTCATATCAAACCTGGCAACGCTCCAGCACTCTGAACAAGCAGAGGAGAAAAAGAGCTAAGGGTTTGCCAATGTGTCTTTAAAGTAATTTGTGCTGGTTTTCACAACAATGAAGTAATTCCAGACAGAGGTAGTGAGCAGTTAAAGTACTGAACTGAAAAGCACAAGTGTACCATGTTCACCAGCACAAATGGACAATAAAGTAGTAATTTATTTTATTAGCTTGGCCATTTCTTTGCTTATCTTACACTTCCCATGATACCAGGTCAAACTTAATGAAAGTAGCTTGTACTAGATGGCAAACAAAAAAATAAAAAAGGAAGCGAAACCCACCACCACTTATGTTTTGGTTATCACAGCAGAAGGATCCTTCTAGTGGCCTCCACAGGGGTTTTATCTTTCTACATAGTTATAGTAAAAAAACATTCTCATTTTGGAATCAAATACGGAAGTTACTAATTATATCTGCAAAGCTCTGGTAGATAACCACAATCTGTCAAGAAGCGTCTGACTTGTCTTGCAGCCCAACATCTGAAGCTGTCCTTATTGGACAGGAAGCTGCTCTAGGAAAAGGTAGATTTAATGGTCTTGGTGGATAACCAATTGTAACTATTAGTCACAGAGTAACCTTGAGCCTTTACATCCTCTTTCAATTAATATTAAGAGTAAGCATTCATTACTATTTCCAGTAACTTCAATGCTAAGCATAGAACAGCATCCAGTCTTAGTGTCTACAGTAAAAAAGATCTGGAAACTGGACTGCAAGCACAGCTGTGATGTCTTGGAAAGATGCCTCACGCCAGGATCCAAAAAGCTAAAGCCATTTAAACAAAAAAAAAAAAAAAAGAGAAATCAAGAAGCAATTTTGTCTTGCACAGTCTCCAAGAACCTATAAAACCAGATTTCCAATAATAATTGTTTTAAGCTTACTGAGCACTAGAACCCAGCTGAAGACAGACAAATCAATACCAGAATTAAGGCAGAAGGGCTTCGGAAGGGGCTGGATTAAGAAAGTCAAGTCTACTGAACTCAAAAAAGCTTAGTTAAGGTGCAGCCTCATATAAAAGCAGCTATATGGCTTTCAGCATCTACCCAGGTGTTTCTGAACACCTTTGCCCACCTCTCCCATTTCTATAACACCTAATTAGTTCTGCTACAAAGCTAGATGAATGCAGAGAGCAAGCCTACTCTGGAAGCAGCATAATTGTGCTCATGCAGCTTGTTTTATGCTCAGTATGGTAAACTTTTCCAGAATAGAGGCGGTGCAGATATATGATCTGCTTTCAGAGAAGCCAGTTTGTATCTGAGAGCAACAACGACATCCAGGTTTTTCTGGTTTTCAGTGTACACCAATCACCTATTCACCCAGAGAGAAAGCTGTTTCAACCAGTGATATGTATAAAAGTGAAGTTGTTGCCAATGATAATCAATCTCCTAATGAAGACTGTTGATTTTTTTTTTTTAAAAGAATGCATCAAATTTACTATTGAACAAATGACTAAGAGTTGGCAGACAAACTTATGTGCTTAGGAGCAGCTATCTAAACTCCTGAACACTCTCCCCATTCGCCCCTGCAACATACGCCATGTCTATAAACCACCTGTACTTCTCTGTACCTTAGACTGATTGTTCTTCAGTCTGTGAGCTTCATCCACAATGAGACAGGCCCAGTCAATTGAGCCTAGTATGGCCATATCAATTGTGATCAGTTCATAGGAGGTGAGAAGCACGTGGAACTTCACAGCAGCCTCCTTCTGCAAAGGAAAAGGACAAACATGGTAACGGGATAGGGGAATGCCCCATGACAAAAGTAGATGCAGCATTTCTCCATATGATGACCCCTGGTCAAACAGCACATCAAAAACTTTTCACACCCACAGCTTCCTGTCACAAGATTCAAAATGCTACCCAAACCATTCTAGCCTTTTAATCCCCCATTTTTCTCTCAACACATGTAAGTCTCCTCAACCCCCTCAGTACCTGCTACTTCTGGACAGTTGCCAAAACATTGTAACAGAGAAATTTAACCATTAAGCAGCAAATAGAGGCATGTTAGGGAAATGAGATTTGGAGAAGAGTGGCTCATCAAAAAGTTAAACCACTTATCTTTTTAAGTCTTATCGTGGAACTTTAAATTACTGTTAGTTACTTGGTGCAGTTCAATTTCAAGGGAAGCAAAGGAGTCCTAGCTATCTCTGCCAGTGGAAAAGCTTTAGCGCCCATCTTGCTTTTACCAGGAAAAGTAAAGTTCTACAAAATCTAGCCACCTAGATCAGGCTCCTCCCTCCTGTCTGGGCATAGAATGCAATTTCTCAGATGTCTAGGTATGGCCTCACTGTCAGTCAGCTCCTCAAGAGATTAAAAAGTAGCTGATACTTTTTTGTATGTTTGTCTTTTTCATACAATGGCAATTCTGACAGTAACTTAGATCTGTAGAAATGATGCACAACTTCACGGATTAAGTAGAAGCAAGGACTTGCCTACGGTCAGTATTATCTTAGTCAACTCTCTTTTCCCAGTACTGAATTAGTTCAGACTAGTAGGAGTGTTTAAACAGTCTAGAGCAGGAGTCTAAATGCCCACTAGCCATCAATTTGCAGTTGTTTCCCCTTGGAAACTACAAGTATAATCGGTTCCCAGGGACATCAGAGTATCTGAATCTCAGCTGCTGAAAGCCAGTCTTAGCACATCTCTTCTTTCAGTTCAGGCTTGCGTTACAGCAGAGTTCTGTACCTTCATTCTGGATGCTTTTTTGCCTCCACGTATGGCATTATCCTCAAATGTGAACTCATTCTCACGGATGATGGCTCGGCTGTCTTTGTCCCCCACGTAGGTCACTACGTACATATCTGGGGCCCACATCTCAAATTCTCGTTCCCAGTTGATGATTGTGGACAGCGGGGCACTCACCAAGAAGGGACCCTTTGAGTGGCCCTATGAATTGAGTCAGTAAGAGCATTAGACAAATGCAACCACTAACACTGGCAGAATCTCCCTGGGTAGCAATCTCCCAGCTCTCACCTCTTTGTACAAGGAATATAGGAACACAGCTGTCTGCACAGTCTTTCCCAGACCCATTTCATCAGCCAAGATTGTATCTGTGCCCTGGGCCCAGGAGAAGCGCAGCCAGTTCAATCCTTCCAGTTGGTAGGGATGCAGGGTCCCCCCTGTTACATCGAGGTACTCCGGTTGCCGGTCGTATTTCACTGTTGGCTACAGTGGAAAGAAGGAAGAGTAGAGATCCTTTACCTTAGCTAGACAGCTACCAAGACTCCTTTCCCAGTCACCCATACATTCCCTAGTGCAGATGAGACTTCACAGATGACAGCCAGACAAAATTCCCAAATGGCCAAAGGCATCCACTAAGAAGCATTTCCCCCCCCTTTTTTTTTTTTTGATAAAACCCTTTCACCAAGAGCCAGCCGGTGTCTCACCCAATGAACAGGGTGGGCCTCTGTCTGAAGGCTCTATGACCCATTTGTTCTTTGGGCCAGGAAGGAACTCTAAACCATATGCTCTTCACTCTTTGGTTTCCTATTTACCCACTGCCTCCCTCCCCAAGATATGCAGCTGTATCAGGTGGCTCCTAAGCAATAAACAGTAACTTACATCTACTGTGGGAGTCTCAGGGGGCCTTTCCAGTTTCCGCATCTTCACTTTCTTTAACTTCTTACCAGGCCTGCCCTCTTCACCTCTCATCAGCTCCCTGTGCAGAGACAGTCCCAAGAACACGCAAGTTTAATGGCTTTTGTAACAGACACAGGGAAAACTATTGCAAAGAACAGAAGGGTGATCACCCAACTCGAACAGGCTTAAGAGAACAGGGCTGGAACCTTCATGAACTGGTGGAGAGCCACAAGATCCCTGCCCAAAGGAATAAGGACTCAGCAACGAGAAGATGCTTCTCTGCTGTCTCCCTATATTAATCCAGCCGGTGCTAGGGGCTGACATACTCCAGTGTTTTCTCTTGAGGAAAGGGAAAGGAGCACAACCTCTAGGTACTTCTCTTACCTGTGATTCCAGTAGGCTTGCTTGTAGAGGTCATAATCTTGGATATCCACATCTTCGCTTTCCCAGGATGCCTGGTCATAGGGTAGGTCTCTCCATTTAATCAAATAGTGGACATTCCCCTTCTTATCCACACTGCGGAAGAAACCAGTCAATCAAGTACAGTGAAATGACAGTATTCGCCCAATCCACTCAAATGGGGGAGAGCAAAAGGATCCCTTAATGAAGCACCAGAAACAGAAGAACAACGTCTGTCATACCAACAAAAGAACTCCTGCTATTTCCCCCAGTTGTATTGCAGTTTACCTTATCCGCTCTCCCTTAGCCCTGCTTAAGGTCTTTGTTGAAAATCCTATTTGCTACCTCCCCTACCTATGATTAAGGATCCTGTGGATCATCATCCACTCAGGCTTGATCCCGTATCGATAGAAACGCTCTTCCATCTCAGCATATTTGGGGTCCTTGTTTTTTCTCTTTCGACTTTTCTCCTCTTCCCCTCCAAAGTCTCCTGAGGGTGGCTCATCCATATCATTTTTGCGCTGGTAGTTACGAAACATGACCTGGCAGTGCAGCTCCAGCTGGAGTCAGGACGGAAGCAGTTAGTAGGTGTTTTGCCCTCAACCATCCAAAGTATCTCCCCCCAACTATCCACCCCTATGATGTGGTTAGAGCCCTCCACTCACCTGCAACTCTGACACCCAAGAGCAGTGCCAGTAGGACATGCCCTGCCATTTGACAAAGAACTGCCTTTCAGGCCGACCCTCCAGAGGCTTAGGGGGAGGAGCATTAGGGTCTGCATCAGGTGGACGTGGAGGGGGAGGGCCAACTGGGGGCTGACCCCATTTCCAGATCAGGATCTTCTGCACCTTTCCTTTCAAAGCTGGGCACTGAAAAGTTAAGCAGAGCTTGTTGCAGCAGAGCGTATGTACTCTTAACACACAAGCACTGAGGAGTAGAAACAGACAGTGTCACAGTTCTCTTCGTTACAGCTTTACTACCCAGATGGAATTTGCTTTTTGGACTTGGAAGCTTTCATCCTCTTATCTCCAGCATTTCGTTGAGCTTTCTCCAGTTTCTTTTTTTTCTTTTCCTTAAGACTGACAAACCCCAAACTGAATTCAATGTCTCAATTTAGCTGTCTCCCCAGGGCCGCACCAGTTCAGAAATTCTACATGAAATACAGAGATTGCTAGGCTTGATGAGCCCAGTTGTCTATCCAACCACAACTCCACTGAAAGTTTGTACAGAAAATATTTTGCTGTAGAACTACCGGCCCAGCACAGGGCTATGTCCTGAAGCAGCTTTTTTTTTGTTCATCATCTCAGAAGTCCTTGTCACCCAATGACATCACCTAACACCATTTATAATATTTCAAGAACTTCCTGGAAAAGTGTGACATTTCTCCCAACCATCTACTACGAAAGGGCTCGGCATTACAGCGCTTGCATTGCAAAAAAACCTCTTTGGCTCAGCATCAGTTTAAAGTATTTTTTTTAAGCACTGAATTTGCTTGCACTCCTTCTCCTGCTTCTACATACCTACAGGATCCAGGAAAATTGAGCCTTGGCATCCTGGACCCAAAACTGCCCAACTACCCTGAACGTGGGCAAACCTTGTGCGACTCAATGGCTGTAACCCTGTCCTTCCTGGAGAAAGCAGCCAATTGACAAGGTGTAATCCAGCCACAAAAAGTCAGGCCTTGATGTTTTATGACAAAAGTGTGAGAGGAGATAAGAGTCTTCGGAGGACTAAGCACTTCTGGGAAAGTACGATGATCCAAAGGGATTAGATCAATCATCTCTTGTAGCAATAGGAGAATGGTACTAGCAGAAACTCACAGTGCAGCGAGGACACAGCCACTCTCCGTTCGGAATCTCTGGCAATGGGGGATTCAGACAGTGGATATGATAGGATGAAGGACAAGCATCACAGCACAGCAGCTCTCCTCCATCCTTGCAGACTCTGCAGAACTCCATATGGTGGTCATCCTCTTCCTCAGCATCCCCCACAACATCTTCCAGGATTTCCTCACCTTCAGAGTTATCCTCCTTTGCTTCCCACTGAATGCCCTCTTTTTCCTACAGGAGAGGGGAATCAGAAAACCAAAGTCACACATTTGTGATTATTTTATTACCACAGAAGAGCGGCCCCAAGTCACATGACATCCCCCTCCATGATCTCTTGCGCAGCTTGGGGGAACCCAGTACTTACACAGTGTGGGCAGCTCCATTTACCCTCTGGGGCTTTCTCCATGTCTGGGTCCAGGCAAACCATGTGGTAGGCACGAGGGCAGGTATCGCACAATATAATTTCTCCTCCCTGCTGGCACACCTCACAGTAGTCCTGGTGATCAGTCTCGTAGCCATCCACAGCCACTGTGGAGTCCTCCTCACCTGCAGAGGGTGGTGAGGAGTTACAGCAGGACAAGCCACAGGTACAGGCTTCCTACAGCAAAGGAGGGTACTCTCCCGACAGCCTACGTAGTAATACAGAGATCCAGAATCCAAAACTCTTGCTCTGCCTACGTAAGTACACAGGGCAGGGAGCAAGAGCTGGAACAGGAGTAAAACAAGCCCCTTTGTGCTTCCTCCCACCCATGAAATTAAATGTGTAGTTGAGGCCAGGAAAACTCAGCACTGTGTCTGTTCCCCTACCAAGGTGAAAAAACTCCTGAAAACCTTTTCCTTATTAAAAATATATCAGGTTCTTCCTTCCCAAACAATTCTCCTCCCTCAAGTATGCTGTTAAATATCCAAATTCTGACAGACATTCCTCTAACCTTTCTGCACACTTAGCTGTGCTTCTGTCTCCAGCTGACAGCAAGCATCAATACCTTTCTTTTTCTTTTTCCCAGCTTTGAGTTTTTTCCGACTGCGGCTACTACGGCTTGTAGATCCATCTGAAACAGAGTAGCTGTTGATGCTGGCATCGTCGAAGTCTGACTCCACATCCAGATCATCATCTTCACTCTGAGGTAGGCAAGGAAAAAAAAAAAAAGCTATGCTACTCCGGCACGCATGCTGGGGGCAGCAAACAGACACGCATCCCAGCATTTCTAGCATATCACCACCTCCTCCTCAAAAGGTCAAGGCAGGAGCATCACTTACTGATGATCTTTTACGCTTGGAACCAAATCCTCCCAGTTTGATTTTCAAAGGTGCCACCTTCTTTGTTTTAGGTTTCTTGATATCAGGCATACGAGGACTGGCCTTCGGCTTCCGCCGGGCATTGGGTCCTAGGAACAGAGGAGCCTGCAAGTCAGAAAGACTATTGCCTTGACACCACTTACCCTCTACCATTCTGTCAGACTCTTCATCTCACCTTTGCCCTCCTTTGTCTTGGCTTTCCTGAGCGGCACATCTACAGGGGGCTGCGGCAGGACAGCATCCACGTTTGTCACCATGCTCTCCACTACTGCAACAGCTGCAGCTGCAGCAGCTGCCACAGATGCACCTGAACTTCCCTTGAAGGGGTTGTTTGTGCTAAACTCCCTCCATTTGGCTCCCAGTACCATCATCATTTTCGACACTGCTATTTTAGGGTTCTTGGCTGCAATAAGTGGCCTGCATACAGTTAAAGAAGGAAGAGTTACTGAACCACCCTGAAACCTAGATCATTATTCCTCCCTGCCACCACCCCCATCAGCACCTCTTATCTCAAACTACATTCCTTTGAAATCTCTGATCACAACAGCCGATGAATCTCTCCACTCCTATCCTTCACTCTGTGTGGAGGATGCAAATGCTTAGGGGTTTGGAAAGTGAAATGGAATCTAGCATACTAGGGAAGAAAGGGGACTGGGAGTGAAGACTTACATCCTCTCACTCACTGCAAACAAAAAAAATAAGGATCGGTTATTTTACTGTTGCTTCAGTTTTTGCTCTAGGTAGGATGCTAGAGTCGCTAATGTGCCTTCAGGTTCCAAAACCAAGGAACCTAGTCCTTGTCCCATCTCTTTTTTCCAGAGTCCTTCCAAGTGCAAGCTTGCAGTTCACCTGACAAACTGGCTGAAAGCTTTGTAGTTGGTGAGAGTGCGGTAATCCTCCTCTGTGAAGATATGATCAATATCCTCCATGCCCCAGTCTTCCAGGAGCTGAGCAGATGACTTCGGCTCCTGTGCAAAGAGAATTGCAGCAATTCTAAGAAAACGTTCTAGTTCTGCTCTAGGAAAGAGCAGAACTTCCACACCTCTACAGACGACACAATGGGTCAGGACCAGGGGATTTCCAGCCCCCCTGCCCCCCTCCCCCACTTATCACTGCCATAGGACACAGCCTCAATAGAACATCAGTGGAAGTGGGAAAAGTCTTTGGATTCAATATACATTCTAGGTGTGTTTAAAGCAGAAGAGGGGAAGGAATGCCAGGTGGGAAAACAGTCAAGTTGAGCAGGTCTAGCGGAGGAAGTGGAGACTGAACAGCCCCAATTCCATTCGCCACCACAAATGGAGAGCACAACGATCCCCAAAATCAGATACATGGGAATGAGGACCAAGCAGTCAGTCAGCAGGGTAGCTTCTCACCTTTGAGTCATCATCTTCTTCCTCTTCTTCCTCCTCCTCCTTGCGCTTGGCGTTGTGCTTCTTTTCCTTCTTGGGCCCTAATTTCTTCTTTTTCTTCTTCCCAGGAGTATAGTCACTGCCCTCACTGTCAGAGCGCAGAACCTCCTCCTCTTCCTCCACAAACTCATTCCCCTCACCAGAGCTGTCCCCCAGCTGGGGAGGGAGGGAGAGAGAAGATCAGGCAGCTGTGAGAAAACACCCTGGATAAGCACTAAACACCACACTCTCCCCAAGCTCTAGAGGGTTCATACAAAGGATTGTTGCCATAGGCCAACAGCACCCTCACCCCATATATCCGTACTTTAGAGTGTGACCTTAGGCATCCTTTTCCTTACCTCCTTCTTCTGACGCTTGCTGAGCTTGGGCACTTTTGGTTCCTTTAATTTCTTGGGTTTCTTCTTCTTCTTGATTTTGGGTGTCTCAGCCTCTGACAGAAGCTCTTCTTCTGGTTCTTCGTCAGGCTCTGGAGCAGAAGAGGTGACAGGTCTCATTCAAACTCCATCTGTGCACTACAGCATAGCCCACTTCTCAGACAGATCACTCAGCTTGTCTACTTCTTGCTACATACTTACAAACATAGAAGTGTTTACAAATCCTTGCTTCCTTACTCTTCACAACAGATGCTAGGAAATCATATAATACCTTACACCACTGCACATGGTTTCCCCCCTCCCCCCAACACCACCTATCTCCACAATATTCCTTCTTCAAGCACAGTTGCACTCGGATCTTGGAGACCAGAAGTCTGCCATAACCCAACGAGAAGAGGAGAGAGCATAGACTAGATGGCCACGTCTAAAGGAGACAAAACGGTGAACGCATTTGCGCACCTGACTAGCATACTGTTTCAGTCCACGGGTCTTCAAGAAAGAAAACCGCAACTATCTAGCCCCTTCTGCAGCACAGAGCATCCTACAGCCACATGCAAAGTACAGGCCAGTAAGCCACTCACTTGGCAGCGGCGTCCTCCTCCATTGGAAAGCTGTTACTCCGCAACTCTCTTCCGAGCCGGATTTGACACAACCTTCCCCCAACCCCTTCCCTCTGCGCCAACAGCTAACAAGCTCACTGCCCGGCCAGAGGAACACACGCCAGCTCCCCACCACCGCACACTCCCATCTGTGCAGCCCCCCCCCCCCCCGCCTTCCCTGCCTGCCCCCCGCCCAACGGGCAGGGGCAGCCAGACAGCCCTTCCCTTTGTGGCAGGCTGCGGGAGCAGCCCGGCCACCCGCCCTCCTCGCCGCCCCGCCCACCGCACACAGCCAGAGTCACTCCTTCTCCCTCCAAGGGAAAATGGCCTCCTGACCACAGGAGCTGGGCAGGATGGAAGAAGCCACAGGTCAGGGGAGCTACCGCAGCCAAGGGTGAAACGGCTGAGGTTGAGCTCTCGGAACATGGGGTCCTGAGCGTGGCCCCTGCCATATTGCCAACCAACGGGTGTCTCTTCACTCCCGTGGTCCTGCAACACCAGGTCCTTCAGGCATCCCACCGCTTCTTCTCCCCCAAGTTCTGATTTAGAGCCTCTAGTGTCCCATCCTTTCCAACTTATTACCTAAAGCTGCCCAGTCAGCAGGGATTTTAACAGTTTTTCTTCACCAAGATTTTCCTTACAAGGCTTACTGACAGTCCCCTTCTGCCAAAGATTTCGGAGGTGCCAAAAAACCATAGTCAAAGCTCAAGAAAAAATGCCAAACAAAAAACCAAAAAGCCCACAGCACCATCTTCCCTTTCCAGCTGCAACATTTCTCTTATATGACACTACAACACTACAGCACGAGTTAGTAGGAAAACTCAAACTTGTCTTGCAGTCCAGCGTGTCAGGATATACATTATTCCTTTTCACAAGGAAGCACAGAATTCAGATGTAGGTCCACAGAGCAAGTCATCAAGATCAGCAGCAGCAGCAACACCACAAAACCCAAACCAGAAGAGTACCCGGGGCTCTAACTCAAGTCTCGTGTTGATGACGAGGATGCAAACATGGGGGAAAAGGCAAGGTACAAAGACTACGAGAAAAGCATAAGGTGAGCAAGCAGCACGAAGTGAGAACCACAAGAAAACTCAATAATTGGGTGTGGTGATGAAGGAAAGTGGGTCACGCAACAGCCCAGGGCATTTTGCTCTGGACGTCAGCCGGTCTGAACTCCCAGATGAAAGAAAGCCAGGCACTCTGCCCTTTCCCATACTACCCCCCTTCCTCCTCCCCATTCACAAAATATGAAACTCGCAGGCATTTCAGTACCCCGTCAGAATCGGATGCTCTGCCTCCACCCCTTACACCTCCTCAAAGCACTGGCCCCGACAACCTGCAACGGCTTGTAACAGTCAGCTCCACCTGACACAAAGCCACGAGCCTCGCACTTTGAAGTAACCCTAGGACTCGGATACCAAAATCATAAACATATGCATAACTCGTAGTAAAAAACCAAAAAAAAAACCCCCAAAAAACCCCAAAAAACATTCCCCAGCACATCACGTATTTCACATATTCAGCTTGAGACCCGCACTACCCCCATTTCACATGCACGCCCTGCAGGCTCTCCATACCTGGATGCTGGGGTATAGCGTTGTTCAACAGGATCTCCATCTCATCATCATCGCTGCCCCCGGAGCACGGTGACGGGGACCCAATGCCCGATGCCATGTCCTCCGAAGCAGGGGAGGCCTGGGCTTTTACAGGGTGTCCTCTCCTTGCCAGTCAAGCCAGTACTTCATTGAAGAGAGAAAGAGAAAGTTACAGCAGACCTGAACTCCGTTTTCCCAAGCAATAGTGCTACCAAGAGGATCTGTGAGAAAGCTTAGACAGCAACTTTACTGGATTTGGAGCCCACGGATAATAGAAAGACTGGCAGCAAGTATCAGCTTAGAGTTGTGATGAAGCAGGCTTTGAAGACACTAGATGTTAAACTGAGTCAGCAACTCCTCTCTGGCGAGGAAGCCAAAACAGCTGTCCTACAGGAAAATTCCCCCGTCCTCTGCAGCCAGGTGCCCCCGGTTATTTCTACCTCGGGCTGGGAGAAGGCAGCGAGGCAGGGAAGGCAGCTGGGCTTCCAAAGGACACCTTGGGCCAGCCGGGACGCTGTCAGCGGGCCGCGGCAGGGAGCGGGCGGTCCGCCCCGGGGCCCGGTACGGCGGACAGCGGCGGAACCGGCGCTCTGCCGGCAGCCCCGAACTCGCCCGCCCAAACTTGGCGCGCCGGCCCCGGGCTGACAGGGCCAGGGCCAGGGCCGCGGCCGCAGAGGCAGGCCAGCGCCCTCCTCCTCCTCCTCCTCGGCCGCCGGCCCCACACAAAAGGCAGGGCAGGCTCGGCGGCGCCGGCAGCCCCGCTCCGCTGCCCGCCGCACCCGCGCCCCCGCCCGGAGCGGGGCTGCGCGGCGCAGGGCGGGGGCGGCGGGAGGGGGCGGGGGGGGTGTGGGGGGAGCAC
>JAVKLA010000030.1:1128623-1166311 GCA_034782735.1 Sagittarius serpentarius | reverse complement strand
TCCTGGCAGGACCTGTGGCCCCGTGGAGAGAGGAGCCCAGGCCGGAGCAGGTTTGCTGGCAGGAGTTATGACCCCGCGGGGGACCCAGGCTGGAGCTGGCTGTGCCTGAAGGACTGCAGCGCGTGGGAGGGACCCCAGGAGCAGGGGAAGAGTGTGAGGAGTCCTGCCCCTGAGGAGGAAGGAGCAGCAGAGACAACATGTGAGGAACTGACCCCAACCCCCATTCCCTGTCCCCCTGCGCCGCTTCGGGGGAGGAGGGAGAGAAATAGGGAGTGGACTTGAGCCAGGAAGAGGGAGGGGTGAGGGGGAGGTGTTCTAAGATTTGGTTTTATTTCTTATTATCCTACTCTGATTTGTTTGGTAATAAATTATGCTGATTTCCCCAAGCTGAGTCACTTTTGCCTGTGATGGTAATTGGTGAGTGATCTCCTCCTGTCCTTATCTCGACCCATAAGCCTTTTCTTGTATTTTTCTCCCCTGTCCAGTTGAGGAGGTGGGGTGATAGAGCGGCTTGGTGGGCACCGGCCACCCAGCCAGGGTCAACCCACCACACTCTCCATACCTGCAAGGTGGCTACTGGAAGAGGACAGAGTTAGTTGTTCACAGCGAGGGATGGCAGGGGGACAAGAGGCACTGAGCATAAATTGAAATAATAGATATTCAGACAGGATATAGGGAAACATGTTTGCTCTGTGAGGACAGACAGGCATTGCAATAGGTTTTCTAGAGAGGTGGTGGAGTCTCCATCTTTGGAAGTTTTTCAAGACCAGACCCTGTAAAGTCCAGAGTAACCTCATCAGATCTGATAGCTGACGCTGATTTGAGTAAAAGGTTGGGCTAGAGACTGCCTTAATTATTCTATGATCCTAAATCTAGACACCTGCTCTCAAAGCTGTTCACAGTGGAGTAGGGGTTGGTCAGTATGACACGGTTCCCCACAGCGGTTTGCAGGGGTTAGATAGACACTCCCTCACGGAGCCCACGTAGACTGTGATTCACTTCAAAAGGAAAGTGGAATTCTCTGTCTAGAGGAAATGCAATGCACAGATCTAGAGCGGGGATCTATTAAAGACAGAAGCGTGTGCTGACCTCATGGGTAGGAAAAGATTCATTCTGGCAACAATATGTTAAACAATGAAAGTGGAAGTCTAATATGAAAGCAGACAGCTATCAATTTGCCCATCCTTTTGCCTTGTTGGGCAGGTCCACCACCCAAACAGGTTTCTTAGAGGAGCTTCTACTAGTTTGTCAAGCTGTTCTGAGTGGATTTCACCCTTCTTGGTGGATGAAAACATTGTGTGCAGGCTTGCGTAAGTTTAAAGTATAAGATAATCCAGCAAGACAAGGTGAATGTGCAAGAATGTTGTTGGTTTCAAGTGAAATGATTAAATGCCTCAAAAAAATCTCAAGGAGGATGTGACAGCTTTTGCTAGAGCCAAAACCCTGCAATGACTGCAGAGTGAACAGACTGCTGAGACCTTCGTCTTGACCGAGGCAAAGTGAGTGAGACCGAGACTCTGTGAGAAACCATGACCTGCTCTAACACATGTGCCCAGACCAGCCAGGTGTCACGTGGAGGTGACTTGTCTCCACAGACAAACTATTTTTATCAAGAGGTGTTCAATAAACACCTCTAGAGAAGACAATACGTAAGCACAGTCCATACTGTGTGAGATCAGCAGTCTATCTACAGCTGGTATTCTATCTCAAATCGTGGATGGTGAAGGGATAACGTAAGAACAGTGCAATCATGTAGTTATGCTCCCTCAAGTTCTCTTCCTGCTTCCAGCATATTGTAGCCCAGGGATTTCCCGAGCCGGAGGTGACCTATTTGTATTCAGTAGTCCTTGGGGAACTTTTCTTTCATGACTTTTTTCAGTTGCTTTTTGAGTCGAAGTAAAATTTACCATCTACATCATCCAGTGCCAGGAGTGCCAAGGAGTTCCACGGCTTAATCGTATCTGGGGCAAAGAACCACTTCCCTGTACTAATTTTTGAATCACCACCTGCTAGATTCAGTTCAGTGCTGGAAGAGACAGTGGAAAAAACGTCCCTATTCCCCTTCACCTTATCACTGACGATTTTATAAACATCTACCATACTCCCCCTCAGTAACCCCCACTTTTTTTTTTTTTGAGGCTAAAGAGTCCTTGTCTTGATAGTCGTTCCTCACAGAGGAGCCGTTCTGTACTTTTGAACATCCTTATTGCCCTCCTCAGCACCTTTTCCCTTCGGCTGCAGCCTTTGTGAGCCCTGTGGTGGGTTGGTCAAAACCTACATGGTGTTGACGGTGCGGATGCACTGATGTGAGTAGGTGTAGACCTCATTTGCAAGGGGTAAGTCAGTTCAGGTTGGATTTTCCTCATCCCTTTGTTAGATGAAATTTCAGCTGTTGTTTTAAGGCCAGTCACTCACGCTTCTCTTAAGCTCTGTAGTTCTTCGCAGCCAACGCTCATCTTTTCTAACTCGAATAATTTTGTCTCCAACAGATTTGTTATTTTATTATTCATCCCTTATTCATAAGTCACAGTCCAAGCCCCAGCACTGGTGTCTTATAACTCCACTGAGAAAACCAACCATCTAGCCTCATTCTCTGTCTTATCTTTTAGGCACCTTTTACCCCCGGGTGGGAACCTCTTCGCTAAATTCCTTTAAGCACCATTGGTGAGAGGCCTTTTGAAAATCCACATGGGCCACTGTTCACCTGCTTGTTGACTCCTTCAAAGAAGGACTGTGAGACACAGCAGCCCTTTATAAAAGCCATGATGAGTCTCCCCCAGTAATTAGATGTGACTGCATGCCGATTGATTTTGTCCTTTATTATAGCTTCTACTAATTTGTTCAGCACAGACATCAAGCTCCCTGGTCTGAAATCCCCCAAGAGCCTTTTCTCAAATTGTGTCTGCTAGCGAGCCTTTAAAAGCAACTTTAAGCTGCCATAAAGAGAGTTCCTGCTGTGGAAATCTCCCAGGCTTTCCTGCCATGAACACCAGGGCAAGAAATCTGTTTAGTCTTTTGCCCATCATCACCTTTTCATTTTTTCTGCGTGACCTTTCCTTATATATGAGCCCTTCAGCCTCAGAGACACCAAACAGCAGACTTCTAAACTGGCAGCAAAGATCACTGAGAGTAGAAAATAGACTGGGTATTTTTGAGGGGAATTTTTTTTTTTTTTTTAAATTGGTGAGCGGACAGAAACACAGAAGCAAGAATCTGCTAACGGTGGTGTTATTGAAGCTAAGCCGATAATCTCAAATTTGATGTTACAGATACCGTAATCAAGATCTCAGGGACCTGTAATGAGACGCGTACATGCACGGTCTTTGGAAGCTGTGGCAAAGGAGCGTTTCTCTGCAGAGCACTGAAGGTACGGTTTTGACTGTCCCTCACTGAAAAGGAAAGCTACAGGTGGAGCAGGCTGGTAGCAGGGAGACAGAAGAGCTGAAACCGCTTGGATTATCCTTGCTAGTTAATGTCTGAGAGCCACAGGCCATGTTCTTTGCGTCTGCCTCTAAAAGAACCTCAAGCACTCATTGTTCTCCACCAAAGCTGCCGAGAGGTCTCAAGTTATCGGCTGTGTAAGGAGGCAACGGTACCACAGCTGGATCGTCATCCTCCTAATGACAAGATGCTGTCTTGAAAGCCTGAAGGAACTCTCTGTGTCGTGACTGACCTTATGTGGCCCAGGAGGTGGAGGAAGCATCTCTTTGCCTCTCAGCGAAGATGAATACGAGCCCCTGAAGGCCGTCTGCCGAGACCGCGGCCTTTTCCCCGGCAGGGACAGAAAAGAGCAATTCGTAATACAGATGCTACCTAGGCAGAAACTTCTTTCTGTTTTCAGGCGGAAAATGAATTTCTTGCTAGTATTCTTGCTCTGGGGGGGGACGACAGGGGGAATGACACGGACATGGCACGTGCACGTGCGCACACACGCACTCTATGAGCAACTGCTGCAGGGGATGAGGAGCTGCAGAAACTAGAAGGAAAGGAAAACACCAGTGAGGGAGGAAGAGGTGCTGGTATAGGTGCGAGATGGGGGCAACATTGACTGCTGGTGCTGTCTGAGGGGAGAGGAGAAGGTGACGCTGGAGGATGGGCAGACAACCCCAAAAAAACGGTTGAAAAGAATTCACCGTCCTCCCCTCCCACAGCACCTCCCCCCCGCCCCCCTTTCCCGTGACCACCCCACTCGGATGACAGCCATGTGCCTCTCCCAAGCGCTCGGGAGTTGCCCAGGGCCCTGGCTGGCGTGGGGTGCTGGACCGAGGTGAGCCAGAGGTTGGGCCCGGGGTGGGCACCTCTCGCCAGAAGCAGCAAACCAGCTGCTCGGCGGGCAGAGCCCACAGGACATGCAAAACCCACGGGGATTTTGATGTTTTTTTTTTCTTTTTTTTGGAGGGGGGAGGTGAGAAACCCTGGCTGTACTTTCGTAGGAGCCGGCAGGCGTGCCCCGAGGTGAGATGCGTGCCTGGCATCTCACTGCCCGGTCCTGGGCGTCTTCTCTCCTGAGGCTATCTCACCAATAGCACCGTCAAAATGTCGAAGGAGCACAGCGAGGTGGGACACAGGCTTATGCATGGGGCTGGGAAATGAGGTGGAAAAAGACAGCTAGAAAAACCTTGCTGAGCATGCCGCGGGGTCAATGTCTCCGAGAGGGACTTATTTTAACCCTGGAGTGCTTTGGGGCTGCCCTGGGGGTGCAGACAGAGAACGCGGCATTGGGGCGCAGAGCAGTGCAGCTCACAGCGCAAACTGCACAAGCTCGCTTAGTAAATCGGAAACCAAGAGGAAATAACGACGAGAACGCCAAACCTCAGAAAAATCACCCAACTTTGCTTTAGAGATGGAAGGTATTTCTCTTCATAAATGTGGATACTTTTTACCTGCTGTAGGTGATACTTAAGCCCCACTTTTCATCTTTTTTCTAACCAAGAAATTAGATTATTGTGAGGATTAGAACCGTGAAGACATTCGAGACTTAGGATGGCTTGTTTTTAATGACAGATACGTGACATCAAAGCTGAGACCTCCGTATTTAGCTCGTGAGGTCTGATCACACCGCGGCTGCCTACTGCCTAGAGGTGTCATACCCCCCGCTTCGTCTCCTGAGGGCCTCATGGAAGAGGACTTCCACTCTGGGCTCCTTGGCAAGTAAGTTCTGCAGGCTGCCCGTGCTTTTAGTATCACAGGATCCCAAAGAAAGCCTCCCTTTGAACAAATACTGAGATTCGCCTTGCACCTCTAGGTTCACTAGGCAACTGAAGAGGCGTGGAAGGTGCCCAGTGCCCCGTGGTCAGGTCTGGCAGCACATGCGCAGCAGCTCGCGGGGACCAGTGTGCCCAGACCATCCAGCTCCCCAGATGTTTCCAGCTTGCTTACCTCTCTGCTGGTGAGGAGCCAAGGGTGCACGAGGGCTTGCTGGCTAGCGATCGCCGTCACTGCGAAGGTCTCGATCCACGCACCAAAACTGCAAGAAGCTCATATCAAAACAGAACCAGGCAGGCTCTTTGGCTACTTGTTCATCCAAATCACGGTCGTCCCCTCCCGTGCCATGGCTGGTTCTACGTCTGTTGTGCTGCAGTTCACCTCCCCTCCTTTCTCACTTCCTGATGTGCTTGCGGCTGGCCACAAAGCATGAACTTTGCTATCCAAAGCTGATAAGCTAAAGCACATCCTATGATAGCAAATGTAATTGTGAAAGAAGCAACACCCAGGTGTCCTTGCAACTGAGGAGACCTGCCCTGGGTCACAGTGCCAAATGCTTGCTCGTCTTTACTCCCGTGCTAACTCAGCCACCCCCAGGACTGACAGCGGAAAATTAAAACATCCCCCTCCCCATCTATTGCCAAACAAGAGGTAGAAGTGAAATACAGGAAGTGAGAGCAAAGTTGGTTTAATCACTAGCCAGTGCAAAGGCTCGGAGTCCTGTCAGTCCCATGGGCCTGGGCGCTTCGGGGCTGAGCTCCTGCCCGGGGGCCCAGCTGTGCGCCGCTGGCATGTGGCAGGGACCTGAAAAGAACCGAGCTCTGAAGAGGTGTCGGTGCCTGTGGCAGGCAAAGGCATGTTTGCCGCAAACGTCAGTCCCTGTCGTTCAAGGCTACAGGAGGCAGGATGCTGAGAAAGTACAAGGGCTGATTTAGCAGGACGCCTGCGACCTAGCGCTGCCAAGTGTAGCTGGGGAGGGACCTGCCCTTCTGCAGCGCCCATCTGGCACTCTGTTGCTTCAAGTCCTGTTTCTGCTTTGGCAGTCCCAGCACATCTGGAAGAAGACATGGGTCATGAGGACACTCCTAACCCTACCGCCGTCCTTCCCCAGGAGCGGCTGCCCCGAGAAAAAGGCGCCGTGCCTATGGGCTCCCTCTTTCTCTGCAGCCCTTGCCTGGCTCCTCTGCCTGCTGTCTGTTGCTGCTGGTGTTTGACTTTCTCACTCCCTGCCTGCCTTGTTCTGCCATCACTGCCTCCTCATTCAGGGAGTGACGTGCCAAGGGATATATGTTCCGGCTGCTCATAAATCCTTGGAGGGTACAATAGCACCCGAACAACTGATCTCACCCTGCTCCTTTTTAGTGCCTCTCTTTTTCAACCAGACCCCCTTTCGCGCTTCCTAGTTGCTGGGATCTTTGTTCTCACAGCTTTGTGTGTCTCTTCAGTTCCCATCAAGGCTCTGGTACTGATAAAGGCTTGCAGATATCCCGGGGGGAGTGTGTGTGCGTGTGTGTATCTTTCTTCCTTTGCAAAAGGACCGTCTGACACCCTCTGTGGGACATTTCACCTATCCTGCGGCCCTCGGCCCCCCGCACAGATGTGCACACACCTGGCTGAGCCTGGCAGTCCTGGCTTTACCGTGTGTGTCAGAGGAGGAGGACACAGTGGCACTTCGCCCCACAGCACCCCTCACCCAGCCAGGTTCACTCACCTCACTAGGTCTCAGTGCATCAGCCCATCAGTTCTGTCTCCCCTCGCCCGGATGGGTTCACACCTCTGCCCCTCGCTGTCTCTTGGAGGCTCAGCTTGTGGGGAAGAGCCGCACAACCCCCGGCATTTCCTCACTGCTCTCCGAATTGACAGCCGGTAAGACCAGATTACTGGGGCGTGTGTCGGAGGCTACACCCTGATGCTGCAGATCCCAACACGCCTGCCGCCCTGGAGTGCTGACTCCAGCAAGCAGGAGCAAGAACCCAACAGAAGGAGGGACGCAGGGAGGTGGGAAGGCAAGGAGAAGAGCGGAAAGCGTGCTGCGACAGAGGGGCTGCTGGGGTTTGAAAGGATGACTGATAAGCCCCAGGACTCTTCAGACCTCTTTGTGCAGGGAAATGCGGAAGAGCACAGCAACGGGGTGAATCCACGTGTGGGGCCATGCTGGAAGAACCATAGCAGGGCCAGAGCAGCCGTGTTTTACTTTCTGAATGGTTCAGACAGGAAAAGCAGAAACTTCCAGGCTGCGTGAGCAGTTTCACCTCCCAGGGCGGTGGGGACAGCCAACGCTTCCCAGGCCTGCTGGGGGAATGGCAGGCTTTTCTTCCAAGCCATTTCAGCTCCCCAGTCACACAAGTCACGTTTTTCCCGGACTCCCAAGGGCTCTTAGGAAAGGGCTACCCACTGAGAAGAGGGGCGGCCACCCCATTAGGCCTGCTTAGGAGAAGGACAAGGACTGTCCCTCTTGCCGTGGGGAAGAAAACGAGGCGGGGGGTGAAGGGAGACCTGCCAGGGAAAGAGTTAAGAGAGCCAGGGAGCAACCGGGCTGCGTCTGTTTGCCGTAGCTATGTGGGCTGCAGGGTAGAAAAGAAGAATCTCCAGCCTGGGGGAGGCAGATGAGAGAGGGTCCTCAAGGACGGCGTCTGGGGATGAGGGAGGCGGCAGGCCTTCCCCTCTC
The DNA here is from genome assembly GCA_034782735.1 of Sagittarius serpentarius. Lineage (NCBI taxonomy): Eukaryota > Metazoa > Chordata > Aves > Accipitriformes > Sagittariidae > Sagittarius > Sagittarius serpentarius. The sequence continues at coordinate 1,158,438 of JAVKLA010000030.1, read as the reverse complement.
TGCTCCCACGAGCTGCCACTGCAGGGAAACTCTCCGGCTCCCCAAAAAGCTTGGTGACAAAGCGATGAAGAGGTGGTGGGTCTAGCGGCAGCTGCTTGGTGCTGCCAGGTTTTTCTTGCGTGGAAGGCTCTGTTTGCTGCTGGCTGGGTCTTGGGCTCCTTCCTGCTGCTGAAGTGACTTGACTGCGGAGGAAGACAACCAGATCATCTGCTGACAGGACAGCAGGGACCGGGGATCTGACTCACTGGTCCCCAGCCACGTCAGCTCCCTCCGACGGATGCCCACCCCAGAGCCCGAGTTCAGAGCTCTCCCACGATGCTGCCCGAGCTGTAGGTAGGGGACAGCACCGGCGTGGACGCCCTCGAAGGGCCAACCCAGCAGGTTTCTGCGGGCCACTGGGTCTCCGATGCTGGCAGGCACACCGGAGGTGCTGCGAGAGCAACTGTCGGGGAGAGGCAGTGGGAGGTCGCAGGAGGGGATTCAGGTGGCTGCTGCACCGTGGCTGAAGGTGGAGTTTTGCCGAGGACAGGATGGAGATGGTGTGGCTGTACGTGGTGCTGAGCCCCACGCAGCACGTCCTTGCTGTGACCTGGCTGTAAGTATGCTTTGCACTTGTACTGTCTGGATAGGGAAGTCAGCTGGGGAGGTGCTGTCTCCCAAGAAAACAGGCAGATCTGTGAGAAAAGGGTGGAAGAAGGAACCTGGGCAACCCAAAGGCAGCGCACTGGAAGGGGCATCTCTGGGAGCATAAAGGCAGAGGGACGGTGAAGCCGACGAGATGCAGACCAGGATGGGGAACAGGAATGTCCAACTGGGCACAGACAAGAGGCAGCACATCCCCTTCCCTGCCCTGTTTCTGCTCTAAAATAAGGCTATAGAGGGCCAGTCCCCCGCAGACGTGGCCCTGGCTCTAGCCCATCTGCTGCTGAATCTCTCCCCTGCCCCACAGGTACCTGGCCAAGCAGCCTTCTCTGCGGGCAGCCCTCCGGGACCCCAGTGACTGCGAGGGTCTGACAGGGCTGGTAGAAGAGCAGGTCCGCATTTGCCAGCGGCAGGTGGAAGCCATGGATGCGGTGAAGCAAGGTGCGGAGCTGGCTGTCAAGGAGTGCCAGCACCAGTTTCACTCTCGCCGGTGGAACTGCTCCACGCTGCAGGGGCTGCAGGTCTTTGGCAAGGTCGCCATCCAAGGTCAGTGAGGGGGAAGTGATGCAGGCAGAGTTGCCATGGGGTCCCTTCAGTGTGCCCACGGGGTCCCCTTGACACATCAGCTTTTCCTGGGCTAGTGTGCAAGTGCCACACCGGGACCAGCCCAAGAGTGGCCAGCGCCTTCCTCCACGTGCTAACAAAGCTGTCAACGCAGAGCAAACTGACCCAAATGCACACGCTGTTACAAACATTAGTACTCTGGCTAAACTTTCTCCTCGTTTGGCTTTGTGGTCCCATCTGGACCATTCTGGGTACCGTCTCTGCAGACTGATACCTCTCCTCCCCTACCCTGCCACCAGCCCAGCCGTTTGGAGCGCAGCTCAAATCAAACCTTGTTCTCTGAAGCTGCAGTCCCTTTTTGTTGCAGGCCAGGGAAAAAGGTTCTTCCTATGCCCCCCAGAACAGCACGGAACAGATTTTGCCTGTGTTTGGTGTCTCTGGCTCCTAGAGACGCTCCCCTGTCAGCGGGGTCCTCCCTGACAAACCTCCCTGCGTGGGAGGCTCAGCCCCTGGCATCTCCCACCACAGCTCCCCTTTCACTTCCCTTGGGGGCTGCTGACTTCTCTCCCACAATGGGACACCCAGCCCAGGAACCGATGGTGCCGAGGGTGCCAAAGGTGCAGGCGCTGAGCCAGAAGGACCCCACAGAGCTGTCTCCCTTGCTGGCTCCAGGCCTTGGGAACTGCAGCATCCTGACAGCGCTTTCTCCCGAGCAGTCTCCGCCTGAATACACCCTTCCTGCATGCAGTCACAACCTCGTTCCCCGCTGCCGTGTCCTATCAGTGCCTTCCCCCTCCGCAGACCGGTGCCGTTTCTCGTCCCGCTGCAGGCACGCGGGAGTCTGCTTTCATCCATGCCATCTCCGCCGCCGGCATTGCCTTCGCCGTGACTCATGCCTGCAGCCGTGGGGAGCTGGAGAAGTGTGGCTGTGACCGCAAGATCCAAGGAGTCAGCCCCGAAGGTGAAGGAGGAGGCTGGTGGTAGGGAGGGGATGGCAGGGGAGAAGACCCATGGGGAAGACCCTCAGCAGGGGAGGAGAGACCTCCCTTCTCCACGGCCCTCAGCCCTTTGGGAGCTCCTCCCAGGGCTTCTCCTTCATCTCATGGCCACTTTCCCTCTGCAGGTTTCCAATGGTCGGGCTGCTCTGATAACCTGTCTTATGGGATTGCCTTTTCTCAAGCCTTCGTAGACAACCCTGAGAGGAGCCGTGGCATCTCCTCCAGCCGAGTGCTCATGAACCTGCACAACAACGAGGCTGGGAGGAAGGTAAGGGCAGGAACAAGGGCTGGGAAACAAGCACCATCTTCAGGAGCTTCTCCCTGGCTAGGCAGACCCCGGTCCAGCCCCCTTACCCTGAGGAGCAGTTCGGGGCGGCCGTGAGCTCCCAGAGGGGATCTGCGTCCTGCTGCCTTTCCTCAGCCCAGCCCTGCGCCGTTCACACCGAGCTGGCTCCTCGCCTGCGCAGAGGAGGGGGGACCCAACCTCCCCTACCCACTTCTGTGCAGGGTTCTTTTTCGCCCTGAGCCCAGCTGTGATTTACCTCCCTTGGCCTTTTCTGCAAAGGAAACGAGTTTCCCGCTCTGCTCTGAAGGGCTTCCCTGCCCCTCCAATCCCTCCTGAGCAAAGACACCATCGTCTGCAGGGGCCACTGTCAGATCCGGTCCCTTCCTTGAGCATCCTCTGGCTCTGGGCAGATCTATTCCCCGCCCCACAGCCCCGTGGGTCAGAGCAGGTCCCCATCTGTTCCCCTGCCTCAGGGATTTCTCTTACAGATCCAAGCCAACCTCTTTCCCACAGAGTGAATCCACCTCTGTTTCATACTGGCCTGGCTTAAAAAGACTTTTTTGATCCCTTCCCCTTCCCCTTCACTTCCCCTTCCTACCCTCCAGCCCCATGGGAGGTGTCGGGGGGAACGGCAGCTGCTGGGGGGCCCACAGGCATGGGAGGTGTAGGGTACGGTCTCCCCGGTCTGGCTAGCTGCTGCCTCCCGCTCCCCAGGCTCTCCTGGCCCACATGAAGGTGGAGTGCAAGTGCCACGGTGTGTCGGGCTCCTGCGAGGTGCGCACATGCTGGAAGGTCATGCCTCCCTTCCGCAAGGTGGGCAATGTCCTCAAGGAAAAGTTTGAAGGGGCGACGGAGGTTCACCCCAAGCTAGTGGGTTCCCGCAAGCTCCTGGTGCCCAAGAGCTCTCGCTTCAAGCCCTACACGGCTCACGACCTGGTCTACCTGTTGGCCAGCCCAGACTTCTGCGACTGGGACCCCCGGCGCGGGGTCTTCGGCACCTCTGGCCGCCAGTGCAACCGGACATCCCCGGCCATGGATGGCTGCGAGCTCCTGTGCTGTGGCAGGGGCTTCCACACGGCCCAGGCGGAGGTGGTGGAGCGGTGCAGCTGCAAGTTTCGCTGGTGCTGCTCCATCAAGTGCAAGCAGTGCCGGCACCTCGTGGAGGTGCACAGCTGCCACTGAGGGGGAGCGTGCCGGGGGACTGCAATGCCACAGGGAGAGGACAGCCCGGGGAGAGACACGGGGAAGCGGGGGAGACACACAGCCCGAGAGGGAGCAGAGGAGACGTGGGGTTTTGCTGCCCTGCCGGAGAGCAGCCCCTGGCTCCAGGGCTGCCATCAGCTCCTGTGTGCTCCCCACGCAGCACCCTCTCGCCAGCCTCACTGGGCTTTTTGTGGTTTGAATTACTTTTCCGGACAGAGGGTTGGAGGACACGGGCCCAATAAACAAACTTTAGAAATAAACCAGCTGCAGTTGGAAAGCAGAGTGCATACGTTACCTCCTTCCTCACACGCTGCGTTTGGGACCTGGAGGGTACCTGGCTCTGCTCCCTCCCGTGGCCTGGGAGGGGACACGGCCACGCTGGAGTCCTTGTGCTCAGGGCACACGTGGGCTGCAGCGAGTGACAAACACCAGGGTACGGAGCAGGGGGGCATGGGGACCCACGTCGGACATGAGAGGGGTCAATAAGGGGTGTGAGAGAGCGGCGGCATCAGAGAGACGGGAGCACATTAGGTTTGTGGGGCAAATGGGCTCTTTAAACATGAAGACTCATCCTTGGGAGAACTACTGACTGGTACAGGCCTGCAGGGGGGAGGGAGGCAAGAGATGGCTGGGAATTTCAGACAAGGATGCTTGGGCCAGTGGCTCTAAATCCAGGTTCCCAGGGCTGATGCCTTCTCTGATTGCTCGGCTGCTGCTTTGGCTGGAGAAAATGTCTTCAGGAGGAGTTCCAGCAGGTGCCACAGTGAAACGCTGTTGAGCGAGGTTCCCCTCACAGTGTGCCACTGCTGCCAGTGCAGAGCAGGTGCTCGGAGAGTGACATCTGGCCATGGCGAGCTGGCTGGCCAGCAAGAGGTCTGGGAAGAGCTGTCCAAGTCTGTCCAGGTTCTCTGCCCCACCACAGCCCCAAAGAGCCCGCTCCAGAGCCCTGTGCTTCCCACGCATCTGCCTGCTACGGTGCCTCACCCCTTGGTGAGGCTGAGGAACCTCTGGTGCCACAGCTGCACCTTCTCCTCTCCCTCCTTCTCAGTCAGCACCCGGTACGTCTCGTTTCTGTGGCAGCCGCGGCGAGACACCTGCAAGGAGAGCCTGAGTTCACAGGGCTGATACCACTGCCCATCCTTCCCCCAAGAAAGGAAGACCCCCATGATGGACGGCACCTGGAGGCTGGGATGATGGGGGCACCGGAGGGAAGTGGGAGGGAGAGGGTGATAGCTGAACTGTGTGTTTCCTAAGATACGTGCTAGTTCTCCGTCATGCACTGGTGTTTTTGTTCTTTGTTACCACCTAGGAAGCACCCAGTAAATGGGGCGGACCCTCCCCTGCAAGGATATACCGGGGTACCCCGATGGGTGGGGGGGCTCCCCACAGCTCATCTGTCTCAACATTAGTGGCTCTCTCTGCTGCCATCTCTTACAGCATCTGTGCAAATCCCACCGCCTCAATTACACACCAGCTGCCCTCAGGTCATTATTTCTCGCAGCGCCCCCCTCCCCCCCCCCAACCACATCCACTTCTGTCCTACTGGAGGGAAAAGCAGTGGGCCAGTGAGTCCCACAGGGACTCGGGGCTGGCTGTGCGGGGACCAGCCATGGAGGAGAAGGCTGCGTAAAGGGCAGTGCAGGCTGCTTCTTACCCTCTGGTTGTAGAGGCTCTGCAGGAGACACTGGTGGCTCTTGAACACGCAGTAGCTGGGGTGCTGAAGTCCATCTGAGTCGCAGATCTGAGGAGAAGGGAATGAAGGCCAGAGAAAGAAAAGGAGAAGGAGGGATGGGAGCATCCACCGGGCACCCACCTGGCTCGGAGCATCTCCGTCTTGGAAGGCAGCGTACTCCGCCTTCAGCCAGAGGGTCACACGAGGGTCCTCACAGCCACGGGTGGCCATCCGGCTGCACCAGTACTCCGCCCTCAGCCCTCTGAAAACCTCCATGCCATAGTACTCCGGGGTCTCTGGGGAGCTGGTCTGCAAAGGGGTGGGATAAAGAGAGCCGTGTTCCTTCCTCCCCTTCCCCACCACCCAGTCCGGGCTCCCCCTCAGAGGCCAGCAGAACATGCACCATGCTCGGTACCTCGTTGCCTGCAGCCTGGTGCTGGGCAGAGATCTGGGGGTTGATGTAGGTGGTGAAGCTGCCTTTCTCGCAGGGAACGCGGTTCAGGTTTCTGACGTTCTGACACTGCTCCCTCTTGAGCGAGCAGAAAGCGCAGTCAGGGCACAGGTCCATGTGATGCCTCCCGAGGCTGTCACACACCTAGGGTGGAAGTAGGGGGGAGGTCGGGGAGGGGGGAAAAGGAGACTGAGGAGTTCCCGTATCCTTGGCTCGGAGCTTGCCTGCCTGGTCACCCAGGTCAGCTTTTCCCAGGAGGCAGCACCTGAAAGGACAGTGCTGACGAGCTCTGGCCACTAGAGCATTTTGGTCAGCACTGCAGGGAGCCCTGCACGCCGTGGGGGTCAAAGGTGGACATCGGTGTCTTTACCGAATCTCCGAACCCAAAGACTCTTTCTTCCATCTCCTTCCAGGCCTGGGTGACCACCGACGAGAGACAGTTTCCCTCCAGCACTGCATAGCACAGGATCGTCACTGCCTCGTCGTTCCTCAGGGCTAAAAGGCTGACAGAGAAAGGGATGGAGAAAGTCAAGTCTCATCTTTTGTTACAAGCTGAAGAGAGAAAGACCTTTAGTTAAAAACTGAAAGGAGGGGAAAACAACCCCAAAGCACAGCAAAAAATAAAAACCCTTCCCAAAGAAACCTCGGCCTCTTGGCCAAACTGCACGGAGGAACGGGGGGTATATGCAGAGTCTGTACGTGCCTGCGTAACACGGAGACCACGGGGCTGTGTGTGCATTCAGGCGCATGTGAGAGGGGCTGGAGGAGGAGCACAGCTTGGGGAACTTTCCCAGGGCCCCTGCAGCAGCTGCTGCCTAGTTTTGTCCATCTGAGTGCACAGCAAGGAGAAGTTTGTCAGAGGTCTGCTGAGCGTTGACCATGGGGCAGCCCCGTTTGGGTCTGGAGTATGTAACCTCGGAAGCCTCCCTCCTGATTGAGCCAATGTATTTGACAGAAAGGAGAAAAGAAATTGGTAATGATGAATTAACTGTTCATCCAAACCGACACGGGAAGGAAGCTAAAGGTAAAAAAGGTAAAAAAAGGAAAAAAGGAAAAAAAAGGTAAAAAATTTACGGACAGTGGGATAAGGACAATAAGAATATTTTGCATCTCTTAGGAACAGTAGAGACTGTAGACATTCTAACTGTAGAACTGTTATTGGACAGGGATGGTGTCAATTATCAGCAGTGATGCAGAAGTGGTAAAAATGCTCATTAGATATTTGTCTTCTGTGTCTGGAAACAAAACCAGTGACTAATAAACAAACTTTGATCTGGCGGAAATTAAGAAGAAGATAAGAGCAGCAATTGCTTCTGTTAAAAGGCTCTTAAAATCCATGCATGGGCTAACCTGTATGAAGAAGTTTTCCTAACAGTGGCTGAAACTTCTTGGAGACCTTCAGATTAGCATTAAAAAAATAAAAAAGGAGGTGGAGAACCTGGAGGAAGGTCACGAAGATGAGATTTCCTAAGGCCTGGAAAACTTTCACCTAGAGCCAGAGGCTAAAAAAGCTTTACTTAGCTGAGCAGAGACACAGTGGGTGACAACTCCGTCAGTCAGTACTTTTACCAAGTCAATGCTGGAAGGCTCTCTTCGTCAGCAGCCTTTTGGTGACTGGAATTTGGGGTGAGATCCATTCAAACCAGAAATTACCCACATGTTCCCGACACGAGGGGTATTTAGCACGGGAACAGCTGGTGGGGTGGTTTCTCCGCAGACTGGAGACTTCAAAAAGATATCGCAAATTTCTCTTAGCAGAAGAGTCTGTAGCTCAGCCACACGATACTGATTTTCCTTCAGGGCTCACCAGGCCTGGCTCCATGTCTTGCGCTGAGCAGGAAGGCCAGGGTGAGTGATCAGAGCCATTGCCGGGCCTGAAGGTTAAAAGAGATCAGCCTCCCCGCTGTTACGCTCTTGCGATGACATGATGTGTGAAGAAATCAAGCTTCAGGGAACGTTCGGCGTTCACAGATCCCACGGACATGTGAGAGGCACACACCGTATGCACAGGAACATGTCGGGGCTTGGCACTTGCATTGGGTTTGGGTGTGCACTCACGCAGGAGAACAGGGGTGAGCGTTAGGGCTACTAATAGGAAGAAGTTTCATGCACCTTCTTAATAGATCCCTGGGCCCTGCCACACACCACGGATGAAGGAGCTCACGGCATGTGCTCTGCAGAAACAAGGTCAGAAACAAGGGATCCTGTGCCCAAACAGTTCACACTAACCAGCAGCAAATGAGCAAGTCAAGATCTCTGAAGGTACCTCTCTCACTTAGATAGTACAAGAGAACCTGGAAAATCTTAGTCACAGAAAAGACAGTGAGTGCTAGATTTTTTTTAAAAGACGTTACAGTCAGACTGGTTTTACCACAGTGCAGCAGATGCTGCTTTAGCCTGCATCAAGGCTGGCAAAGGTGTTCCTTCAATGCATCGGCCTGCACTGCGCTGTGGACAGGCTGCATTCTGTGGGTACAGACCTGTAACAAATTACTGCGGTGCCGACCCACAGCACATAACCACATCCACTCAAAAACCGAGGACAGCTGAAAGCCTGGAAATCCACGTGTTGCAAGCCTGTGCATCTCTTACTGCAATGCACCGCAGCGTGACCAACCTGGTCAGAGGTTCGTGGAGGGAAGGTCTGAGTTCAGAGAGGACAAAAGAATGCAAACTGAGGACAGCAGTCACAGACACCAACTCTTTCAGGCAAAGCTGGAAAGAATGAAAATGTGCCAGTAAAAAAAAAAAACAAAGCCCACCTATCCTGCAGAAAGCACTTCCAGAACCTGTAAGAGCCCTTATGTCCACTTCTCCATCCCATGGCTCCGCGTGATCCTTTTTATTTTTGAGGTTTGTTGTTTTTTTTTTGTTTCCGCTGTAAACATTCAGACCATTTAGGATACCAAGAAGAACAGGAAATTTTAAATTTAGAGCAAATAGTCTGCGCTCATCCCACTTGAAAATCTTGTCCAAGGTTGTTCAATTCAACCCTCTCAGCATTTTTCTGTGACTGGGAGCTGGACGTCGCTGAGAGAAGAACCCGTGACAGCCCCCAAGGCACACCTAGCATTTCTCTTCCACAAAGGATCGCTCTTTGTGTGGGGATTACCTAACACCGACAATTTCTCTCTTAAGCAGTTGTAGCCCAGGAGAACAAGGGTTTGGTCCACTTTGCTGATAAATCTGTGACAGCCGAAGGGAGTCCTTGCCACCACTCAGATGCTTGACTGCTTAGGCACAGTTGGATCTTCGCCTTCAAGATTTGGTAAATGGGCTGGGTCACCTTGGTGGGACTCACAAATTTCAATTAATGACCCTGATATTATTCTCTAAACTTATCTGAAAAAGATTATTTACAAACACGGCATTATTAGCTATTGTTCCACTACCTGCCAGTGGTACATTGTGATTTGATTGCTTCTTCATCACACCAGGATGATCCAGCCAGTAAAGTGAGAGGCACATTAACAGTCATTAAAAATGATATGAATAGCTCTGGTGTTTTCATCACCGAGGTAGAAGAAAGAAGAAAACTGTCCAGCTTGCTGTACTTTTTTAAATATAGCGAATAAATAACAACCTGAGGCTTAGAAAGCAACTGCTAATAAACGGGTTTGACAGCCTTTGCTTTCTCCAGCACACATACTGGTCCAACAAATGCAGCCTGAACAAGATGCAAACAGAGGATTACAGGCAAAAGAGGCAGTAAAAGGGAACTTTTCTAAAAAGAGTGCTTCCATAAGTAGCTCGTAAGCAGCGATAAAACATCTGCTGAGCGTTGATGACCTACTTGTTCAGAACAGACACAAAGTCAGACATGGGTAGGAGCCTCTGCTGCATGGCAAACTTCAGATTTGTAGACCCTGTTCGATATGATCGGCTCAAGCGGATCAGAAAGCCTCACATCCCTACTCACCGCCTGCTGACACTTTGCTGTTGGCCATGTATGCAGATGCACGTGAACCGTGTCCGTAACATCCGCTCACCCACCCAGGAAACCATCAGCCGTGCCATCAGCCTGAGGTTACCAAGAAATTCTGCTGCTCTCTCTGCCACATCCATTTCCTCCTCTATGTCTGCTCTGTCTTGGCTGCGAGGCTTTCTGGCCTCACGGCTGCAAATTTATGAGTTGGTTTACCACCTCTGGGTGAGTAAGATAGATACATCTACATCATCCCCAAGTGACAGCTAGTTCCTGAAGGTAGCGGAGAAGTGTCAGGGGAACGGGTCCCACCCGGCATCACCAGACCCAGGGAATGGTCCTGGGCTCCTCCTTCCCTCGCGGGCACCTGCCATGGCACTAGGTGCTCCCAGGGGCCCGTCCTTGGTTCCCCTCCCAGTGATGCCCAGCGCCCGGCACCGCTCTTCGGTGCATCCAGCCACTCTCCCACTGCTGCCGCCGCCGTACGGCCGTGCTGGGGCTTTGTGTCCCATCACAGAGGCGTCACAGGCAAATGGGATGGACCGGGAGAATATAACAGCGCTGCTGCTCGTCGCCTATGCTCGCTGACACGCTGACGAGCTGTTTGTGGGTGTGCAGAGCTTTCACCATGCACCAGGGAAAGTGACAGGTCTGCCTAAAGCGATTTCCTAATGCAAATCCCTCCCCAGCTTAGTACCTCTGCACGTTAATGTCCTAACTGCTGCCCTGGAAAAAGCCTAACAGGTACTGGGAGCCAATGTTTCAAAGGGAATGTGAAAAAAGATAATTAAGAAGAATCTGTGGGCCAAGATCAGTAGTTGCTCAAAGGCAAAAGGAGAAAACGTCAAATAAAAGCCTATCTTGCTTTACCATCTCAAGACACGGAGTGACACACATAGAGCCTGCTTCAGCGGTATCTCTGAAGAGGGCTGGTTAGCAACATCCACCTCTCCCTGGACGTAATGACAAGGATTTGGGCCATTAACTTTCAGCTGCCGAACCTCCCCAGTATTGCCTGGCTGTGTGAGGTGGAGTGAATAACTGAGGCAAGCAGAAAGGAAGATAAGGAGCAAACAGCAGCTTTCCAGCATTTTGTAACTTCTGATTTAGGGGGCTTGCTGCAGGAAACTAAAACCACTAAAGAAAAAGCCGTTCTTAACAGCTTCAGAAAGAAAAAGAGATCTCAGCCTGCATGTGCCGTGGTTTAACGCCAGCCAGCAGCTAAGCACCAGGCAGCTGCCTGCTCACTCTCGAGAACGGAAAAAAAAGAAGGAAAATTTGTGGGCTGAGATAAGAAAGGTTTAATAACTAAAGTAAGATAAAATATAGTACTACTACTACTACTAAAATATAATAATTGTAACGAAAGGGAATATAACCCCCAGAAAAGGGAGTAATTAGACCCAAGAAAAGACAAGTGATGCACAACGCGATTGCTCGCCACCCGGTGACCGATGCCCGAGCAGCGATCCGCCCCTCCCGGCCAACTCCCCCAGTTTATATGCTGAGCATGACGTTCCGTGGTACGGAATATCCCTTTGGCTAGTTGGGGTCAGCTGTCCTGGCCGTGCTCCCTCACACTTTCTTGTGCACCTGCTCACTGGCAGAGCATGGGGAACTGAAAAATCCTTAACTTAGGGTAAGCGCTACTTAGCAACAACTAAAACATCAGTGTGCTATCAACATTATTCTCACACTAAATCAAAAACACACTGTAGCAGCTACTAAGACGAAAATTAGCCGTATCCCAGCCGAATCCAGGACAGCATGCCGAGAAGGCAGGCAGGCCGGCTACGTACCTGACAGATCAAACCCAGAGGATAACCCGACGCAGGAGCTATCGGGAGAATGGGAATGTAACATCTGCCCAAGGGCTCAGCGGGCACAGGCGGTGGGAAAAACTGTATTTTGTAAATGTACCTTTCCTGCTGACCTGCAGGATATGGCAGCTTTTAACCTCTGCCCCCCTGGGACACTGAGAGAGCCCTGCTTTGAGAGTCCCAAAAGTCTGGGAGCGTGTGAACTTCTTCTAGCCTGCTGGCGAGAAGACAACCTGCCTTGTCACGACTCCCCTTTCACAGCTAGCCACACACAATAGCAATGTGGAGACACTAAATTGGGCCCTGGCCTCACTGAACGTCCAGCAGATCCCTCTACATAATCTCCACGTGACAGCTAGTTCCTGAAAGCAGCTGAGAAACGTCGGGGGAGCAAGTCCCATCCTGCACCACCAGACACAGGGGAAAAAAAGTGATGACAAACAGGTGATGAGAATCCCAAAAGAGTATTTTTTCCCCTGGGGACGGTATTTTTAATGAAGGGCCTGGTCTTAAAACTAACGCCGCCAGGGATGAACTACGCAAGCACGACAAGGACTGTTTGGAGGAGTAAAGCAGGAGGAGGAGGAGGGTGCAGCTGCTGGGAGGGCTCGGCTCAGCCTTGCTGGGGAAACTGGGCTCGCATGAGCCATCAGTGTCCGTGCGCGAATACCGACAGGATGAGGTCTGTATTCAGGATAGCTGTGACACTGAAAGGGGTGTAGGGGTCATGGTGGACAAACAACGCAACAGCGGGAAGCCCTGGGAAAAAGGGCAAATGCAATTCTTGTGTGCAAACAGAAGAGCAGGGAAGGGAAGGGAGGCTGACCTCCTCCTGTGTACCCAACTGCTGAAACCCATCGCTGCATGGTGCATGCAAAGCTGGAGCGTGTGGATGTTTTAAAGGGACACTGAAAATTGCCACAGAAAATCAGAGTTGCGCGGGCTTTGTAATGTGAATGCTACAGAGCTCTCTTTAGCTTATTGCAAGACTGAATCATGGTATACAGGTAACTTTGAGGAGAAGAAATACTGGGAAATAAATGGTTCTTTAATGGCAGAGCAGAAAGCACAGTAAGGACTAAAAATTGAAAATAAGTGCAATAAGAGGCATTTCCTGCCGCCCCACCTTGCCCCAATGATTCACTGCTAGCAGAAAGACCACAAAAGCGTGCTGCAAATTGTTCACCTTGTTATATTACTGCCTTTGTCCTGTCTCTCTCTAAAGATCACAGCCAGCTTCACCAGGTACTACGAAAGCTGGCAGAGCTACCAGAGCAGCTGCCAGAAGCAGGGGTGAGTGAGAAGGGATGGATGCAAGACCCTAGGGAAGACGCGCAACCCGGGGTTCGGTGCCCGTCACAACCGGACGCTAACTGGCACCTGTCCCCACCGACCAGTCCCACCCAACCCCGCTCCTCTTGCCGGGATGGAAATGCCTCACAGCGTTTTGCCCCTCATGCTTTGGAGTCCCCTTTGCGAGGAGGTGGGATGTGGCGAGCAGCAAAGCCGACAGGCGCGGTCTCTCTCGCCTTTTTATCCTCACTTGAGTTTAAGCTTTGCTTAGCATGATTGATGGGGCTCGGCTGGCAGGTTACAGACACAGAGTCAGCATTAGTGTCTTTGAGAAACTCTGCAGCAGAATAGCGGGTGTCATCTGCAATCACAGCAGTCCCTCAATAATCCCAATATAACTGAATCAGAGCAAGGCTCAATTTCAGAGGCGGGGAAAACGAATATATCCTCAATGAAACAGAATTTTGCCTTCGAGTACATACGCCAGGAAAAATTTGCCAGGCGGTGAAAGCCTCCTACAATATTAGGAAGGAGGATGACATAAGTTGCAGCCTTGCAAGAGAACAGTTATAGCTTTAACGCCATGATGCAATTCGTTTTTTACACGCAGAAGTGGGATCTCTGCCTCAGCTGTACGGTATGCAATGCTTTTAATAGAAACCACGGATGTGCAACCACGCACAAAACCCGTGCGCTTACAGGACCATCCCTAGCCAGCAACACAGCGAAGCCAAAATGACTTCTCCATGAAAACCACATCGAGACAGCATTTTTTTTTTTTTTGCTCTTGGCAAGCAGAATAATCTTTGCGTCTCAGTCAAAGCAAGTGGTCCTCAGCCACAAAGTACGAAAGGAAGAAAAAGTAAATTTGAGTGAAAACATACCATCCTTTTGCAGGTCTTTTCTGTCTGGGCCCACCGGCCCCAGCTGCCTGAGGACAGAGGTGAACGGATCCTGGCAGAGCAGCTGAGATGAGCTCAAGATGCTCAACAAGCTCCTAAAGCGTCCCTAGGCCAGAGGATCTAAGAAGGGCGTGTAAAAGGATTGCCGCAAGCTGGACTGTCGCAGGGCCCTGTGCTGAACAGGCATGCAGCCGCTTTCAAAGCCAGAATGGGGAACCAGAAACCCCCCCAGGAAGAGCAATGCATGGATCCAGAGCACAGAGAGGGGCACAGGCTCGAGGAGAAGTAGCGGTCCGGCAGAGCCAGGAGCAAGGCTCTGTGTTCCCGGCTCTGTTTCCTGGCCTGGGGCTGCTTTTGCTCGATCTGGGTGAGGACGGAGCATTCCTCGGAGCGCTCCTCAGGTCAGGCTGTTTTAAGAAACATCCGCTTCACATTGCACGCAGAGAGGAGAGGAGCACAGCAAGACACACGCTTGCTCCGGCGTCCCAAGGACAAGTGTTCCTAAGGAAGCTATTTCTGCAGGCCACCCAGACTCCTGGGAGAGGTGAGCTGGGAGGAGAATGAGTGCAGAGGCGATGGCACACTGCAGATGGCCACAGCGTGGGGATATAGGTGCATGGGATAAAGCCCTGCCTGCAACTAAGGCCCGGCCTAAATGCACTTTGCTCAGGCTGCAGGGACAGTAACATTGTTGGGCGCTAGCAGTGCTGGGCCACCCTCTCCCTGCTCACTCTGCGCTGGAGCCGGGGGTGTCCGAGGGGCTCCCCGGGTACATTCCTGCTCTCTGTGGGACGGCTTGCTCCAGAAAGCCTGCCTGCACTCACCAGCCACTCAGGGCAGGGGCACGAATGCCGTGGGGCTACCCGCTGGTGGGCGTGAGGACGGCCCTGCACGGGTGGCCTGTGGTAGTCTGCTGGGTGGGGAGACGGGTCTTCCCCTCACCTGCCACGGGGGGTCATTCCCTGCACCCCCTCCTCGGTGCTGCCTGGCATGCTGCCTGGGTCTGACTTGGTGCTGGCGTCCGGAGAAGAGCCCTCGGTGCCCAAGGACGTCTCCAAGGAGAGGGCCAAGTGGATCAGCTGCCAGACGCTGCTCCGCAGGCGTTGCTCCCAGGCTTGCTCTGCCCGGGCAGGCAATCCCAGTCTGGGAGGCGAGGAGGCAGGGGCAGGCGGGACCAGCAGGGTCGGTGGGAGCACAGGCAGCTCCGGGGGTCTCGGCACCCCTGGGGTGGCCGGGGAGCCCTTCCTCGGCACCGGTTTCTGACTCGACAGCGCGTAGGAGTACTTCAGGAGAGCATCCACGCTGGCGCGCAGCAGGGCATCAGCGGGCAAGAGAGAATCCTGCCTTGGAGCTGGGGAGAGAGTGGGACGGGGGGGCTGAGGGCACCTTTCTGAGGCCCCCAAAAAGCTGCTGGAGGGAAAGAGTAACTACGGGGATCAGCAGGCAAGCAGGGGCACCCAGTGCAGCCCGGTGCAGCCGTACCTTCTTCCGTAGGGGAGCTTTCGCCCGTTGCCCAAGAGCCCTCAATGTGGGGTTGCTCCATTGGGACAAGAAGGTTTTTTGGAGGAGACAGACTCAGACATGGGATTCGCTGAGTGGAGGAGAGAGGGAGAAACATGAGTTCTGCTGCGTTATCTTCCCTTCCTCCTCATCCCTCCCATCTCCCAAGAGATACTCCCCCCCACCCCGTCCCGAATCCTGCTCCTCACCTTGGTGTAGAACTGGCCTTTGAAGCAGCGGTACTGGGCGAACTGGCAGAAGGTCGGAAACCACGGTGCCTCTGGGAAGTCGGAGCAGACTGGCCCTGGAGAGGGGTTGAGAGAGAGATGCGGGATGGGGGCATGCTGCAGGTTTTGGCACCTGCCCCCTTGGCCTGGGCACAATAAGAGATGGGGGTCGCTCGGACGGCTGTTTTCAGAGCAGCTTGTGGTTGAAGGAAAAGTCAAAGCTGTCTGTCCCCAAGTGGAGATCACAGCTCTGTGCTGTTACAGCTCCCGATCCCGGGTGCCCCATGCACTTTCCGTCCAAACCACCCAGGGTTTCAGCTCGTCCTTCTGCCATTTTTCACACAGTTACCTTCCCTTTTACAGAGACCCAAACTTCTTGTTTCCAAGTTCTGGTAAGGACTCTGTTATTAGTCCTTAAAGGGTTTAAAAAAAAAGATAAAAGATGATGCCGTGGGTTAAAAAGATGACTCGATCAGGCCTGGGAACACCAGGCGAGACAAGCTCTTCAGGGCAAAATAGTTTGACATGGATTCCAGCCATGCAGGGGATGGAGGGAAGTCCACAGGGCCGAGACGCTGCTGGCAAAGCCTGCGCACGTACACACGTGCACCATAGTCTTGACCAGCGCTGCCGACACGATTGGCTCAAAAGCTGCAGCTCTTCCTGCAGCGGTGGCAGGATAGCCCAAGCCAGGCAGGAAAGCCAAAAACCCTGGGAGATTTGGGGAGGGGGTGTAATCTTGTGCTCCCTCCGCTCTCTGAGCGCACGGCCCAGCTAGCGCAGCCAGCCCCTTGCGCACACCAAACGGGTCAAGCGCCGGCTGAGATGGAGGGGGCTAGCAGTGGAATTGCACTGCTCTCCTCTTAGCTGCTTGTACACTGTCGTTTACACTGTACTCACTTCTTCTCTTGTGCTGAGCATGTGGATTCACCAGCAAAAGCAGAATTTCAGGTATCCACCAGGATCCCAGCCCAGAAAAATGCCCAATTAGTAGGGAACATGCCAGATCCCCGCCCTGTCCTTTGGTGATGCCCTAGGAAATCCCTCCAGGACACGGGGGACAGGGACTCGGCCAGTGCAACGCCCGCGCACGTGGACTGGGAGCTGCAGAGTTACATTCCATCACTTGGCACTACTTGCCAAGGGGCACTGCCGCCTTTGGGCAGGGGAGGAAGCCCAACCATTTGCTAATCCCAGCGTTAGCCTGGCTCTCCCGGGCCAGGTCTGCATCCCCAGCAGTGCATACTGGGGCAGGCTTGGAGTATTACAGCTTGCTGTGTCCTGTCACAAACCATGCCTAGGATGACACAGAAACTTTCCATTTTGGGGTGGAGGGAGAGGAAAAGTACGTTTTCATTCCAGCGCCTGGGAAGTGAAGGAAAACTTGACACAGAGAAAGTTTCCCGTGGGCTGTCTTTGCTGGTCTCTTGATTTTCACTGTGGCTTATCTCTCCCACAGCCTGTTGGCCGCTGATGACATGGCCTGACGAGCAGCTTGCCCCCTTTAGCACTGATCCTCTCCTCCTCTTTTCTCTCAGCTCATCTCTGCTATAGAAATCCTTGTCTGTCTTTGAATCCTCTGACCTTCCTGCCAAGGGGAGCCCTTCCCAGCACCAGCTGCTTGGTTTAATCAATACAATCTTCTTGCATCTTTCCTCTGCTCCTCCTGCCCGTGTGTTTGTTGCAAACAGCTACAGCTTCTGCTGGGTGTCAGGAAGCCACCCCCTTGGGCTTTGTGGCCAACTCCACCCGCAGGGGCTCCCAGCATGGGGGCGGGGGAGGAGGGCATGCAATTAATTGACAATTGCATTGTCACTAAAAGGTGGAGCCAGCCAAGATATTTGCACACACTCATCAGGAAACATCCTCCTGACTCTCATCTTCCACAACGGAGAGTCTTGAATGGCTACACACAGGCTTCCCTTGTTTAAAACGCAAGGTAACTGCTTTCCTCAGCACCACACCTGAAGAGGCACAATTAACGCTCATGCATATTTGGACGTAGACAGCACTGCCATTTATCTGTGAGGACAGTAGAGACAACACGTGTGAGAGCACACGCTGTGCCGCGTCCGCTCGGCCTCTCAGCCTGGCCGCACCTTGTGCCAGAATAGTCCTAAAAACGGAAAAAAGGGAACACAGCGGGGAATAAACTCTGCCCGATGGGGCTGCTGGGCTGAGGGATGGAGGAAAAGAAGGCAAAGAGGGCATCCTGCAAAACTGTCCCGTCTTCTGGCATTCCCAGGTGCTCCTGCTCTCGGTAGCTGAGCCCCCCGAAGGCGGCAGCAGTGGGAGCGTGGCTGGTTACGCCAAAGAGCGGTGCCAGGGCGCTGGATGTCGCTGGGAGAGGAACCAGGGACAGCCCCCAGGGGCACCTAGTGCCACAGCATGGTGGATTGCAGGTGCCCACAAGCGAGGGAGGAGCCCAGGACCCATCCCTGGGTCTGGTGATGCAGGGTGGGACCTGTTCCCCTGAGACAGCTGCAGAAACAAGCAAGAAATAGTTGCCCTCAAGCTGCGGTCCAAATGAGCACAGTCGGCTGATCATTCAGTTCGTTGACGTTCATAGCTAAATATAAAGACATATTTTTTATGAGAAAATTGTTCCTATATTTTCCTCTGAAGAAAAATACAACAGAAGTAGTCCCAAGTTTTTCAGCTGCGCAGATATAATTATGCCACTTAAATTTTCTGATGCAGGGGTGCAGGGAGAGTATGACTGCAGAGATTTAAAGGGTGCTGTTGCTATGGCGCTTTCTGAACTGGGATGTTTCTTGGCTCCTGAAATGTTAAACACTTAAAAAAGCAGCTTATCAGCTCAAGATTTCTTAAAGGCCCATGAGAGCCCATAAGCCAAGCTTCTGTGTTAAACCCCAGATCAAGCTGGAAGGAGCCGGCCAGGCTGTAAGATGAACTGTTGGGAAGAGATGATGAGCTTCGGCGAGCTCCAGAAAGCTGTGGCCAGTTTCTTTTCCCCTGCCACCCCACCAACAGAGATGTGGAGAAACTGAAGAGCTCGGCGAAGGGCCACCAAAGTGGCCATGGCTTTCAGCCCGTGACCCGTGAAGAGGGGCTGGGGCAGCTGTGCTTGTTCAGCTGGGTGAAGAGGACATGGGGAGATGAGCTAATGGCAGCCCACAGGGAACCGAAGAAAAGCTACGAGATGACAAAGTCAGACTCTTCTTGGTGGTGCCAGACAACCCAAGAGGGAAAATCCTGCAAATTCCTGCTTGGGAGGTTAGGACTGGCCATCAGGAAAAGCTTTTTTCTCCAGGAAAACAGTGCAGCACTGGAAGGGGTGCCCAGAGAGACCACAAAACCAAACTCCCTCGCACAAAGCCACGGCGCTCTCGTGCTGGGATTGTCCCGCTCCAAGCTGAACTTTGGGCTGGAGACCTCCAAACGACTCATCCCACCACCGTTCCAGCAATCCCTTGGCATTTCGGGGCAGAGAAACAGCCAGCGCTGCTCCAGCTGGAGCCGTGCCTGCCTCTGCCCCTGGAGGCGGGGGGATGCCCCTACCTTTGGGGACACTGCCGTGGTTCTCCTCCTGGTCCAGCTGCAGGATGGCGGGGCTGAGGCAGCCATGTGCTTGGCGCAGGTGGCAGGACACCTCGGCCTTCCAGGGGGGCTGCAGGCTGGCGAAGAAGAACCGGTACTCGCTGTCGGACAGGGGGCTGCCCGGAGCGGGAGGCACCGGTGGAGCAATGGAGGACATCAGCAAGGTCAGCAGCCCTGGGGGAAGAAGCCCGGCTGCGTTTAACTCTCCGTAACGGGGGCAAGCGGTGGGTGGAAATGAAAGAGCGGCTGGTGGGGCACTGGGATGAGCTGGCCTGAGGTGTCCCTCCATCACCCCTGCTTGCAGGGCCCTGGGGGAAGCAGGAGCTTGGTGGGGCAGGGGGAAAGGGGGAAAAAGAATGAAAAAGTAGGGCACAGAGAGAAAAAATAAAAAGAGGAAAAAAGAGTAAAAAAAGAGAAAAAAGAGGGGGAAAAAAAGAGAGACAAGAAAAAAGAGAGAAAACAAAAGAGGGAAAAGAAGAAGAAAATAAAAGAGGATAAAGAAAAAAAGAAAAGAAAAAAGAGAGAAAAAGGAAAAAGATGGAAGGTTTAAAGAACAAAAAACTTTAAAAACAGAAAAAATAGAGGAAAAAGTAGAAAAAAATTAAAAATAGAAAACAAAAAAGAAGAAAATTAAAAAAGAAAAAGGAGAAAAAAGAAGAAAAAAGGAAAAAGAAAGAAAAATCTAAAAGTTGGGGGGGTTTTTTGTGGGTTGAGTTGCAGTTGTTTTGGCTTGGCTTGGGGGAGGAATTGTTTTGTTTTCTGTTTTTTTGTTGTGTCCCGTCCTCCCCCCAAACCCCAGCCTTACCAGCCTGCTAGGCCCCGCTGCCCACCCCTGCGAGCCCCCATGCCGGGGGGGCGTGCCCCTCCCCGGGGACATCCCTCCATCCCCTCCGTTCCCTCCTTTGCCTTCAGCTGGGCCCCCTCCTCCCCTGCCTCCCCCCCACCATGCCCAGCGACCTCTGAGGTGGCCCTGGGAGGGTGGGCAGGGGCTGGGGGCAGGCACCACTCACCCATCAGGCAGGGCAACCTCGCCATGTCTGCCCCAGGCCCCCGTGCCGTAGCCCTGGCAGTGGCGGAATGAGAAGGGGATGGCATCACAGTTGGGGTACCGGGGACACACGCCCCTCTGGGCACCAGTGGAAGGCTGCCAGGGGGAGCAGGGGAGGGAAACTGAGGCACAGGCTTGTCCCTGTGGGGGTGTGAGGGAAGACGGGCACCCCACGAGGAAGCAAGAAGCCGGGGCCAGGGTGGCAAGGCAAGCAGGAGGAGCAGGAGCCAACCTGGCAGCTTTCCCCTCTGCTCGGGGACACAGTGGTGGCTGGCAACAACCTCCAACGGCATTTGAGACCTGGTCAGGCTACTCCCGGGCTGAGGGTACCCCCAAAAGCGGTACCTTTGGCATACCTTGCACCCCAAAGCGCTTCGTGCTCTTTTGTGGGAGACAGGGGACAAAACCTGTTCCACCTGCGGGGGACTGAGAGGCACCCCACGCCTCCCCGGGGAGCATCCCAGCACCGGCTTGCTTCAGGAACGCCGTGGGAAGCTGGCTTGATCGCTCTCCCGGGCAGCCATGCCACTTTCTGAACCCCCGCTGAGTCTCGGGAGCACCAGCTGGTCTTCCTCTGCCTCCGGCATGGGTGCCCCAAGTGCCTCTCCCTACGTGGTAAAGTCTTCCCAGGCAAAAGCAGGAATGGTGCCGGCAAAAGAGGCTTTGGGACCACCAGCACGGTGGTGCCCAGAGCCCCACAGGGCTGATTTTGAGGGAGACCCCACACCCACATGCCTGGTTCTTACTACAGAGGCGGAAGCGCGGGGTACAGACGCAGCGACCCGCGGGGGCACCCGCAGCCGAGAGAGAGCTTCCCACAGCTGGACACCTTCTGACGAGAGAGGGAGAGACACGACCATAACCATCACGGGCAAGCAGCTGGCAGGGTGGTTGGAAAGAAACCGCTTGGCACAGCAGCTCCGAGAACTGCAGCCATAAGCAAAACGCAGGGTGGCACAGCAGCTTTGCGTACCTGCCGCATCACCCTGCAGCCTCCGCTTGGCTGCGAAATGACACCCTTGCAGAACCAAAGAGGAGCTGCCGGCAAAGCGGACAGAGTTTTCCAACGGCATCGCAGGATGCGCCTAAAGAAGTCGCTTCTGTCGCAAATCCCGGGAGGTTCGAGCAGCTCTGCCGTGTGCGACGGCTGCAGAGAGTGCTGCGGGTGCGCTGGCTGCGATTGCAAGGCTGACGCATCCGCCTGCCGGGCCCCTGAGCAGCCGTACAGGCTATCAAGGCGAAAGCTCAAATCACTCCAGCCACGCAGTCTGTTAAAATGGTGTCAGGCAACAGCACGTAGCTCCGTGGGTCCTTGCGGGAGACAAGCTGTAGTTTGCTCTAAGATGTCTTGTTGGAAGGTAACGTTTCTGAGAAGCTTGAAGCCTGAAGCCTGACCGTTTAACAGCAGCATTGAGTTTGAGGACGGTTTTGCAGCTTCTTAGGAAGAGAGTGAGCAGGAGATGTTTTCCAGCTTGCAACACATTGCAACACTGCTGGGGCTTGCAACTTTTAGCCAATTTGTAGCCTTCCACTGCTTAGCTTGAGACAGGTGGCTTATTAGCTGATTTTCGACAACTCCAGGGCCTTCAGCTCCCAACTCGGTTAATCCCCTCTGCTCCGCCGTGACAGCGGAGCCCAGGCTGATTTCTGTCATCCTGACTTGAGCATCTTCCCAGGGGAAACTCAGTGCTGACCTCAGTGGCTGATGGAAATGCATGACCTAAGAAAGCACGCCGATGTGGCATGTCATGCAGCATTATTAATGTCTGGCAGGTGCTGGCTACACAGCCTGCACCTACATCTGCCAGCAAGAGATTTATGGCATATGAAAACAGGAAACAAGCATGAACGGACCAGAGTCCTCGGACATACGCTGAGACCTCAAACACAAGGCAGAAGATGAAGGAGCTGTCAAAGGAGTTATCCTCGGTTGATGCTCTAGTAGCAATGCCTGTGGGGAGCTGCCATGTATTTGGAAAGAAGGCGGTTAGTGATGTGAGGACAGGTTGGCTACTTAACGCTTCTCATGCACCGTGGCTTACCCTGGATTTGGTTCAGGTTGTCAAAAATCCTTCAGGGAACATTCATGGTCCACAAGTGCGTTGAGAAGCCAGCTAGTCTGGGGCGTGCAGCCAGCAGGGTCGGAAGACTGGGAGAGACGCTGCTGTGCTGTTCAGCCAGGTTTGTGCCTGGTGGCTACGGGGCACTTGTGCTGTCAAGTTTCCACAAAAAAGAAGTCATCTTTGGGGCAGGGATGAGGACAGAAGGAGCTGTAATTTGGACAGGAGGCATCAATGCGGCAAGCTGCGGGGAGGTGGGGGGTGGGGGCAGGCTACTCCCTACTGCTGCATCAAGGAGTTACAGCGGTCAGTAATGTGCAGCACAGGGGCGATGTTAATGCCAGTATTTTGACTTCTGAGGGTTAACTTGGCACCTTTAAGGCTGTACCCCTGATGACGCATTACAAGCTGTATAATTTTTGCGCTGAAGCTGATTTGCAACCTTGTTTTCGGAGCCACCACAGAACGGCGTTTCCTGCAGACGGCGTTCCTGGGCTAGCCTGAGCTCGGCGGGCTGATGTCCGCAGCTGTGACCCCCAGGCCTACAGCGTGCCCGACGCCACCAGTAGGGACGTGTAACGGCAGGAAAACAACTTGCTGCTCTTACAAGGGAAAGAGCTGCATTTTCCATGTTGCTATCCGATTGCCGCGTCGATGCTGAGCTTCGGAAGAGCCTGTCTGGTTTGCGAGGGACCGCCCTTTGGCAGACAAGCTCCTCTTCCAAGTTAGTCTTCTTGTTGTCTCCAGTGCCTCAGTTATTTCTCAGTATTTTCCGCTCTGCACGTTCCACCACAAACACAACCAGCAAGCAGCAATGCCTGAAAAACCTCTTGAAAACCCCAGGACCGTAGCTCACAGACCCTTCCTCCTCTGCTACAAGGGCTATATTGTCCCTTCCTTCATCAGGCTGATAGAAAACATCACAGGATCCAGGAGAGCACCCAAAAATAGCACCATCCTGGTGCACGACCCCCCTGACCCAGCTGAGGGCTGTGACTAGAGATGGCAAATACAGCCGGGAGAGGCTGACCTCACCGTAGCAGCACGGTGCCAAGCCGGGCCTTGGCTCTAGTGAGCGACGGGACCACCGGCGAAAGGGTGACTGCAGAGCCAGGTCGCGGAGACGTGCAGCATGGTTCCTCAACATGCACGCTAATCTAACTTGCCAAGAAAAAAAAGCTCACTCAGGCACACGGAGCGCTTGACGGAAGAAGAAGGAATGATGGCTGATGTTTGTTAGACTGTGTCAGCAATGTGAGTGAAATCGGGGGGGGGGGGGGGGCGGAGGTCTGATCAGCTCAAGAAACTCATGAAGATGGAGGCTACAAAGATTAGGTGTGAATTCCAGACTCACCGCCTTGTCAAGCAGCATCCCTAGAAAGCATGTGTCTTAAATAATCTGAAATGTAAACAGAGATGATAGAGAAAAGCTTCCAAAAATACCTGTTATGGGGAAAAAAAGGAAATTGTGGTAAAAATACCTGAATTGCTTTTCTCGTGTAAGCTGGAGGGAAAAAGATCAGAGTACTGGTACAGCCATAATGGCGCTGTTAACTGCAATCTGTTTGTATATCAGTATGTTGCTAGAAAATAAGCACGAGGTTCTTCGCTTATGGAGGAGGCCATGAGCGATTCTGCTCGTGTAGCTATTAGGGCGGACTAAGGAAGGGCCCAGGAGACCCCCTGAGACACGCCAGGTTATGGAGTCCTTACAGAGCATCAAAGGAAAGGGAAAACTGTGGTACCTTCATTTATTAAAACATGCCCTTAAGCCAACAGGTAGGGGAGGGGGTCCAAAGGCCATCACGCTTGCCCAGCAGCATGCTACCCCCTCCCCTCCACGGATGAGCAATGGCTCTGGCTCTCCTCGGGGTCTCCTCTCTCTCCTTGCCCACCAGGCTCACTTTTCTTGCTAGATCCCACTTCCCAAGGCGTTTGGGTTTGCTCCGGTCTCAGCAATCATTTGGCAGCTCTCAGGAACTCGGGCTTGCCCAGGCGCCCTTGCTCCAGGCTGGCTGCGGCTCTGTCGGTGACATTGCTGGCTCTCACTTGGGGCTGCAGCAGCTTCAAGCAAGAGCACGTTAGCTCCGTTCACGTGAGGCATTGGAGGGTACAGAGGAGCCTCCCTGACAAAGCAGCGCTGGCACCTACAACCCTCTGCCCAGCTGATCTCCCCTCCCCACCCCGCTGTGCCCTGGCCACGTCTGTGCGCAGAGCACGGGCCCCACCAGCGAACACAAAGTCACAAGCGAAAGCAGCTTCAGAGCCAGGGTTCAGCCGCCTGCCCATAAATCCAACATCCTGCTGGGGGAATCTCAAGGAGAGGCAGACGACGGGACTAGCGTTCGTCCGAGATGTGGGACAACGAAGCCGCTGGCTGGGACAGCAGTCCCTGCCCCAGCACCTACGAGCCACGGATCTGGATGTCCTCCAGCAAGGCACCTGGAGGATGCGGAGCGGCATCTCAGGAGCGTGCCCGGGGCTGCTAAGACCAGCTGCCGTCTGGTGCTGACGGAGGAGTGGACAGCCCAGCCAAGAAGCCATCAGAGCCATTGCACAGCAGCCAAGTAAAGGTCCTCTTCCAGTTCAGCTCCAGGTCCTCCATGAAGAAAAAACCGCTTCAAGAGCCCAACACCTGAACACCTTCAACCTGGTAGCTATGGCCCCGTGGGAAGGGATGTGGGTACCAGCCCACTCAGGGCAGGGCTGAGGTCTCCATCTCCCCAGACAAAAGCGTTAGAGAGTGTTCTGATTTACACAAAGTGATATGAATTGCTGACTTTTCATCACAGGTTAAATAATCTTCATTCCACAGTTGTACTTCGTTTTGGTAGGTTTACTGTCACTGGCTGAGCACTATGCAAACGTGCTGATAAACATAGACTTGACTAAAACTGGCACTCGTTTTAACTTGGTGGATATGTTAATCTATTCACATTTATACAAGCCCTGTACAGTTCTGCATTAATTCAGATACTTAATTTACATTTTATTTTGTTAGGAAATAGTGAATGAAGCATTTTTTTACTTGTCATTTAGAAAATGGAATATTTAATTGATTGCAAAAACAGCATGTAAAAGTGGTTTCTTGAATTAATAATACAACCTAAAATGGAGTGGATTCATAAAAGCATGCTTGAATGAACTGCTCTAGTCTTTTCAGGCCGGTTCGTTTAGTGCAAGAACAATCCGATTTAACCACAAAGCTATCCCTAGTGCGAGCAGGGGCTTGGAGTACAGCGCTCCAGTGAGGTCTCTTCCCACCTAAATCTTTCCATGGTAAGTAAATGGGTTCTTCCAATGACTGGGTCCTTCAGGCTTTTGGAATGAGGAAATCTCACGGTCTCACTTTTTTTTTTTCTGGCTGCTTGTCGATGTGTAAAAAAAAATAAAAAAATTATTCCAGCCTTTTCGCATCCCAGCCTGGTTTTCAGCTTTGAATGAGTTCTTCCTTCGATGGCAGCAACCCAAACCACTGAAATTAAATTGTACATCTGCAAAAACAGACCGAAGTGGGCAACTGGCTGAACGTTTTTTTCACACCAGGCTTTCGGAGGTGTTTGTCACAGGTTTGCCTGTCCTTAAGACTTGGGCAAAAATGCCTTTTTTAAACTAACACTTAAATTTCTTTTATGTATTCAGAAGAATAAACATAAATTAGCATAAATTAACCAAGATGCTTGACTATTTTTATAAATTAAATGCATTTTATTTGATAAAAACAGCTATGTTTCTTCTGATACTATAACTACTAGGCCACAGAGCTGGAGAAACTTCCTTCAGTTGTCTTTGGAAAGGAAGAGAGGACATTTTATTTCCTTCTATTAGTCTTTAACTCTTTTGATGCTGCAGCCTTCCTCGCCCACCAACGCTGCTTTAGAGCAGCCAAGGATTGCACGCTCCCCAGATCTTGCCACTCAGCTTGTCAACATCTCCACAGTTTGTCTGCCTGGCTCACACGGCAGGGAAGAAGTAGAGCCACGGCTGATTATACAAAAGGCCAACGGCTCAGAAACTGTCAAACCAGCCAGGTGTGCTTTGTGCAGGGCCCTCAATTGAAGCTCGCTCGGAAGTTTGGATTATCATGCTACGTTAAACGATCTGCCGACGCACGCTTGGTACATGACCGGCGTGCCCTGCCCTGCTCCAGGAGATACGAAACATTAGTGTTCCTGTTGCCTGTTCGCACAAGACTCTTCACCGTGGTGGCATCGTGGTGTCGCCTCAGTCACCTCAATGTCCTGCTGCACTGTAGCTAAAACGTCACTTGGCCAAGTGAACGACTAGGTATGCCTCGTATCCCTCCTTTCTGGGACTTGGAGGAAGTGCCACCCGTTTCTCTGTAGGTGTCAGAGGGTAGCAAGCCCGCTGTCATCTGTAACTACCACTTCTCGACGATGTAGATCTGCGTGTCTGCAATGAGAAACATCCTGGGAGGACCTGGTCTTATTTTCAGCCATTATAAGCAAGTTGTCTCTTGGAAATGTTTTTCTTCTCTGCTGCCAACTTGAGATCTCTGGAGTGACCGGGCCAGCATTTGAATTGAGCCTTAAGATCTTCAGCAATACCACCTTTCACCTGGAGCCACGCAACTGCTGCTTCTTATCCTGGCTTGCTCTGCTCCAGAGCATCTTGCTACTCAGCATGTATCTGACCTGATTTAGGACCAACAGCAGCCCTGCTTTGAAGGGGAAGCTGAACCAGATGACCTCCAGGCGTCCCTTCCAATCAATTCTAAGATAGATATATATATATATATTTAATGTACAGTCATTGACTCCCAAGAATTGATCCCCAATATCTAAGTGAGTATCCCCAAAACACACTCTACAATTGCACCTCCCCTCAAGCCAAGAAGCCTTACACAACCCGTTTAATGGGCAGTAAGAGACTGCCTACCACACAGCTCCGAGCGTACAGTTAGGCAAATAATACCCTAAGAGCGCTTAAGGAAAGGCTGAATGTTGCTGAGCTGTGGGGCTGGTTTAATCGCTCGCTGTGTCTGTAACAGATGAAGAAGGTGGTCCCACTGGTGGAAGGCGACGGTCACGCCTGGGACAGTTTCTGTGCACATCACGCAGCGGCCACGGCAGCAGCAGAGGCCGGGGGGACGGGAGTTTGCTGAGCGCGCTGGCTCACTGGGAAGGGGAATACTCTGCTGAGCGGCCTCATCAGCCACGCTTGCCCAGCTACCTAGGGATGATGCCCACAGCTGGGGCAATCACAGCTGGACACGATAAACCGGTCATTTGTGTGCCTGACCAATTATCATTAATAAATGGGCTTAAAGAGGCTGGCAGAAGTCTCCCCTCTTGTTGTGCTGTACAGCTCCAGCTTCCTGAAACTCAGACTTGACTTTACTCATCAACTAGGTTATTTCCAACCACTCTAAAAGGGCAATTTCTCCAGCTCCATTTTAGAAAGTGTTTATGTTGCACTGACAGCTGTGCCAGGAAATCTGCAAGCTAGACAGTTCTTTAAAGGAGTTCATGATTACTTTAACTTAGCGTATCCTCTCTTTAAGCACTTCAATTCTAGGAGGAGTAAACTTTTCAGATCCCATTACCACTACAGTGATCGAGGTAACTATTAACAGTGATCTTCTTAAAAAAAAAAAACAACCAAAAAACCACCAAGTAATTTTTGACTGACCTTTTTTTGCTACTTCCAGTCAAACTGATTTTATTTTGTTGACCTGCATTGCTTGCTTGGTTTACAGAGAAGCAATTTAATTCTCTGCTGTTTCAGTATTTCACATCTGGACCGCTACGGCAGCCTTCTCGACATCATTAGGGACCAGCACAGAGCTGGCTTTCTTCCAGCCTCGTAGGCTTTCCCTAGCAGTCCAGAGCCCGACAGAGAGCAGACCACAGACGCCTTCTCGGGTGGCTTTCACAGGACGACGAACACCATTTACTGAAGGCTGCTGATCAAAAAAGCCTTCGCCTCGATAGATGCTATTTAAAATCCTCGTTACTGTTTGCCTAGGAAGTACATCATCCCCATATGACACCAGCACCAACACAGAATAAATATTTACAGAACACTTCCCCCTCCTCTCATTACAAACAATTCTGCTATCTGCAGTTGGTAATGGACATGTGCCATGTTCAATTATATCAAAAACAAAAGGCATTCTAAAAAAAGCTGCTTATGTTTCTAGCCTTGTCGCTTATAGGCTTTGCTTCTGCTGGCTTCATTTTTGTACTTTATAATTTCTGGCTTCTACTGATTCTTTTATTTTCCTCCTTTGGTGATTAAATATTGCACAGTTACCGTCCTTATTCCCTCTCTTCCAAGGTTGCTTTTTAATGTCCTTTCATTTGCATTTATACGTGTAAGCCATTTAAAAAAAATCTTGGTTTTTATCCGTATTTTTGTTTAAGTTCCCTCTTGCTTTTCAGATCCCATTACCACTACAGTGGTACAGGTAACTATTAACAGTGATCTTTTTAAAAAAAAAAAAAAAAAAATCAAGTAATTTTTAACTTTGACTTACTTAAGTCAGTTTTACATACATCCTTAAAGATCCAGAACACAGACTGATTTTACTTTCCAGTAAGCAGGAAACACCAAGTCAGCTTACCGAGCACAGTTCTTATGGATAAACTCAGTTTAAAAGAAAACACCCACCCCCCCCCCGACCTGTTCACTATTCACTTACCTCAAACTGGGCTAGTCCTGCTTAAAGCTGTTAGGACCACTTATACCAGGCCTTTCTTGTAACGAGGATTAAGGGGGATTAAGGACCATTAGTTCACTATTTGTACACCGACAGAACGATGGCAAAAAGGTACAAGCCAGAGCATTCCCTCAGCTGCAGCAGACGTCCCCGGAATGCTCCACACTGCTGGTTGAAGCTCCCCTTTGTTGGGCAGAAGCAAGATGCAATGGCAGAACGGCGACGGGTTAAGTGGAGCTTCCCACCTAGCACTCCTCGCTGTTTTCTGGTGCTGCTGAATCAGAAGCCAGCCTGGGTGTTTCTCCTGTGCTTTGCATTACGTCGTCAGAATGTTCCAGTTCTCGGTGTGCCAAGAAGTGCAATGGTAATCCTGCGGCCGAGGCTGAGCCTGAAAACAGGAATATTCTGGTCTCCCTCCTCCTCTCAGCGTTCCACACTGACTGCTGAAGCCCCGAGACTTGTGTTTCCCAAACCCGAGCGACCGTGACCAGAGTTACTCCCGCGCAGTAAGCAGCACCAGAACAAGAAGGGGCCATCTCGCTTCCTGGTTTGGGGTGCAACACACCCCTGCCCGCTCACACTGCTTTCACATTACACCGCAGGCACTTACAAGCTACTTATTATCCTTCATCAGCAGCGGCTTCGTTACAGGGCCACCACTTCAAACACCTCTCTAGCCCACAGTTCCTAGAAAGCTTGCCGCTAATCGTGGCCGTTACAATCCAGTGTCCTAACCCCATCAAAACCAAAGCACTTAAAGGAACGTTTGCATCATTTGTCACTTTGCCCGAAGCCCATTTTCAAGTTCAGACCACATCCTCCATTCCTTCTTTAAACTCCAGCTGAAGAAACTTGTTCTCCTGCCACAGCCTTCTCACCCACGGGATGATCATAGCATCATAGCATTGCCTAGATTGGAAAAGACCTGTAAGATCATCTAGTCCAATCATTTAACCTAGCACTGACAAGTCCCCCACTAAA
>JAVKLA010000030.1:1110911-1128523 GCA_034782735.1 Sagittarius serpentarius | reverse complement strand
CTGGGCAACCCGTTCCAATGCCTAATGACCCTTTCAGTAAAGAAATTCTTCCTAATATCCCATCTAAACCTCCCCTGGAGCAACTTCAGGCCATTTCCTCTCATCCTATCGCTTGTTACTTGGGAGAAGAGACCGACCCCCACCGCTCTACAACCTCCTTTCAGGCAGTTGTAGTGAGCAATGAGGTCTCCCCTCAGCCTCCTTTTCTCCAGGCTAAACAGCCCCAGTTCCCTCAGCCGCTCCCCATAAGACTCGTGATGGCACAGCATCTCCCGTTATGAAGCCCGTACCACACACACAACCACCATCTTCCAGGATTTACTTCCTCTCTGTTTAAGGAGGTAAGCCCCAGGAAAACGGTTTAAGACAATCTGGGGATTGAGATCCGGACCGTGACAGTGGTACCACAAACCATACCAGCCATAGTCCGGGTAAGAACTTAGCTCTATTTTTTTCAGTGCAAAAGGGGAACCCGAGCACCCCTTCTCAAAGCAAAAGCAGAGACTGACTCGATGCTAATTCACTTGAACAGAAGACTTAACACTAGCTTCTGAGCCGATGGCTTTGACGGGGTCCCCGTACAATTACAAGGCAAGAGGAGCACTGCTCTTTGCCTACACAGTCCTCTCAATGGTTTTAATAATGAACCCCTACAAAAGCTTTGGCTTCGCGACTACAAGAACAAAAACGCTCCGTTGATCCCCATACAAGTTATCTATGTTGAGGAAAACAGCCCATGTTTCAGGTGAAAAGCTTAAACCCTCCTGAATAGCAGAGAACAAGCAGGAAGAAGAGACGCAAGCTCATCAATCTCCAGGCCATGCCAACGGAATTGATAAAGGGGAGCTTCAGTATGGATACCTGCAGACACTACAAAGAGAGACACGTCTTCAGTAACTGTTTCAGAGCCTAACAATATCTTAGTAACAGCAGCTGGAGTTTCTGGCAACAAGGCGATCCAAGGTGAAGGTGCCCCACTGGGGAACAAGTTATCAGGGTTTTCTGGAAAACCTATCCACATTCTCGGATGTACGTGGTTTGTCCTGACGGCTTACTTTTCTCAGCTGTGCTGCCCACCAGCCACAGTAAGGTCTGGCCTTCTATAATCTCCACCTCTCCTCATCTAAGAGAAGACAACTGATGTAGTAAATGATCCAACAAAAATGTGAATAAATGTCCACCCTCTTGTGGGGGCACGACTGAAGGGGCAGGTATTTTTCACAGCCACTAGAAAGCTTAGTAACCTTTTGCAAGTACATTAGGTACACTTTCAAGCCTGACTTAGGCAGAATGTCACTTACTAACACTGTTCAAGGTTGTTAGATGAAAAAGCTGTACCACGTTCACCCTTCAGAATAAAAGCAGGGCCGAGAAAGAATAACTGAAGAGACCAACTGCCGCAGTTTACTTTGGCGGTCACAGCAAGGCAAACAGAGTATTTGTTTTGACGAACTTTATTTATTTCCGTATTATACAAGTGGGATCTGAATCCCCAAACTTCCCATCATCAACATAATGGAGAAGCACGACCGCACAAAAGGCAGGCAGAATTTTGGAGCCAGAAGACAGGCGAGATCAAGCCATTTCTCCCCATGTGGTCAGAAATTCTTCCTCCTTCACACAATGTGCTTCCCAGGCCGGCAGGTTTACCCCAGGAATAAGAGACAAAGCTAGCTCTAAACACTTCTCCTCCTCTCCCCAACAAAAGAGGCCACTCAATGCCAGCAGTGGAATGATTAAAGATAGGGAGTACATTAGGTTTTCAGTCTCTCAACCAGCCCACTAGGTTAAGAAGTGGCCTGGTTACTCCCGCTCTCCTGAAAACGATCCAGGAAAATCAAAGACCTAAAATGCTGAAGACTTACCTCCTTTCCTTCCCCCATCCCACAGCCTTGTTCTCTAAGCAGAGAGTAGGCAATGAACTCTGAGGAGGCTGAAGGAAAGCCAAGGGAAATCAGGGGCTACCTGAATCCCTGGGAATCTGGTGGCTACCCTGGTGCCCTCATTCATTCCCTTTGAGGTTCAGAGACCTGTTTGGAATAGTACACAGAGAGGGCCTCCCTTAGGGATTCGGAAGCAACCAGGGACACAGAACACACAGGAACCACTGTGAGGGTACACACCATTCCAGGGATGGCCCAAACCACAAACAGGGCAAGACTCCCCCCAGCCAAGGCCCCAAGGGCTGGGGGAGCTGGGACGAGGCCCTGGTAGGGGGAAGAGAGCTCCTGCAGCACTACTGAGGGCTCCCGGGATTTTACTTCTTCTTCCTCTCCTGGGAACAGCGAGGGCAGAACCTGGTAGAAAGGGAAGCAAAAAGCCAGCATTTAGGGCATGACATGAACCGTGAACATACAGTCCCAACAGACCTTTTCCAAGGTCCCAGACAAAGCCTTAATTCAAATTTTCCTTTTTAAGAGGTCTTCTGAGTGTGTATATACAGTACTCTCCCTTCTGCCACCCAGGACCTCCCTTTTCCAAAGACCAATGCGCCCTCCAGGTTGCTTGTTCGCTCACCATTTTCCTCTTGGTTTTGTTGTCAGACCCACACAGGCAAAATGAAACCATTCAATGGAACACTGTGGGGATGGAGAGCAGTCAGTTAAAGAGCAGCTTTCTTTTGAAATCATTGCTTCTGGGCTACCGGAGCTTCCCAGTGTTCGATCACAAACACCTAAACCCCTAGCAGCCATCAGGGAATGCAGACTCACACCCAACCTATACATTGTTAGCAAGGAGAACTCCCCTCCTCCCTTGCTAACTGGGGAGGGGGCGGGGAAAGAAAAACAACCTGTCGTTTTAAGTAAAACCCTGAAGAACGATGCACTTAGCAGACCTTAGCAAGCCACCTCTCTGCCCTTCCAGGCTATCTGAGGTAAGCCGCCTTCTTGTCACTGCTTGCCATATCAGGCCTCACCCGAGCAGGACAAGACTTTCCGTGCCAAGACTCTCTCCACTCCCTTCTGCCCCATTTCCATCAAGTGCAGGCTCTTACATCTGGGTTGTCGCAGCCAATCATCTCCCCGTAGGAGACCTGGTGGCAGAGGCAGTAAGTAGGCTCATTGGGGTCCACGGGCATATCCAATACATCCGAAGGGTGCACGTTTCCAAAGGTGACTGAAGGCATCCCATACTCTGTGCTACTGCAGGACAGAAATATAGTAGGTCAGCAAAATAACTGGCTTCAAGTACCATCATGTCTCCCAAGACACCGCCCTTGTTTGCCAGAGACAGCCCCTTCTCTTTTTTTAACCACATACACCCAACTCCACTGAAGCGACCTGCCTTCCCCTTCATGCCACACTCCCCTGAAAGAGTTAAAAGGCCTCCTTCCTCTTGCTTCCCAAGAAGGGACAGGGGACACACCGCCTAGTCTGGGTGAGGATCAGATCCTTCACAGGGAAGTCAGGCTAGGCCTCCCTTGGTCTGATTTGTAGTGCTGCTCCTCACTCCCACAAATCTCTTAAACACTTACGTGCGAACAAGCTTCAATTTCTTTTGGGCAGTCTTTGGTGCTTCCTCATCAGAGTTCTTCCCTTTAGAGCGAGCACGGGCAGCCTTCTTCTCTTTTTGGGCTCGGCCCTCTGGTAAGAAGAGAAAAAGGTGTTGCATCTGCCACCCCATCAAAATAGACACCTGATAGTAACAACCTCTCCGCACTAAAATACACTCCTACTTCGGAGGGTATATTGGCTTTGGGCCATGCACGCCATCTTAATTTTATCTAGCGGCCTTGAATATGCTCACACAAGAAAAGCCCAGGTCACCATCTTTTTACCTGTCCTTCAGATTCCAGCGTAACAGTCTTTGATCTGTACCACTCCAGTGCCTGCCTTCATCCCCACCACTTCCATAGTCACTTGGCTGCCTCCTGTATCAATCTGCAGCCCAGTGGTGGTACTCACTCTTCTTGCCCTTGCTGGAAGAACTGTCATAGTCACTCGACTCTATCTGCTTCTCCTTCAGGTCTGCTTCAAAGCGAGCGAGGTCTGTGTCCAGCCGCCGGATGTGCTTATCAACCTGCGAAGACGACAGTGACCAGGAGTTACCACAGAACAGAGCCCAAGAGGGCAAAGAGGAGAGGGCGGGGGGCTTGCGCTAAGAGCCGAGAAACAAGAGTGGGTAGGCCCTAAAAAGAGAGATCAGGGCCTTCCAAGACTGGGGGCTTTAGTACAGCCTTGCATACGATAAGCACTAGACACTTCCCTTCATACCATCTCGTAGGTCTGCATAGCCAGCTGAACCTTGTCATCGCCAAACTCCTTGCATTTCCCATAGGCCTCCTGGATTTGCTTGAGAAGCCCCAGTTTTTCCTCTGAAGACAAAGTCCGCGCATTGCTGATATACTCCGTGGCCAGCTTATCAATCTCGGACTTGAGGTCTGAAACAAGTTTACCATTAAATACACAAATACGCACACAGACGCACACACACACTACAGTGCCCTCCATTAAGACAGACTGAAGGATCAGAGAAGCCGTAGGCTTCCTCCCCTGCCCTGAGATCCCCGTCATAAAGGCAAAGGAAAGAAAAGCTGGTCAAGCTGCATCCTTCCTGCCTCGTCAACAAAACCATCTGTAATCCTCACCTTCCGTCCTCTGATCCAGATCTCGCATGAGCTGGAAGTTTCTCTGCAATTCAAATGGCAGATTCTCAATACCTGCAGGGAAAGGAGGATACAGGGAGAAGTCAGGTTCTTGTCCACGATGCCAAGGCAGGAACAAAGCTAACTGATAACACCGCATACACCACTCCAGCGACTCCCAACGCCCTTTCCTGGCGCACATTACTGTGCTTCCATTTGTGGTCAACTCCAAAGGAGACAGACTATAAAAACGTGATGTATTTAATCCAGGAGCATAGCTCTGTAATACATACTAGTTAACAGAAAACCGTGGCCATGCAGGGAGGCCTACATTAAGAAAGCAGAAAACCAAAATTTGTAATGAAGTCAGTCATTATAATACAACCTATCCATCCAACAATGAAAAAAAGAGCACAACAGCTGGTAAATAATGCCATTTAGTTACTTCTACACAAGGGTGTAAAAATTAAATTTGATCAAATGCTAATTCACTGAAAAATGAGTGCGTTTTAGTGCATCCATTTTACATATAGGGGACAGAAGACACTTTGTGCAGAGCCAAAGAGCAAGTCTGAGACAGGACGGCGAGCAGTCAACAGCAGTCTTAACCCCCGTCATGCGTTCCTTGTTCTGTCTTCTGCACCGTAATCTCAGTGTGGTCTGTCCAACACCTGGAAGGATGCTATACATCATGAATAATAAACATTTGTAGGGCTCTGAATGAGCAATGTGAAGTTGATAGTCAATTTATTTTCAATGCACTATGCTACTCACCCCCTAGGCATCACCAGATGCTCAACTGACAAAGCTGATAAAAACAATTCTTGTTTTTCCATGCCTGTCTAATCAAACTGAGATCTAGTGTCACTGCATTAACCTGCAGTCCAAGCTTGATTATTGCCACCTTTACACCCAATAAAAAAAAATAAATCTCTGGCAGGGTGGGGGGAAAAAGCTCTTCAGAAACACAACGTAAGCATGTCTGCTTCCTGAACCCACTCTCCAACACACAGGGAGTGTAAATTAAGGTGTGTCTACCCATTATCAAAACTGTCTAATACATCAGTCCCGGCAGCAGCCTTTATTTTCACTGCCACATGTTTCTACAGCAGAGATGTTACCCTGAAAAGCAATCAGCTGGCAGGGAAAGCCTGTATGCAAGAGGCAGGTTTTAACAAGTACTACACACAAGCCATGAAATGAATTCCTATAAGAGGTAAAAACAACCATGGGCCTCACCTTGCTCAGAACCTGTTCCTTTAACTTATTTTTTTGCACAAACAGAATATAGGAAGTTACATACAGAAACCTTATAGGTAACCAAGCTATTGTTTCAATAGATTTCTGTTGCCGTTTCTAATTTAAATACCTGAGAAATGCCCAGACAGTAGGTGTCCTTAAGTACCCAGATACATAATCACACAGCACACACACATCACCCCCCTGCATTCAAGGACAGTTAACAGTGCAAAATCAAATTCTCAAAAAATTAGTAAGCAGCAAAATTGAGGCTGTCTGCACACTCCTAAATTTGATACTTCCGTATTTGTCCAGCACGACAGACTTCACACAAGGTTCAAGCAGCTGACTACCAGATTACAGCCCTACGGCTCAAAAAAGCATCTCAGAAGACGACGAGGACACATTGCTGAAAATTATCGTTGCTTACAAAGGGAACTTATGGCAAGGATGAAATCCAGCTTGGGAATCTCAAGACCATGCCTTTTTCCTTCCTGCAACCCCCAGCCTCGTGAACTCCAAGCCTTTCAATTTATACAGCAAATGAAACATGGGTCATACTGCAACACGCTACTTTTCATTCCTCTCCAAAGCATCCCCTGCAGAAGGTAAGACAGGTATCCTCTAGAGGAAAACAGTACCTGTTCTTGCACTGCACACAGTATGTCAAATTTACACCGAGTTTACTAATCCTGGAAGATGACGACTTCTGAATTCTTGACTTTGTAGTTTTAAAAAAAGATTAATGTAATTTCTTTTTCTCTTCTAAAAAGGAAAGTTGGTAAAAGCACAAAATCCACCGGGTACAGTCACTTTTCCCTCAGCAGGGCTAGAAACCTTTAGACAGAGCGAGCACCTGAGCTAGCACAAAAACCAGCAGGATGCTATTCTCTGGGCAGAACAACCCCACACGAGGTTAAGGCCACATTTCACAGCAATGTTCTCGCAGCAGGAGACACTCGGGCAGGAGTTTGCCTCTGCTGCAGAACCTGAAAGGGACTGTGCTCTAGTTTTTACAGCCACTACTGTAAAAATCTGCCGCCAACACCACTAAACGCCAGCGCACGCCCTGGTCTGGAAAGCCTCTCCTCTGTCTTCCCTTTACCTCTACGTGCCTGGGTCTCACCTTTTCAGCCTGTGCCATCCATCCTTCAGAGACTCTCTCCCCCGTCACTGCCAGCCCCTCCGCCAGGCCAGTGGCTCCCCTGCCTCGTTACCTGTCTCGGCGTGCGCAGAGCGCTCTGCTCCCGGCGGCTCTCGGCCATGTGGAGAGGAGCTTTATCCAGCTCCGGCTTTGGCCTAGCAGGCGCTCAGCACAGACACAATCGGCAGATCAGATCGTTTACCAGTCAAGCAAGTACGAGCAATGGTCTTCCAGAGGCTCATTAGCTGGGCAGGTTTCCACGGGGACTGATCAGACAAACCCCTGTCATTTGAATTCCTTCCCGGCTAAAACCAGCAAAATGGTTTCCTAAAACCCCAGCAAAATCTTTCACTCCACAAATCTGTTATTGGACCAATGTTCTGTAATTGCTTCGTCAATAAATGGGGAGAAAATGAAACAAGTGACAGTACAGTGACTTTATAATCAGAACTGTTATAAAGATGCTTTATCTATTCAACTGAAAGTGGAAAGAAGCTGAGTACACCATTACAAATTATGACCCAAAGAAAGTTTGGCAAGAACAAAATACATAACAAGGTAAAGCTGCAGCTAAGCAAGTTTTAACTGAGCAACAAACTATCTGTATGGCATACAGTTTAATCTAAGTATGGAGAACTTTTCTACTATCTGCAGCTTAACTCGAACTTTTGCACGCCCTTAAACAAAAGTGATGCTTTGCATCACAGAATTTATGGCAGCGGTCAGAACACTTGCTGAAATTGCTTGGCCTGTGCTGTGCTGGCTATCAGACATCGCCACCCTAGCAGTCCCATTAAAAAAATAAAAGATTAATAAAAAAAATAAATCTAAGATTTAAGTTTTCATTTCCTTATTCCTACTAACACAACACACTTTCCCTCAGTCTTTCTAAAAACATCCATGTTATTTATGTAATTTCGTTTCCTCCTGAATTTCTCCTTTTTCCTTTACACTTCATTTGCTCTTTCTTCTTATTGTAAGATGCACCTAAACCTTTCATGACTAAATGCTATCTATTGTAAAGTACCCAAATAATTCTCAGATTCTGAAATGGATCGTAGTAAAGAAAAACCACCTAGAGGCATCCTCGATCACTAGAGAAGAGGGCAGTGAAGGGCAGTCACTCTGTCCCAGATAGGCAACAGTCTGACCAAAAACCAAAGAAAAGCGAGGGCCTCTTTTAACACAAATGGCATAGCAGAAAGAGAGGAAGAGAAGGATGGTGAAGATGCACAGTGAATAAAGTGCTAGCAAGGCCAGCAGCTTGGCCCACAGCGTGGACTGGCATTAACGCAACAGCGTCCCTCAGCACAGATCCACACAGAGCCACGTGCAGCCCCACCGTGCCCCACTCACTCCTGTCACAGTACGATTACCCTGAAAATCATCGGCGCGGGTCTCTGAGTTTTTCCCACCCCTTCCTTTTCTTACCTTGTTTTCATTTCTTATCACAAGTTAAAAGTCTCTCTACCTACCTTCGTCTTTCCTTTTATCAGTTCTTATCCCTTCACTACCCCCATTCTCCTTTCATCTCTGTTATTCTCCTTTCCTTGTCATTCCTTCCCCCATTCGTTCTTCCGCAGGCATCCATACCCATGCTGTCTTGTCCTTAAGAACTATGCACTCCCCCTCTCCAAAAGTCACAATCCATCACCACCCTCCTTCCCCTCCAATTATGATGATTTACTTCTTTTTGGAAACGCATGTGGGTTTACACCAAGCGTAAACTGGTATTTAAACTTCAGCTACTCAACCCGGACGTTAACCCTGACGTACACACACACACAGAGCAAGCCTACACAACCTGGTAACTTTCACTATGCTTCAGTCCTCCATAGCGCATCTTTTAACTCGGCCAAACAACGGGTTTGTACTGTGACAACATCCAAATTCCTAAAAAGAGATCCATTGCACCAAGCGCCATACAAATACATGATGCCTTTCCTGAGACATCTGTGCACCCACCATGTTCAGATGCATGTTTAAATTTATTAAAAAACATGAAAATACATTTTGAAACATAACCACGGTTGCTTTATTGAACAGTACAGATTTCAGCAAACACTTTAAACACCGCATTGCTGAAGGTAATTAAAAAAAATCCTGCTTGTGCCAGGGACTGCCACAATCAGAGGGTAAGTTCTTTGCTCCCTGAGACAGGAAATTGGCTGGGAATCCTTCTTGCGGGGGAAGCGCACAGGACTTTTCGGTACTCTGTGATTCTCCTAATTCTGTAGCATTTGAAGTATATTGCAGGACAAATGGCTTATAGCAATCTTCAGGAGCTTCCTTATTAGGGAGAAGGATGTCTTTTATATCCCTGCATCCCTCCTTTTAGAGGGTATAACCCTTTTAAACTGCTCTGTCCTGTTTTCTCAGCTAGTTAGTTATCTTCCTATGCAGTTTAGTGAAACTGGTGCATAAGCATAATATATACCCTTCTCTCTACTCATACATGGCTCAGCCCTACTGCAATATACACCTCCTAACCTGTTAAGATTACCCTCACAACAGTTCTGCAAGGGATAATACCACCTACGCTTTTACAAACGGGGTACTCAGATGGGTGGTAGACTGATTTAGCTGCAGGCACCCAGAAATTCTGTGCCCATGTCATATACCTCAAGGTCTGGGCCAGTGCACTGCATACCAGTCTACCCAGGCACATCTACTTCAGGCACTGTCCGAAGAAACAGACATCAGTCAGCAACGACAGTCAATGTAATAGCACAGAAACCTAACACT
Organism: Sagittarius serpentarius; assembly: GCA_034782735.1. Taxonomy (NCBI): domain Eukaryota; kingdom Metazoa; phylum Chordata; class Aves; order Accipitriformes; family Sagittariidae; genus Sagittarius; species Sagittarius serpentarius. The sequence goes on along the minus strand of JAVKLA010000030.1, from coordinate 1,118,810 downwards.
CCCCCAAAGAGTGGACCTTTTTCTTGGGGAGGGAGGGCTCTTTTTCTCTTCTTACTACATTAGTTCAGTGCTACAGCATCCACAGCCAAGACAGTAGGCAAAGTTGTTAAGTCTCAGAAAAGGGATCTTTATTGCTGCGCTAAAGATCAACCCTGATTTCAGAAGCTTGGAGGACTTATGTTCTGGTTTCGGCTGGGAGAGAGTGAATTGTCTTCCTAGTAGCTGGTGCAGTGCTGTGGTTTGGGTTTAGTAGGGGAAGCATGTTGATAACACCCTGATGTTTTCAGTTGTTGCTCAGTCGAGTTTAGACTCAGTCAAGGACATTTCAGCTTCTCAGGCCCAGCCAGCAAGGAGGCTGGAGGGGCACAAGGAAGTTGGGAGGGGACACAGCCAGGACAGCTGCCCCAAACTGGCCAAAGGGGTATCCCATACCATGGGGTGCCATGCCCAGTAAATAAACGGGGGAGTTGGTAGGGCGGGGGCGGATCGCTGCTCAGTAACTAACCAGGCATTGTTTGGCAAGTGGTGAGCAATTGCATTGTGCATCACTTGTTTTATAGATCCCAATTCTTTTATTCTTGCCATTTTATTATCATCATTATTTTCTTCCTTTCTGTCCTATTAACCTGTTCTTATCTCAACCCACAAGTTTTACTTTTTTTTCTGATTCTCTCCCCCATCCCACTGGTGGGGGGGGGAAGTCAGCGAGTGGCTGCGTGGTGCTGAGCTGCTGGCCGGGGTTAAACCACGACAACTTGGAAGACTGACATGTCAAACGATACTCCCACCACTCCAGGCACTTCCAGCCTGTCACAGGTCTTCAAAGGCAGGGACCACCCCCAAAGAGATCGCAGGGCTGTTTGCCAAAACGCTCACATCAGATTTGCTGTTGGGTAAGCGAAGAAATGTGGAGAAAATGCAGTATGCTTTGTCTTGTAAAGCCATCTTGTATCAGCTCTGATAAAAATACCAGTCAACAACAAAATCAATTCTAAATGAACTGGTCATTAATAATAATAAATGCATTAGCTTAGTGTGGGCTGCGCCAGTAGCTTTCACACAGAAACAAATGATGCCTATGAATCACCAAATTCTCTCCTCTGCATGAGATCTTTTGTAATTTTCCATAGATCACGTGTGCTGCATCACAGATGCAACTAATTCAAAGTCCCAGTAAGGCGAAAGGCATCTTTCAGTATGCTAAACCAGCACTGAATGTAGAAATAATTCTTTAAGAGATTTGCGTATCTGAGGTATGATGTGAGAAACTTTAGAGGCAAGAACAGGAGGGCACAGCTGCATGCTACTTTGGGGACAGGATAAGAGTAATGACGGCAGGTAAAGGGAGAGAGAAAAGAACTGCTGGGGAATTTGGAATGCAGCCAGGACTGAGAAGGAATCAAGGGCCAGCCTACAGCAAGTTCTGACATCACACCCAGGCCCTCTAAGAGTATTAAGATGTCAATACACATCATACTCTCATTTGATGAAGCTATACAGAGGCAAATCCAGACAGATGTAGCTATTCTGAAAGAATAATCCTGTTTTACTGGGTTAGCTAACGTTACCAAGGAATGAAAGGACATTCCCATGTCAGTTGTAGGAGAAAGAAGATGACTTTCAAGAGGGCGTATGCTGCTTCTGTTGCTCTGTGCTTACGCTGGCATACGTCTCCTAGTGTTGACAAGCCTTGAACTGGTGCAACTATGTGACATATGCAAATAGAAGGAGCAAAGGAAACTTGATGCCTCCCTCATCAGCATAGAAAAGGGGAAAAACCCAGAAGAAAACAACTACACAGTATCATGTTAACTTACCAGCTGAGGACTCCTCATCTAAGTCTGTTGTCTCCATCACCCTCTTCACTGAGGCAGGTTATGTCCTACTGTCTGCTCCTGGCACACGTCCTGGCTGGTGGTCTCCAAGACAATGGAATTAATATCAAGCAGACATCTGAGTAGACAGGCCAGCGACACCCTTCTACCTCTCAAGCTCAACAAGGTTATTAGCCCCCTGCTGATGAGTCTCCCAAGCATTTAGGTCTAATTTAGGCCAAATGTTGGCAGAATCTAGTTCCTCAGAGGTTTGGGGTGGGAGAAGATGGAAGCACTTTTTATTGTCTTGTTACCATTCCTTACCAACATTTTACGCTGACATTTATTCAGTAACAGATCAGTTCAATCATATGGAAATTTGAACTTCCTTCCAGTCTGGCACACACTTCTCAACTGGAACAAGGTGGGCTCCCCATTCAGCAAGGCAAATAAAGCAATAGCCTCATCAGTCCAGGCAGGAACACACGCGGTGGACGGTGATAGCTGGAACCAGCAGGGAAGGTGCTGTCTGATTGCTTCAGAAAGCACACCCGCAAGCATGATCCTTCCATTCGCCTCAGCAAGCTGAGCAACTGGGCAGACATGTCCTCACCAGTAGAGCACAGGCAGGTGAGCAGAGAGGTCATTTCCTAATAAATTCAGGCACCAGACAGTTAAGGAGAGGCACACGCCTTGGTTCCATTGCCATGAAAGATAAATTTGTGTGTTGTCAGTAAGGGCAACTTACTTACTTCATTCTGATACCCACTAGGTGGGTAAACAGGGAAGCACTGACGGTAGAAAACACATGTGGTTGCCCAGCAGTTCCCTCTACTATAAAGACAAGCCCTACACTCACGGCACATTCACATATAAACAGAGACTTGTAGAAAGCTATTTGGGACTGTCTTCTCAATATGTGTACTTCAACGACGCCTGTTACAAAGAAGCTCTGCAATCCCCTCGAAAATTCCAAATGTGAAGAAGACTCAGTGTTTGTATCTCATCTTCTGGAAGATCTGCATTAGTCACCCTTCCCTTCTCCCCCTCAAAGCCTCCACTACAGTATTCCTAACCCAGTATGAGAGCAAATACTCAGCCAAGCACAGTAACTCAAGTTTGAGCAAGCACAAACTCCTCTAATGAGTCTTCATGCACATTCAATCTTCTCATCACAAAACACTATGCTTTCTTCCTTCTTACTCTTCCTCCATTCCTTTCTACATCTCTAACTCCTTTGCACCCATAGTTTTTCCCCTACTAAAGCTGCACTGCTTTCTTGGCATGAGGGAAAGCACTTCAGTATCTTGCTTTCTGCCCTCAGAAGCAGGCATAAGATGGTTGAGAGACCAGAAGGAGGACAATATTTGAAGAGATGGAAATCTTTTCATGCTTAACTTCAGCCACTGAAGAGAACTGAGGAAAGAGCCATGCTCAAAGTAAAACACTCAGGAAGAACGGGAACAAGAAACATTCCTCTTCTTCCCCTTCCCCTTCCCCGAATCCTTTGGCTCAGTATAGTCATTGAAGGGGCAGCTTCACTAGGATGAAGGAAGGAAGGTGATCAGAGTAGACAAGATACATAGTTCCCCTGTCAGGATGTTCAGCGCAGAAGGAATGTGTGTATTTTTCTGCTGCAAAAACATCTGCTAGCATAACACCTTTCAGACAGGTATACTTTGCAGTTAACAGCTTAGAGCAAAGGCAAGGGCATGTCTAATCCTAGGTCTAAACCCAGTTTCAAATTACAGCAAGGACTCGAAAGGTCCTGACATACCAGACCTAAGAAGCTGCCAGACACCTTTTATTAAGAGAACTGTTGTTAACTTGGCTATTCCACAAAAATCTCCTGGAAAAGAACTTTAGATGTCCGAAGTAGAGGACTCAAAATTTATGAACTGAAATGACTGAGGCTGTATGCCTAGCTTTGTCAGACTGCTCGTGCATTTTAACATATAATATAAATGCATAGAGATTTTCATACAAGGCGTTTCTCATTCCCAGTGACTGAGCACTGATTCAAAGTCTTATTTTCTTCTCTTTCCTCAATACAGAGTCACACACACGCGACCCAAAACCCGATCTGAAAACTGACTTGGTAATCAGCTTTTCAAGGCGTTCATTACTGTGACATTAGAACGCTTCTTCACAATGCTGCTGTGGAGTAGCCCACTTCCCTTACCAATAAAATGACGGTCAAGAGATTTACTGAGGCAAAGAGATTAAAGCCAAGAAGGCCAGCTAATTACAAACACATCTCTTGAAATGTCTAAAAATGCTACATAGCCTGACTTTTCAGAATTATCTGTTCAAAGCAGACTTCCTTTGCAGCTATAAGCATTCTGCACATCTGCTCCGCTGACTACAAATTTTCACTCATAATTTGAGGGAAGCACAATCCATGCAAGGAGAACCTGTAAGAACCATGACCTCACAAATAAACACAAACACCAAACTCACTTTGTCAGAGTGGTATTCAACCACCTCAAACATGAGGCCATCTTTTTTCTTCCTACAATCTTCACTTAATTCATTATACACCTTCCTTTCTTCAAGGACATGAAGAGGTCCTACAAACAATTGCCCTCTTTCATCACACACTCCTCATTCATTCCCTGAGCAGATCCAGCCAGCAAACCATATGAAAGAGAATCTCTGTGGGAGGAAAAAAAAAAAATTCAACTGAAAACTGTGTCTGCATTAGCACTATAATATGAAAAGAATTCCATTCCAAGAAGTAAATGTAAATATTAGACATTTTTAGAAGAGCTGACCAAAGGTTCTGGACTATTTATTTGTATAAATTTTCAGGAAGTTTTGGAACATTAGTGAACTACTTTAAAAATGAACTGAATGCTTTTAAAATACTGAAATAATGTAAAATTAAAAAAAAAGGGAGAGGGAAGGAAGGAGCGAGGGGGAAACTGAATGCTGTCAGGCAGGCATGAAAAGAAACGGACTAGCTGATCTGAGATAATCTCAAAGAATTAGATGAGGTGAAAATACAGATTAAGCGTTAAACTTGCCTGACTGGACCTTTTTTGGTAAGAGTATACATTTCATTAGTGAAAATTATTTTTTGAAGTGATTAAACTACAACTTGCATCAAATACTTGATGTAGTAACAGAAAGTATCTTGCGTAACAAGCCAGAATAAAGAAAAGGCAAACGCAAGATATATTAAAAGTGCTTTAACAGCTACATAAGGCTTTAGAATGCATTACAGAGAACTATCAGCAGTGGCTGCACCACTCACGCAAATCACACAGAAGCAGTTCTTGATCCAATAAAAGAACGGTTAGTCACTTGGAAGTGAGATGCAGACTGGAAGAATGAGAATGGAAGGAACAGACTACTGGGACAGCAAGAGACAACCTGACTGCAAACTGATACTCTCCATCAAGTCTTACAGAGGGTAATACATTTAGGAATGAGCAATCCAAGTGATGGATAAAGGATGCGGGACCATATTTCTAAGAAACAGAAAGACTGTATCATATCAATATCATGGTAGATAGTTACCTGAATAGGAGCTCCCAGCTGAAATGCAATGGCAAACAGGGATAAGGACATACCCGACAGAAGAACGGTAACCTGACTTCTTTAGTCAGTACCATGAAGAAGACTGGTTACAAAACGGCTGTATGCATTTTCAGAGAGTCAGAAGTTCAAGCAGGATGTCAAAAGATTAGAGCAGGCTTGAAGAAGAACAATATGGGTAAGCAGAAAACTGAAAAATATGTCATCACGGGCAATTTTTTTTTTTTTGCTAAGTTAACAGAAAGAAGGTTAAGATTTAATCAACTCCAATCTACACAGGGAAGAAACTTTTAATAAGGGGACACTTCAACACAGCAGGTAAAAGGCATTATAGGTGCAATGACTAAGTATTGGAACTGTGAAAATTAACTACAGGCAAAAGTGACAAAACCATGACAGGAAAGCCTATCAGCAAGCTATCTTACTGAAGACTGAGATGGATGCTCTTTGACTGTAAGTATTACAATTCACATGACGTGTTTTTCTGGAAGAAACTCTAGATTAAGAACAGCAACTATCTTACAGTTAGATAACAAAGGGAAGTACAGTTGCATATACTATACAGGACACCGGACAAAATTGAAAAAGGCCGCAAGAGCTGTAAGATTATGCAAAAAAGGCTAAACCATCGCAACGAAGATTGCTTTGTTCTTCCTAACATCCTTGTAGCCAGATTTAAGTACTTTTAGATTGTGCACATTACTTTTTTTTAAGCAAGTTACCTTAAAAATGACAGTCTACACCACCATATTAATATCCACCTTCAACAGGACGAGAATCTCTAATTCAATTGCAGGACCACACACCTCAGCTGAGAAAGAAAATAAGAGTTTGTCATTTTCTCTGCATGCTTGTACTAGAGGGGAACACAGGAGTTTCCAGGGGGTTCATTGATTTTAGCTGACAGTGACAACGTGATCCAGAAGTGTTTGACTTTGGTGGGAGCACTAACTAGCCACCAAGCTCATCTACAGCTGCTTTTCTCTCTGACTTGGTATCTACCATACCCCTCCACACTCAGTGCTGCATCCTTCTCATCTCTGCCTATCGTCTTGCGAATCCCAGGCTTTCACTTTATCTTCAGACTGCAGCTCTTACTCAAAACAAACTTGTGCTCTCCCAGTAGGAAAACCCTGTATCCTCCCCATGCACTTACTCCTTGTCCATCTGCTTCTTTCTCCTGTTGTCTAGCCCCTATCCTCCCAGCTCCTGGCCATCTTTGCTGAGGAGCCTTAGTCAACTGCAGTCTTCCACAACGGAATGAGAAGAGAACATACATCTTTGGTCAGCAATCCTTGCTCCTCTCCAACAACCTTCCTCCTCATCCAGCTCTTCTTCTTGGCTCTTGCACCCTCCTCCTTCCTCGCAGCTCCTAGATCCTTGCCTGTTCATTTCCAGCTTCTTTTCAGCTTTCTCTGAAATTTATTATGGCTCTTGAACTTTCTTAATGTAATTCGCAAGAGGTTTCCTTTCCCAATGACAAAAGGAGCACTGCAGATACAAGGAATGAGACCCCTTGTCTCCATATCAACACCTTATCAGCTTATGTGCCGGAGGAAACCTAGCGTAACAAAATTTCTGAAGAACAAGCTCCAGTGTTTCCAAGCATATGCAAACAGAGAGCAAGAGACTTAGCTCGGCCAGGTATAGTCAAGTAAAAGACATGTTACCAGAACTACCGTGCTTTAAACACACCACCCCATCAACACGCTCCCCCGTCTCTAGTGCTGACGCCAGATCAGAAGGAGAACACAAAAAGAGCATTCACCAAAACACAGGTTACTAAATCTTAATTCAGTCCTTCGAAAACAACTCCTCTGGTTAGTCTACTTGGCTATTTTAAGAACGCAGGGGTAAAACGCGCGTTGAAAGTCTTATGCCTAAAGGGCAGTTTGGCAAAGTTGTAAGCACCTTAAGGCAGGCTGGTATCACAGGAGGGCTCCGATAACGTTACCAACTCCATTAGTATTTGCAGAGCTCTTCTTCAACCAGCACAACGGGACGGCATTTGTAAAACGACAGCGAAGGAAGCTATCGAAACCACATCCCTACAGGTACAATAACCACCTTCGGCCTTATTTCGCCAGCCCTGCAGCTGATCCCGGGAAAACCACCGACAGCCAAGCTGTCACTCCCCAAAGGCGGCTGGAGCAGCACCGGGCTCCTTCCCCCGGCGACAAACCGAGCGCTCGCCGCCGGTGTCAGCACGGTGCCCTCACGGACCGCGGCGGGGCCGGGCTCCCGCAGGGGCCCCAGCCGAGCTCTGCCCCACGGCGGAGGGGCAGCCCGTACTGGCGCTCCAGGCGGCAGCAGCCGCTGCTGCTGTTTCTAAGCGGCCCCGAGGACGCCTTCTACGCGGCGGGCAGCGGAGGGGGCTTCCCCGCACGGCCCCCGGACCGGGCGGCGGCAGCGGCAGGGTCCTCACGGCCGGGCCGGGGACAAGCGGGTAAGGCTGCCGCCGGAGAGGCTCGGAGCAGGCCGCGGGCGCCCCGGGGAGCGGTCAGCCCCTGGGCAGAGCTCGGCCCCCGCCCCGAGCCGCGGTCCG
>JAVKLA010000030.1:1080501-1110811 GCA_034782735.1 Sagittarius serpentarius | reverse complement strand
GCTCTTCCGATCCAGGTAGTGCTCCAGGTACATCCCCGCCGCCATCTTGGGCCCCGCACACACGGGCGCTTCCGGCGGGAGCCGGACACCGGCACCCGCGCGAGCCCACCCGCCCCCCGCCGGAAGCAGCGCTGCCCGGCTGCGGAAGCCGCTTCCGCTCCGCTCCTGCCGCCATTTTGGGTTCTGCGGGGCTGCCCCCGTGCCCGGAGAGGGACGGCGGGCGGGGCTGCTTCTTCGCTCGGCCGGGTGTCTCCTGCCCGCCCGCCGCCTCAGAGCTCCGCCGGGGCTGACGGAGGGAGCGTTGCCCTGCGGCATCAACCCGGGCCGCTCCGCGGCTGGTTGTGGGGAGGAGGGGGGCGAGGCGGGCCCCGGCCGCAGGGCACGGGGGGCGAGCAGGCCCCGGGCTGCCTGGGTCCGACTGCCTGAGCTGCGGGACGGTTAAATACCTGATGCCTTCATCTCCACGCCAAAAGAAACGGGCTTTGTGTCTTGGAGGCTAGGGAGGTCTCTCCTGGCTTCACATAATTTTCAGCCTGCCAGACAGTCTGGGTGAAGAAGCGCTGTTAGTTTGTTACGGCACTGTCTCTTCGCATTCACCATGTAATTCGTTGGCAATGAGTACCTGCTGCTACGTTACCGAGACTGCCTGTGCTGTAAAATGGTTGTGGTACAAACTTAACATAGCTAACAAACCAACAAAGCAATGAAAGGAAGTTAAACATGGGACCATGCTGTCTTCTCCAGCTTGCCAGACCCTCTCTTGTGACCATATACCGCAAGTTGCTTCCAGGTTAGAGATCCTCTTGCTACAGAGTTGAGGAGCCCTCCCCCAGACTGTCCTTCGCTAGCGATCGCACATGAGGTGGTATGGTACTGTGCTAGGTCAAGTGGGGTCACACGTGCAATCGCAAAGGAACTGAGACAAAATTATCCTATTCCTGTTGGTCCTTATCGTCCAATATTCAGGACTGTTTCAAGAGGTCAGCATTAATTTAGCATCCTATAGTGTTTAGGAGGCACTGGGTTGGTTTAGCAAAAGTTACATTTCATCACCTTTCTCCTGCCCACTCACCTACCTCCTGTTTTTTCCTGATAGACTGCACAACAACAGTCATTGCTCAGGACTGTGTGCTGCTGGATTCTGGCCACAAGAAGTGATCAGACTTGTTTCTTCTCTTTCCTCCCAAAGATCTTCCAAGACATCATGCCTTTATTTACATAGATACACTGAGATTAAGTCTTCCAGCAGCCTGCAATGCAAGACTGAGGGGCTGTTACAAAAATGAATTGCAGTTGTTCGAACTATCAACCATCTTGCTGTTAAACTATTCGGTTAATTCAGAGATCCTCTGTGTTGTGAAGGTGCAGTGTTTTCCAGTCCTCTTCCTATAGTCATTTAAGTTATTTATGACATATTTTTAATTATTCAAAATGCATTTCTTTTTCTCTTCAGTTCCCATGTGAAGCAGCTGGCTTCAGTTAGCTGAACATTATTGTTAAGGCTCATTTGTTTTTAAAGTACTTCAAAATTCATGTATAAATTGCCTTACACTTAATTAAGGGGAAGGACATGGCTGTTACATAAAAAAAAAAAAAAAAAAATCTGTTCCCTATACCCTGTCACAGTGCTAAACCAGAATTCCCCAAATGCATCCTGTTTGGAGCTACCAGGCTGAATGGAGCTGATGTTAAGAAACAGGCTTATCCTCCAAGCCAAGGCTAGAGAGATGACAAAATACTAGACCACCAAGATGGAAAGACAAGCACCCTCTGGGCTTGTTGCCACTGCCAATACAAAAGACAGGGAAAAGAGGAGACAGTTGCCCAAAATCTAAATGGTAAACCTTAGTAAAGTGCACAAATGTATCTTTATCTTCATTAACTGCCACCGTGAAGTTGGAAAACAAAGGGAAGAGGCAGTTTTGTGTACCTGTGTGGTCTCACGGCAGTAGAAATTCTTCCAATCCAGAAAAAACTATTCCTGAGCTCTGCATCTAGAAAAGTTTGCTGTCTCTCTATTTTTGCTTTCTTTAGAAAGCTGAGGCACTGAGGTTCACGGAGAGGCGCATCACTCGGGGTTCCAGAAGCACCCTCACCTGCAGATGGAGTGTTACCACGGCAGTTATTTGGTGAGAGGTGTAGTATTTTTTAGAGTAAACACTTCTGCAAGTGAAAGTCCTAGCGCGGGCGCAGGTGATTTTACAGGAAGATGCTTCCCCAACTGGAATATGCTCTAGAGGTACGTGACTGTTTCTGTCTACCCCCCACCCAGCCTCATATATTGATACTTGGGTAACTATTGTAGTAACAAAGCCAAATATGCTAACCCCAATGGTTATCACACACCACCCCCCCACCCTGGAGTTTGCTACTTCAATTACATCCTATTCTTAAACCGGTAGATACCTCCTAATTAGAGGAAGGACCTGACTGATGAGGGGACGTACTGCCCAGAAGGCCTACGCATCTCACAAAGGGAAGCTAAACAGCCTACTGAAGTAGTCTAGAGCAGTGGTTCTCAACCTTTATTGATCTGCAGATGCCTGTTTATTTTCCCTCAGAAATGTAAACATCTGCATACCAAATTTAAGCCTCCAGCTTTTCAGTTACCTTACAGACCTCTTAAATGCTGTCCGAGGACCACAAGGTGAAGGCCAGTGCTTGAGAGGGATCCTGACGCATACCTCAGCAGGAGGCCTACAGCTTCAGAGTCTTGTTTGGTTCCCTTTTTGCTGCAGAGGTATACATTCAGCTGTTCTCGCTCTTTAACATTCTTAGTTCAGAGGTCCCTGCTCTGCATTTCCTTCTCTTCAGGAAAGACTAGATGTACCCACACTTCATTCTCTCAAACATCAAACAATTGATCTGCAGCACTTGTCCCCCCAGGGTGGTTAATCAGCTTTACAAATGAAAGAGGATACCCCAAAGGCCCCACACATTACATCTGTGTCCGCGTTCCAAAAACATACCCTAATTCAGTAGCAAAACTAGGCATAGACTCTAGTTCTTTGGTGTCACGATTTCTTTTCTTGCCTTTTTTTTTTTTCCATTCATTACATAGACACTACATGAAATCGAAATGTTTGTTGGACCAAGTTACTACATCTCTCTAGTACTTTGGTGTTCTACTACACAGAAACAAGAAACCATGCACACAAATTTAATCTGTTGTACCTGAAATGACGACTGAACAGGTACCTATCTTGTAGTTAAGGAAGTGTACAGAGCAATTTCATTCTATGTTCTGAAACTGCACTAGTAAACTTGGGCAGCTTTCGGGTACATTACCTGCAAAATATTAGAAGAAAATCCTAAACATGATATATATCCTTTAGTTGATATAAAGATGATAAAATAATCAATAAAAATATAGAAGACAAGCAGAATCTCATAATTATATTCTATATTAGGAAGAAAGTTGGATGATGTAGACAAATCTGTGAAGTAACGAAGTATTACCTATTGCCAATGAGATTTAGGAAGGTGTTTAGTTCTACCCATTAAATAAAACATCCTAGAAGTTGCATAGCTAGAAACTGACAATCAATAATTTTAAAAGAATTATCTGGCAAGCAGACGGAAGCAATGGGCTTTCTTTTCCAAACAGCTTTGGAGCTCTGAATGTGTTCCAGAAGACCAGCAAATACTTTTACTTAAAAAGTATTTGAAAAGTAAAAGGGATTACCCAGGTTGCTGTCAGCCAGTTAACCTAACACTGATTTGGCAAAATCACAGTGTAATTGATACGGGTTGCACTCAGCTAAGAAAAGAAACATAATGCTATTTGTTTTAATTTAAAGGAAAAGATCTCATTAAAAGAGCTACATACCGTTTTATGGCAATGTAAGTTTGGTGGCTCAAGATGACCGTCTAGGCCTAATGTAGCAAGACTTGTAACTGAACACTGGACAGCCTGGTCATTCATAAAGGAAAAAGAAAGGCAAAAGATAAGTACTATGTGATGGAGCCAAGCCTTATTGTGAGACAGCTAAACCAGCTGTTTGGAAAGATGAATACAGTGACTTGATCATGGTCTGTAATTCATTACAAAAGAAAAAAAAATTCTCATAGCAGAAGACTTTAATGTACTGAACAAAGGCATAACAAGACCCTATGGATTTAAAAAAAAAAAAAGTAGTAAAACAGGGTGGCAGTTTTAATGGCAGTGATAACCAACAAAAAACTCTAATAAGGGACACAGCTGATTAACCATAAGGCTTTATATTATGAAAATCTTAAATCTTTCTTGAAGATTTAACTGAATTATAGACCAGCAATACTATCATTAGTCATGACTGAGATTCAGTTAGTTTGTGGGTGACTTTTCTAAATGATTTCCAGCCTACACGTTGTTTCCTTTTAAAGCAAAGATAATTTGCAAAATCCAGCTAAGAACAGACAACCAATTCAGGAAAGGACAAGAAGAAAAAGTGCTACCGCCCTCCAGCAAAGATACAAGACGCAACCTAATACTGAACTCCAGAGTCATTGTCAAGTCTTCTTGGGTACAGACATACAGAAACAAATGGACTGGCATCACAAAGAAAATGCAGGGTCAAAGAATTCAGTGAGCTGAAAAGGCAGGACCAGGGGATCTTGTTAAAGAATCTTCCACTCTTCTGAGTGGGAGTTAAATAACTGAACCGTTGTTGGCTTGAGTGCACAAAGCTGAAAAGCTGCAGACTGTGGACCCTGAGGCTTCATCTCACCAGGGAAGAATTTTGTATAGATGTTACATTTTGTGTCCCGCAGGTAGCAACTATACTTTTTAAACCACCTGAAGCGCTTTGAATATGCTGAACAGCCTTGGGAATCCAAACAGGAAGACGGAATCCAAACTCAAATAAGTGACAAAGATAATGAGAGTAAGGTATCTTATCTACACCAGCAACAGCACTCTGGGGAAACAGAGAAGTAAGAAATTCTCATTGATGAGGGAAAAAAGAGGCCTGGAATAAAGTGGCGTTTCTGAATCTCGATGGAAAAGTCCCTTAGTGAAAAATCATTAGTTTCTTCCTGGGCAACAGTAAAAGCTATAGGAGCAGCAGCAAACTGCACAAACACAAGCAATAATACCTTTGAAATAACTGGTAACACAGGAATTGTACAGCCTTAAATACATACGGATCCCCGTACTAGGTAGCAGATTCCAAGAAGGGGAAGGGTAGCAGACATTAGAAAACAACACATCAAACCAGGGACCAGGAAAGGCGATTTCAAGCACCTTTAACACACAAAATGAAAAACCACTGCAAGGAATTTTAGCTTGTGAGCCATTCCCCAGGGAATTCAAGCAGTCAGCAAAACATCTTTCCAACTTTTAAAATGGTAGCTTTTGTAATACAAGACACTGCACCCAAAACATGTCAGTTTTTCAGACTTCAAGGTGATGCATACAAGACAAGATAATAACTTGAGTGAAACTGGCAATTTTGTCCTGCTTATCTGGAATATGGACATGCAGAGGAGAGCCACAAGCAGTAATAAACTGCTGAGTCCGTGCAAATTTCGAAGGTGAGCAAAACTATAAACTGAGTTGTCCATGAGAAAAAAAGAAATAAGGCAGAAAAATGTGAATGAAACTCTTCTGTAAGAAAAATTTATTATGTGGCCCTAATTCCACAATCAAGAAAGAGGAAAACTTTTGGTAAAAGCTCATCCTGGGTTCAGTGAGAAAGTCTGTGAGCAAGAAGAAACAATTTAAAACAAACAAACAAACAAAAAAACCCTAAACAAAACCTGTAACATAACACACAGAAAAGGGGAAGGCCAGACAGCAACTGACATAAATTAGACATTATAAAATAGAGAAAACTGTTAAAGAAAGCTTTGTGGCTAGCAAAACTACTGGTAATTGGAAAGGAATTTTGGATCCTTCATTCCTTTCTTTAAATAAAAAATAAACAAAGAAATCTTACTAATAGTACTAGTCCATGCTAGATAAAAATGGCGAAAATGAGAGTGACACAGAACGGGAAATCAGTCAACAAATACTTCCAATTCCATATTCAGAAAGAAACAGGATGTGGCAGTCATAGGAAAATAGCAACTTCTATCCAGTACCTTAGTATCAAAGCAGGAGATCAGACAACATCTACTAGGGATGTATATTTTTTTAAGTCAGCAAAGAAACAGGAGTCCTAAAAGAGTTCACTAACAAGCTCTCTAGCCCATTGATTCCAATTTTACTTAAACTTGGGATATTAGAGAAAAACCTTAAGACACTCACGACAGTATTCCCAAAAGGCAAATGAAATGACTCAATGTCAAAATTATGGAAAAGCTGTTGAGATGAAGAATTAGTGAATGAAAAATAAAACCTATAACCCAAAGGTTTTATGAAATACAGATTTTGTAGAAAAGAAGAAAAGAAAAAACCCAAACCCTAACTTCATTCTTAGATGACATCATTATACATTTGGTTTAACAAAGGGGACTGCATAGGTGCAACATACTTAAATTTTTATAAGGCATTGACCTAGCACCATAAGTCAAAAAGATTTACTGTACATAATCACATACTAAGAGGATTAAGAAATGCCTAGCCTGCAAGTCTCAAAAAGCAGCTAATAAAAAGTTGCACTGATTGATGCTCTTCAAGTTAGTGTAGGTCAGACGCAATATAGCATTTTCAACCTGGATCTGAAAGTAAAAAATAACAGCTGATACAGTTTGTGGGTGACAAAATTGGGAAAGCGGCGAGTAACCTGGTCCGTCAGGAAGCCAGGTCCATTCACACAAACTGGACTTCGATACAGCCTCACGTTAAGTATCTAGGAAATAAGTCAGACCATACCTGTAGAAAGGGGGGAAACACTATCACGGAAAGCCGAGACTTCAGATGATTGAGGGGTCACACCAGACACGCAGCTACTGTAAGCTCCCGTATAACGCTGCGAGAAAAGGGCAAACGCAATCCTCTGCAGACTTAAGGCAAAGGGCAGGGGGACCTTGTCCATGGCATGGGGGCTTGAACACTCAATTCCGAAAGGAACATTTTCACAAGATACTGAAAAATTTGACGAGATGTAGAAAGGAAAGACAAGAATAGTTCATGGGCTGGAGGAAATCCCTTACAGTGGAAGATCTAAGAAGTTCCATCTATTTAGCTTGTCAAAAAGCAGACTGAGAAGTGACATTACAGTGTTTAAATACCAGTCTGGGGGAAAAAGCCCCACTGTGGTCTAAGGTGCTCTGAATCAGCGGGATGGACGTATCCAGAATGAGTAACTGGAAGCCAAAGCCAAACCGATCCAAAGGAGAAGTTGGGCTTAAATATTTGAAGAGCGAGAACACGAAGACCTTGCAGCAGGCTACCAATGGAAGGGATTCTCTGTGTCCCAGTGCCTCAAAATCAAGCCAATGCATTTTGTCAACACATACTTCAAATACTCATTAGTTCTTGGGGCTCAATACAGGATAAATGGGTTGAAATGTCACCTGTGAAACGCAGGAGTCAAATCAGACAGCTTCTTCTAGCCTAACCTATGGATCTACAAAACACTCCAACTGTTCGCAGCCAACCCTCGTGACTAAACGCCGAGCAAAAGGTTTCTGCCACAGGCTCCCCAGGTGCAGAGAGCAGAGCTCCTCGCTTTCCTTCTGCGAACCGCAAGGCTGCCCAAAGGCAGGGACGTGCTACCCTCGCGTCCGCCCGCACAGCCGCCCGGGACTCGCAGTGGCAGGATGCTTGTGCAGTGGTCTGGTGCAGGGGGAAGGAACACACGTCACAGGGGCAGGGTGCTCGCAGCAGCACCTTCAAGGAGCCTTTTACACCAATTTATTTCTATACAAGGTGGTTAAAAAAAAAAAAAAGCCCCTATTGGTTGTTCGTACAGAAGTCTGGGATTCTATAGGCTTTGGGTGGGTGATTGATTTTAGAACCCAACAACACATGCTTTTTCCCTTGCCTTCTCATTCTCTTCCAAGTCAGCCTCCATGATCCAAAGAAACTAACAAGTGACACACAAGACTAGTAGTCATGTGGACCAATTAAAAAAAAAAAAGGGGGGGGGGGGGAAGGAGATTTGAAGGCGAAGAGAAAGGGAAAAAAAAACGAAGATTGAAAATAAAAAGTCGCCAGGATAATGCGTTTTATAAACACAGAGATAGAAACAGTTACAGCAAGGACAGAGCGGGCCAGGGGTGGGGAATAGATATTTATATATATATATATATATAAATTCAAGGGGCCTTCAGTTTATTCTTGTTGGCTCCCCCTTCTCATTAGATTGGTCTCTCTGTGGGGATCTTCATCCCCTTCTCTCCACTGTCCACCTTTCGGGGATTCTCTCCCATGACCAGGGTCCAGAAGAGGCCACCACTGCCATGTGAGTCCAGCCCGTCTTGGCAAGAGGGAGCCTGGGAGAGCGCTCTGACGGGAGGTGAGCAGGAGAAGCTAGCCTTTCCCTGCCTCCCGCCGGCTCCTTGAAAAGACTGGTCTATTCCTCCTCCTCCTTCCCTTTGGGAAACTGGGGGCAGGACAGGCATATGAGAGTCAGAACTGCTGTCGTTCCGCCTTTCAGGAAAGGGAGTAGAGAGAAGGGTGATGATTATTTTGGCAGTCTCTTACCCTCCCTCCGGTTGCTTTTTGGTTTGTTGTTGATGCCTGCAGGCTTTTCTGAGGAGGTGGGGGGGGAAGCAGGAGGAAGAGGAGGAGGAGTACAAGCTGCTAGGACATCATCCACAACGGGCAGGAAGAGCAATGAGCAGGAACCCACATTCCTACGGGGCCTCGGCCACTGTGCTGCTCAGACAGCCGGGAGAGAGAGGCAGCAGCCAGTTCAGACAGACTCCTCTCTATTGCTCTCCACCAGGGCAGGAGAAAGAGCGCAATACTCCACAGCCCTCGGGCAGCGTGGGCACCTGTCCGGCCCAGAGAACATGCCTCACCTCTCCCCCCGCACTGGTCTCACCTTCCACCAGGGAGAAGGTTTCTCCCATCCAGTCCTTGGGGCAGGACGAGCGACCCCTCCTCCCTTTCACAAGCAGGAGGAACAGGAATGGATATTTCTCTCTTAGACACTCAAGGAAATCCTCAAAGAAGCCCATCCAGCTGTGAACCCTGCCACGTTCTTCTGTGGCCTGCTGAAAACATGTGTCCGAGCCCCTGTATGTACAAGGACCGTCTCTCCATCCCATCCACCATGCATGTCTCAACACGCACCCCCCCCTTCATACGCATCCTACAGTGAGAGAGAAGGCAAAACGGGGGCCTTTCTTTGGGTTTGAAAGGAGGGGCTCTTGCACGAGGAAGTGATCCCAGCACAGGAAAGGGGCTCTTGCACAAGGAAGCATCCTCCTACCAGGCAGGCTGTTGCACAGAAGGAGCACCCCCTTGAGACAGGGTGTTGTTCAAGGGGCTGCCATGAACAGGGTTACACGGCCAGAAGAGGCTGTTGCAGGAGGAGAGGCCGGAGACTGTTGCACGAGGAGGGCCGCTGCACAAGCGGTGCCCCTGGGCGCAGGCTATGCACAAGAGGCTTTCTGCTCCCTGGGTTGAGGTCTCTCTAGGAGCTGGAGAGGTGCTCCACTTGGATGGCGCTGGTGCTGACAGTGAGGCAGATGTCCTTGTGATGCTCTGAAGTCTTGTAAGGAGTCAGGTCAAAGGAGCACTGGGGGGGAGGGTTGGGTTGGTTAGTGTCTCCAGAAGGGCCCCCTGCTGCCCCCCCGCCCTGCGGCTGGAAGTGCTGCTGCTGCTGAGAGGCCTGGGCTTGTGCCTGAACCACCTGCTGCTGTGGGTCAGGGATGTTGTGTTTCCGCATGTGCTTCATCAGGTATGTCTCCTGCAACGGGAAGAATGGCGTGAGAGGAGGGGAGAAGGTCCGCAAAAGCCGAAGCCGATGGGGAGGAACACGACAGCTCAGGAGGCTGCTCCCGGTGGATCTGGAGGAGCTACTCCCTGGGAAGTGTGTCCACTTCTGCCACCCCCAGGGCAGCAAACACTCACCGAGGTGTAGGCCCGGCTGCAGATGGAGCAGGTGTAGACCTTGGCGTGTTTCACCGTGTGCGTAGCCAGGTGTACCTCCAACGAGGCGGCATCCGTGTACGCACGGTGGCAGTTGTGGCACTTGAAAGGTTTGTCTTTGTTGTGCTGCCGTCTGTGGGACTGAGGGGCGGCAGCGGGGTGGAGGAAAGAGAAAGCAAGCACAGGGAAGGAAGCGAGTATTAGTACTAGAGAAGGCTTTACCTCTGACACCCCCTTCCAGCCAGGCCCCCAGCACCCTAGGCCCCTGCCTGCTGAGGGAAGTATGCCTGGATCCTAACGTAGAGGCCGCAGCTTCCCCACAGATGCCCTTTTTTCTCACGCACACAAGGCACTTGCAGAGCAGAGTCTCCTAACTCTCCACAACTCTCATCTTCTCAGTCTCCACGCAACTCCTTCTCATGTCTTTTCCTTTTCTCTCCTCTTCTGCCTCGCTACGCATTTGCTTCCCGCATCTGTCACTGCCCTTCAGGGCAGGATCTGCTTCAACTGCTCGCAGGCATTTACAGCTCTTTGCCATTTGGCACACTCTACAGTTCCCCTCCTCCAGGATACCGCAATAGGGACACACCACCTCTGCCTCCCGAAATCACCACTCTTATGCCCTCCATTTCCTCGTAAAACAAACAAAAAACTCCATCAGATACCCAGATGTTATTCTGTGTGACATTTAGCAAAAGTCTTGCCCCAGCTAAGTTAAAAAACTCTGCAGAAGAGACGGGAGGAACTTTACCAAGGTCTCATGGCTTTCAAGTCAAGTTTACAATTTTACAGGATGCGACTGTTTATGTGACTTCTTCGGGTCACTAGTGCCACAAAAGCCAGGAGTCTCTCCCCAGCCCAGGGCTTCCACAGCTTTTCTGTATTCTTTCGCTATCCTCCCAGTTGCCCCAATTTCTCCACCTCCTCCACCACAGGCAAGTAGCCTCTCCTCCCACTTGACAGCAGCCCTTGCCACCCCCGCTGGTGAGTAGGACAAGCCCAGCCCCTTACCTGCAGGTTGGAAAGCTGGGTGAAAGCCTTTTCACACCCAGGGTGAGCGCATTTGTAGGGTCGGTCCCCGGTGTGGATACTGTTGAGGAGGAAGAGCACAAATGGGAGGCAGTGAGCAGGCAGGCAGCGCAGACTGCCAGGGCCTGATGCTGTGATCAAATCTCACAGCCACTCAGGAGAGCAGGGAAGGGGATGATGTTGCCTCCAGATGCTGTTCTACCTGGGCAAAGAGAGCTCTGCCCAGCTCCTGTGTCCAGCTAGGTTAGAGAAGATAAGCACTCAAGCACATTTCAGAGAGTGACTAGGACTGAGGAGCAAGAGCTTATGAATGCCTGGCCAGCTTGGCATGTGGGCCACCTGAAAATGCGTTGGGAAGGCGTCTGGAGGTCCAGGCTCCCTACTCCAAGCTCAGGAGTCCCGTATGACCAGGAGGAGTCTGTTCTCTTGCTTCCGCAGTACCAAGAAAGCAGCTCCGTCCCTTCTCAGGATAGATGCTCCAACACTTTTCCCTTGACATTATCAGGCTGAGATCACCTACAGCATTCATCTGTCCCTGTCCCCCTGCAATGCCAGGAGAAGCTTCCACACACTCAGTGCAACCCCCGTGGTGCCAGGCTGGGATCCCCTACGGCCAATGCCTCTCTCTCTATGGCTCTCTCTCTCTGTGCCCCCCGCGGTGCAAGACCAAGGATCCCCAGGGACAGCACGTGCCCACCTCAGCCCTGACGTGGTCAGTGTCTCCTGCGCAGCCTCCACTCCGTCCACTCTGCTGGGTCACCTCCTTCTGAGGGTGCAGCCGGCCGCATTCCCCGCCCGCCCCCCGCATGCTTGGCGCGCGTGCTCCACAGGTGCATGCCGGCAGCGCGGGGGGGCCAGGGCCAGGCCCCCAGCCTCCTCTGGCCCTTACCGTGTGTGCTGCTGCAGGTGGGAGAGCTGGCGGAAGGCCTTCTGGCAGTAGCGGCAGGTGTAGGGCTTGGCCCCCGAGTGGATGCGGAGGTGCTGGGCCAGGTAGGATGTGTTGGCGAAGCTCTTGGAGCAGTGAGGACACTTGTGCGGCTTGACAATCGCCGTGTGGAGCTTGGAGTGGATCCTGCCGAAGAGGAGGAGGAGCAGCAGCAGTTGGACATGACCGCCATCTGGCTAGTGCTGATGGAATGAGGGCACAAAGGGGGTGGGACAGCACCACGCTATCTGCTACACGGAGGAACTCCAAACACGGCATGAGCTCGCTCAGTCTCAAGCCGTGCTCCCCTTGGATTCAAGAGACCATGGTCTGTCCGCACCGGGGGAGGATCGAGAGAGAGGAACTATAGAGTTTGGACTGAGGGGCATTGGCAAAGCTGTGTGTGGGAAGCCTACGGCTGATATAGCAGGGGGGCTGCAAGCCTGGACTGAGACTTTTGGCAGAACTACGCTGGGGTGACAGGGAACAGTTCTCCTATGCCCACTCTACTCTCGCTCTGACACAACCAGCCCTACCTTCTGTCAGAAAGCGTCACTCCATTGCAGATGCCCCTTAGGGTGAGCAGCGCTAACCTCTGTGCACACCCAGCCCCTCGCAGCAAGTGACAAGTCTCACATGTCGGATACCACTACTGCCGGTTTGTCGTGTACGAGACCTGACCAGCCTGCGGAAAACACCAAGGTCTCCCCAGGCAGTCGCCCACTGACGGTGCTCACAGCATGCTGGGATGACGGCAACATGCAGTGCGGAGGGCCCCCAGCCTCCTCTGGCCCTTACCGTGTGTGCTGCTGCAGGTGGGAGAGCTGGCGGAAGGCCTTCTGGCAGTAGCTGCACGTGTAGGGCTTGGCCCCTGAGTGGATGCGAATGTGCTGGGCCAGGTACGAGCTGTTGGCGAAGCTCTTGGAGCAGTGAGGACACTTGTGTGGCTTTGTCTCCGTATGGGACTTGGAGTGGATCTGCATCTCCGACTTGGAGTAGAAGGTCAGCGAACACATCCGGCACCTGGGACCGGGGCGAGGGGAAGAGACAGTGTCACACGGGGGCAAGCCTCAATATGTATCAACTCTAACTGGACGGGGTCTTCCACATGGAGTAGAGAAGGGACGTTTTCTTGCTATGTGGTTCTGGGGAGGTTTCACCCGGGACACTGGGCTCGGCTGCAAGTACTCCAGTCCCAGGGGGACAAACTTAGGCTAGGAACTGGCATAAGAGACCAAACGATACCTCGCAGCCAGACAGGTAAAGGTCTTGGAAGAATCAAAGAGGTTAATTTGTTAGGCTTACAAGGGAGACAGGGCAGCACTTTGGAAATTTTCCAACAGCGATCTGAAGGGGACAGGAATAATAATTCCCAGACAAAAAACACTTTGAGCATCTATGATTTATTACAGTCAAAAAAAGGCTGGAAAACCTGGAAATCCCAGGTTAAGGTTCATTTTCATAATAAAAGTTAATTCCATGTACTGCAAAGTCTGCAAAAGCAGTTATGACCAAACCCACTTAACTCTGCTCCCATTTTTGGAGAAGACATTCAAGCATTTAGAATACAAAATGCTGAGAATAACAACAGTGCTGCTTTCCTAGTGGGTCTCACAAAGATACTCTGGATATCAAATGTGGTATTTCACTGGTCTAATGGGCTTTCATCATGTCAGCCTTAGTGATATGATGCAAAATGTTTTGTCTAGGAGTTTGGATCCATCTGTTCCCATAATAATCAGAAACGTATCTGGTAACACACAGACTCTTTGAACAGGAAGAAGCAGTTGGCATCTATCTCCTATGGATGCTGCTGTTAAAAACTGTTCCTCCATCATGACACCAAGCTGTTAAGAGAAGCTTGCACTGTTTTACAATTCAAGATGGTAAAAGTTTTTGTGGTTGGTAATGTGACAGAGAGAGAGAAGCTGCATCCAAGTTACTGGACTTTTTTTTTTTTTTTTTCCCCAAACGTGTGCCAACCAAGGGCCAGAGTTAAGGTTTCTCTGAACTTAGTTCTTCCATTTGCAGACTTTTCAATTAAACAAGACAAAATTGAACCTGCACTTGGAACTTTCAGGGTCACATCTGAGAGAAAAAAAGCCACCCAGAAGAAGTCTGGCTAACATGAATTCAACCTTTACAGCAGGCTGACTTATGTTTTTGTCTGGGAATTTCCTCAAGTTTTACAAGCGTTTATAAAACTGCTCAGTGACAAAAATCTCTGCAGGTATTACATGCCACAGAGAGTTGATCCTCCTCTTCCCCATATCCATCTCCTCCCAGGAGGATACTTCATTACTGTTGTGACTATTTATGTTGGAGCCAGAAGCCTTATGAAGTGTGCAGTCTGATTAGCGTATGTAATGTAGGCAATATTTATCCAGCACCTACCTTAACTTCCACAGGCCCTTCCAAGCCACAGCTTGATTTTAAGCCATTTAACTGGAAGCCATGCCTCCCTAGCAAGCACTCTATCACACAACTGCTGTAACGTCTTTTCCTCTCCATCATTCATTATCATCTCTAACAGTTGTTCCCACGTTTCCCACCTTCATCTTTCTCTTAACCCACTTTAATTGGAAACCCTAACAGAACCGGCAAGCTAAATACGTCCTTTCATAAATCCCCCCTCACACACACAACAATCCCTTCTGGAATCAACAAACAGAAGCAATTTGGCTTTGGGTTTATCTCTAGGTCTATTAGAGATATGAGGAGTAAAAAGGAACATCAGAATAATCTTTTTAAAAAAGTAGCTCTTGGTTCAATAAACCCAACTACCTCCAAACACTCGTGCAGCCTGTTCCAGACCTTCTGAAATGTTTAAAGCTAGACTTGAATACAGCATATGTGTTTTGCAGTTATCAAGTCACACTTAACAGGATGAGGATTGTATCCTTGAAAGCAGCAACACTAGAAAGAACTTTGAGGTGAATACTCAACTGAAAAATGCCTCTGAGTTGCCGAGTCCAGTTCCCTGCTAATGCAAGCAATTATGGCATAATCCCATGCATGACTTTTAACAAGCTCCTTCTCAGCAGATGCTTACTTCCATTACTCTCAACTGAACTCTGTTCCACAATATCAGTCCTCAGATAAGGAACCATTCAATTGAGAACAAGCTCCCAGTGAGATGCTGTCCTAATATGGCTAACCAAAACAAAGGGGAATAGCAGGTATCATTTTTGTAAACAGGAATGGTGCAACTATTCTTGCAACAGCATGTCTAATTCTGAAGTCCACGCAGTCAACCGTTATTGAAAAACTGAGACAAGTTCAGCAAACTTGAAGAATGATGGCACGTGGAAAATTGGTTTCGCAGTAAAGATTCACTGAGCCTGGTCTACCTAGGTTTGGAGAAAAGCTTAAAAGATAGCTTGGTCAATATCCAAATAAATCTATGTAGGGAGAAAAATATCAATTACTAGGGGCTTGTTTCATGAGCCAAGAAAGGTACAATGAGAAACAATAACTGACAGTAGAAGTTCAAAAACCCAAGAGGAAATAGGATCTTTCCAACCATGGGAATAACGCATCTTTGGAACAATGCTCGGAGGCTATAGTATGGTCTCAATCACTTGGCCCCTACAATCAGTATTTTGAGAATCCAGCTACCTTTCTGAGAGAAATACCTTGCTAAAAGTTTTGCTCTAGTTTAAATACAATGCTGGGCACTAACCTCTTCTGTGCTGTACACATGACTATATATTTCAAACAGTCTATTCTGATCTGAAAAATTCATGAACTTAACTATGTCATCAAGTCTAAGTAGTGCCATGCATTAAATCTGAAGTGCCAAAAAGCCATCTACTCTATTTTCCGTAACTTCTGTACATTCTTTCCTTTACTTATTTGGTTTGTCAGGTATCTGCCTTCAGGTCAGAAATTCCCTAAAATAACTTTAATGAAGAGAAACAGATTGAACATCCTTTTCCGTATTCAAAATAAAATTGTAAAGAAGGTGTTTCAAAACCTCTCCTGTACTTGCATAAAAATGGAAGATAAATCTGACTGTTAGCAAAAACATACAAACCTCTCCCCCTGCCCCCCAAAAAAAGAAAGCCCCAACCCCCTCATCTGAATTTAGCAGGTACAGCCATTCCAGTATTGTTTTTCAAACAACATTTGAAAAGAAAGTCTTGCAAGGACTCATTTTCCAATCATCTAATTAGCATCAGCCCTGACAGGGCAAGAATGCTATGTAGCGTTAACAAATTCATGAGCCTTATGAGTTAAAAAAAGCCCTGGAATATAGCAGAAAGCTGCATTTCAGAGAGTTTTGTATCATGTGGTATCAGGCATTTTCAAGGGAACAAATGATCCGTTTAATTAAGGGCTTCGCATTCTGCCTCAGACAACATCAAATATTAAAGGAGAAGATGCAATTAGCCCTCTAGTGGGCAAATAAGGATTAAAAATTTTTTTAAATCTATATGGATAATGAGAACATCGCATCTGACACTAGCAGTGTTTCACTATTCTACCTCAGTGAAATTCCCCTAGCTGGGGAGAGGAAAACTTGGGAGTGCTCCTTGCTAAACAAGAACAAAATGCTATATGAAAAAATTGGGTTTTTTTCCCTTTGTTTAATATCCATTTTTAATCTTTTCTCCCCACTGTGCTTCTAAACTACCACTACTTTCACTGTATTCTTTCTGAGAGCAAGTAACAGAAATGACTGCAGCATTCCCAGTGACAGTGTGACACAACATCCCTACAGCTGCTTGTTATGGCTCTGCAAATTTAGACAGCCTAGGAGAACATATTCTTAATAACACAGAGGTTCATATAGGTAGTTAATTTAGTACCCAGCCATATGCCAGAGATCAAAAGTAACCCCTTCCGATGTTTAGAATCCTTTCTTTTTATAGGGGGTCTGCAGGGAAATAAAGTGAGACACTCAGAGAATGGTCATGTTAGACAGAAACGCCCTCAAAAATCACGAAATGCCAGTAAAAGGTGGATGTGCAATTCCAATTCTGCTCCCATATGAAAGTCATCACGATGAGTCATAAACAAAACGATGCTTATAGCAACTAGACTACAACTCTGTGGCACACACTGCCATATTTTTTTCCGCTTTTCATGGAATGTTCCGCCTCATTCATGAGATGCTGTTATGAGATAAAATACCATCTGAAATACCAGCTCATAGTAAAATTTGCCTAACATGGATTAACAGCATTTTTCAATCAAGTGCTTAATTAATCAGTATCACAGTTGTGAAAATTATGTAAGCTTTTACATGGCTTTGAGAATTCAAATTCCTAGTATCTACCGAGATTAGTCTTAGAAGTTAATTAAGCCCTTGCTCCTTCTGTTAGGCTACAAATACAAGTTAGACCACAAGTTTAAAAAAAAAAAAAAACAAATCAGGAAGGTCTGAAGTTAAACTAGATGATAAGTTTAGGCTGTCAGAGCCAGCAGTTCATTTAGCAAGGAAAGAAACGTACTTACTGCCTTTGCAATGCAGAGTTAATGAAGTAACTGATGCAAGCATAGCATAATAATGGATGCACAGTTCATGATAAATGCTAATTTAACCCTTGCATTCCCTGATTTTTTTAAAAGCTGAAGTAAAACATTTTCTTGCTAATATTCTGTAAGAGGCAGGGGAAAGGAGAGAGAACTAACATCCAAGATACGCAGCTAGAAAACTCGGCTAAGACCTAAATAAAGCCAGTGAGTATGAAGATGCCAAATGAAAGCATACGAATTGTACCTCTGCTTCCACACTTCTACACCCAGCATCAACCCCTATTCGAAAGTTAACATTACGCTTCCATTTACCAACTGACACTACTGGTGTGTATACTATCAAATCTATCAGCTACACTCAGAGATCTTAGTCAACTTTTTTCCATAGTCCTTCAGTCACCTGGTGGCTTGATAAGGCCACAGGAAAGCATACTCTCCTGGCAAGGCAGCAAGGGTTTTTAAGTGCTCTCACCATACAGCACTTTTCCAGTTCTCCGATTTGAGGGCATTCCTGCCTTTTGTCCATTTTTCCAAATGATCTTAAAATACCAGACTCAGAATTCTGTGGTATTTCAGCATGCTTCGCAAGCTGCCTGTCTTCTTTTAATGACTCCAGCATTTATGCTTTCAACAGTTGCAATTACCCTGTTCTGTCACAGCCTCACACTGGGAGCTCACATGATGTCACTTAATTTCTAAAAGTCTTTTTCAGAGTTGTTGCTTTCCAGGATACTGTTTCCCCATATTCCTTACCTTTAGATCAAAGTCACTCAATAGTATCCAACAGGACACTTCTATCTGATGCTGTTTTCCACTGTGTCCAAACAGCTAGGCCTTAACCCCTGACTGCTAGAGAAGTCACACGGTATTACCCAAAAGGCTAAGTCTTCCATTGGGCTGTATTAAAACACATTTTGCTTGAATAGTTCCAGTTTAACAAGCTATTACTATTTACTTTTTTATCCCTATTTACTTTTTTTTTTTTAAGCTATCCACCAGCATTGCTTCTATCTGTAAATTATCAGCCATGACTTTCTGTTGACCTCCAAAATAAATGAACAACATCAGGCCTAAGACCTCGTCTACCGATTTCTGAAATCGGTCACCATTAGCATAAAAAACCAACAAAATAATAAAACACAGTAAGGTGTTTCCTCGTATGGTGATAACATGCAAAAGCTAAAATTAAAATAATATAAAAAGCCCATGAGAAAGCACTAGCAAATTTGGAAATGCCAGAATTAAGGTCATCTATGTCACCATAATTTGGCTCTGCAATGCAGGTGCGTTGGTACAGCCTTATTGACTGCTCCCACAGAACTGCATCCTTATTATGTTGCACAGATACTTAACAAGCAAGTGTTCAGGTTTTTTTCATCACCACTCTGTGTACAGCCTCAAGCCTCATCGACCACATGCACTTCCAGCCTCATGAAGCAGAATCACTCATCTGTCGTACCCGCCACAAGAAGCATCAGTGCTCCATAAGCACTCACCTATCCCCACAATGTCCCTGTTTTATTTTTTCTACGGGAAGGGAGTGACAAAAGGCAGAGGAGTGAAACACAGTTAAGACAGACATACCCAGTAATTCTGAGCGGCCAAACATACCTGTGACCACTTTTTTTCCTTTAAAGGAAAATTCATACTGTATACATTCAAATCCCAGCTCCTAGAAATTTCTATGCTACAGCTATGAGATGCAATGCTTCTGCAAAGCAAAACAGATCTGACATGTTAACAGAGGACCATTCAATGATACTCGAGAAGCGATTATGGTTTTGGGAACACCAAATGTTAATTGTTTCAGGATAACTGTCTGTGGTCATTTTTAGCCTGTGGCAAATGCAAATCCACTCAAGACTAGACCTAACTCATATTTGCACAGGCTTCAAGGCAAGATTATCTGCAGGCCTGAACCACGTGGCTGTAGGATACCCTAGCAAATCTGTGGCAGAGGCAAGTGTCATCTACAGTTCTTCAGACTAGCCTTCCCCAAATCACATTCTCAATTCTGCAACCCCATGTCTATTTTTTTTTTTTTGGCAATAAAACACTCCTTTCAGGTTCTCTGAGTAAACATGCAGGACTCTCATAGGCCATCATGTACACAATAACTATAATCGCATAATCAAGGATGGTATCAAAGTGCATTGACTCAATAGGGCCAAATTAAGGTGTGATAAGATAAAATGTGCGACAGAATAGTTTCGAAGTTCTCTCTCCCCAGTTGAAACTGTAACTGCCCCCCTCATTCCCTTGCACACACTCAGTCCATTGACATGCAAGTAACGTGCTAAAATTAAAACTCACGACTGCAGAACCTTTACTGTTAATGCCTTCTCCTTGGCACTATGATGAACTGAGAGTGTGCACGTGCACACACGCAGTTACAACATCTCAGCAGAAGGGAGAGAACTTACCATAACGCAAGTTTTTACCTTATTATATCCTGAAGCATGTGGTCAGTCTGAATTCTGACATTTTATAACCTTCCAGCACAGCATTCATATACAAAGCAAAGCTTATGTGTTCAAACTGTGTGTGTATATATGGATGTGCATGTGCACCTGTCCTCCTTAGAGTTTTAAGATCATAAGCCAATTTCAACCAAATCCGGAAAAGGGGTAAGGATCTTAAAGTCACCACAAGTTTCATAAAAATATGCAGCTGGGAAAAGAAGAGAGACCCTCTCGGAGCCCCCTGCTGAGGGAAAGGCTAGTAAGCTCACCCTTGATTAGACATCAGAGAATCCACACAGGAGAGAGCCGCTGGAAACCAGGCTTCATTAGTTCCGCTGCTCACGGAACTACTTGTTAAAAAAAGCAAACAGAAATTCCAACATGTGGCATCATACCGACACCCACGTTGGTCATCAGCAATCTCAAGATCCACTGCACAGACCTCTGCCACTGCAGCTAGGATGATAAATGATAGCAACGGTAGCTTGTCACCTTTTTCTAACCTTAGGGGGGGATGAGGTTCTTTGCCAGAGGACGTCACATTCTTGTGCTGACATCAGAGACGTGGCAAAATTTAGAAATACTGAGTTTAATATTTCTAGGCTTTGGAGGGAATGTGGTCAAGCTTTCTGCCTGATGCTTCAAACTTAATTCCCCCTTTGCCCTGAACCTTCTAGCCCGTTGCAAACCCCTCTCTCCCGCACCAAGACCCAGGCCCAAGCTCTTTACCCACATGCCCCAGCCTCTTTATCCTCTACTGCAGCGACTCTTCCCTATTTCATTCCCTCAAATACCTAACGTTTGTCTCATCTCCCCCACACTTCTAGTTGTCTGTCCACATCCCCTGCTCTTGTCCCCTTCTGTTCTGCTAATTCTAGGTATCTCCTCATTTTCCAGCCCCTAGCAATCTGGTTCTGTCTTCCTCCCCTCAGCCTTGGCCCTTCAGAGCTTATCTCTGTGCCCCCCGGCCCCCCCCCCCCGCCTTGCAAATAGGCTCCCCATCACCTCCTCTGCTGCATTCCCTAGTTTGCAGGCTCCCGTCTTTTCTCTCTCTTCCTTTCCAATTCCCATCTCTGCTCTACCAAGCTGCCAGACTTCCTGGACACAATCAGCTCCAGGCCCTGCCCATGGCTCATTCTCCTCCCTCCTACATTTGAACCAAGCAGTGTCTTCTCGCACCTTGCCTTCGTGCCCATCAGAGGGGGGAGGTTACTGTCAACACCGAGCACAAAAGGCTCCCTTCTGAAGCAGAAGGAGGAGCAGCTGTGACTGAAGGAAAAGCATGCTTGGCCCTTCAGCGCTAGTCTAGAAGATGCTTATCGCTGCAGAAAGCGTACACGTGTAGTCCAGCCTCACCAAGAAACCGAGAGAGGTTAAAGTGTATTTATCTCTTCTGTGGAGACAGACAGTCTGGTCAGTGTCTGGAGTCATGCAAGCCTCTAGGAACATCAAAGAGGATATAATCTTCACATATTTCAACTACCAAACTATAAAGCATCTCAGAGCATGCTTAGCACATTTTTTCCAAGCTTACAACTTGGCCAAATTTGACCATATTTTCACAGATATGCACGGCTGACAAAAGCCATAGCCACCAGATTTCAAACCTATTCAAAACCATGGGAAGTTCACCAAACAGCAATGCTAAATCCAGTACAGGGCAGAAAAAAAAGGCTTAAAATGAGATATGCCCACCTGCTGTATTCAAACCACTGGCACCCCTTGTGTACCTAATTTCTTCACCTAAGGGGGCCTCCATCCAGCTTCTTCACCTTCTATAGCTCAACTCTGCTTCTTGCTAAGCCTTCTAAGGCTTCTGTACACTTTTGCACCCTGGACTCATCTCAGAAGCTTCCCATCTCCCTTAGCTGCTTATTGTCTCCCAAACCCAAAACCCCTGCTGTCCCCACAACCTAGTGAAAGCAGGAAAGCTCAGAACTAGCAGCGGGGAACAGAGAGCTCGTTGGTTACAATATGATGGCAAGGCCCTTCTCAAGCCTACAGCCCTTCTGTTGGTATCCTAGGCTCCAAAGCACAGCTTGCAAAACCATTCCAGACTATAAACTGGTATTCCTCCCAGCCTTAACAAACATAGTACTGGAACCAAGCGACACCTACAGAGAGCTCTCTTCCTCTTGCAAAGAAGAAACTATTTAAAGAACTGTTTGTCAGAGAGAGAGAACCGATCATCTGGCCCAGAGAGGCTGAACCACTTCATTAGCCTTGTCCACTGATCACATCACACCACAAACTACTAGAAGTACATAGGTGCAGGCACCAAAACAGTCCCAAGGAACAACACTACTGTCTCCAGGACCTAGAGAGCAAGCCTAGCTCTCTCTTCCTCAGCACCTTTTAAAGTACTGAGAAGAAGCCATGTGCTTCACACTGCCAGCATCTTACTAGAAAGACTCTTGATGCCCATCTCATTTTCCACAGAAAAAGTAAATTCTACAAAGATGTCAGGAAAGATTAAAAAAGAGCTGACAATGAATCCAGACAAGACTGAAGTGACATTACTCATGAAGGAAAATGCTTCACAGGACTGGGTTAGATGCTGTCCCCTGCAGGTGCAAGCATTCTTCTTATAGCACAAAGCAAAGCCCCAAGGACTCTGCCAGACTAATCCTAAGGCTAGACGTCCAAGATCTGCAAGCAACACCATCATTCGCAAAAGCCTCACACCTTTTCTCACAAAGAAAAACCTAATCACAAAGATTCTCGCACGCACCACTTTCACAGCAGACTACCAAGTCACTTCTAGAGATGACACAGCAGCAGAACAGCTGCCATTTGCCAGAGCACGAATCTCTACATTCAGCAGAGAATGGGATGAGCTGCAATACGTGTATCCCCTCTGTGCTCAAATTCCTTCCAAGTCTGCCTTGCTGTGCTCCCCATTCGAGGCCTTACTCTGTCTTCACCAACACACTAGGAATCAGGAATTACAGAAATTAGCTACCTGCCCAGGCACTCAGGACAAGAGAGCTTACAGAGCTCGAAAAGAAACTTAAAATCAAAAAACCTATTAAATTTGACAAAGTAATCCCAGGCTTCAGGAATCAGGTATTAAAAAAAAAAATTCACATCGATCGATATAGTACAACTCCTTCCAGGCATGTGACTAGATTGTCCTCAGCATATCATCATAAGAATCAGTGAAACGTAGATATAGGAATACCACAAGCAACTCTTCTCCAGCCTGAGAAGGGAGCAGATGAACCTCACCCAGTCTTAATTTAGCTGGGATATATCTGCATACTGTAGTAACGGGAACTACCCAAATCATCCTCTAGAATACAGAAGGAACCCAGGAGTCCTCAGAGTTTTAACTTGCAGGTCTATTCATATGCATATTATGGAGAAACAATTGTACTGTATTTCACAAAGGTTTTCTCTCCCACAGCTCCAAGAGAAGACAGTGCTTTCCTTTATTTTTTCAACAATCATTTTTAGTTCCAAACTTGCACATAGCAAGCATCAGCCAAAGAGGAGATCCCAAGGAGGGCAGAAGTACTCCTTGGTGGTCTTCAATAAATCTCAATTTAGCGATCTTGCACCTTAGCACTGCTCAGAGGAAGGCCTGCTTGATGGGGGCTGGAGGAAGCGGCAGAGGTACCACACTCGGACAAAACATGAAGACAGGAAATCTTCCTGATTACATGTTCCTACATATAAACTCATTTGTTTTTTTCCCTGCAAAGTCTTTTTCATGAGCTGTTACACAGACTATGCGTATTCATAAAGTTTCTGCTGAGTCACTCCACCTGGTCTTGGGCATTTTTTTCCAAACTTACAAGTAAACAAGGAGCTATAATTAAAGCCTTGGTTCAGCTTTAATTCCAGTGTTCACTGCCAATTGTGTCCCCTGTAAATACATATTTAACAACCTAATTAGCAACCCAGACTGTAAGCAGCTTGAGTAGTGTGGAATTGTGGCTAAGGCCCAAAATAAATGGTGGGATTACAAATAGCAAGCTACCTAACACTCCCACCCCTCTTCACCATACGCTGATTATATTTTCAAAGTGAAAGAACAGGGACATTGGGTAAGAGAACAAAAAGGCTGATCCAAGCTCTGGTTTTGTACCCATTTAACTGTATTGATTTAAAAATGTAAACATTTTTAAAATGCTATAGTTAAAAATGAAACAGTGCCTGGGGTGGATGCACCGATTCTGTGTAGATGCCTTCATATTGTTATGACTTAATTCCAGAAACATAACTAAATCTGCACACAAAAAAAAAAGAGGGTCTAGGATGGTAAAAGGGGAACTGTTTGAGACAGGATCATGTGCACACAGTAGAAAAGTGAGAAGAGCTAGGGACCACCTTCTATTTCTGTTTCCATCTGGCTACTACTTTGCCTCTTACTGATCTTAATTATCCCTCAGAAACACCTATCACTGGATCACCCATACCTGCTCCTGCTTCCCAGCTAGGACAGACCATCGCATTTCCTCCCTAGCATTTGCCTGCTCTGTCCAGTTCCCACCTTCTCTAAAACACCCACGCTCCTTATCCTCTGGTTTAAGTATTCCCTCCTAGTTAATCTCTCCCTTTCCCACCACTTGTAAACTCAAGCCACATCCCTCCAAGCTCAGAAATCCAACCTCAAGGCTCAGAACTCTCCCCCCTCTTATCTGATACCCTTAGGGCTCAGAAACACCCTTACACCTAACTCAGAAATACGCTTTTTTTTTTTTCCTGTTTTGTTGGGAATGCTGAAATAGGCGGAGATCAGAAGGGGCAATGCACACAGGAGCAGACACTATCACCACAGTTCACTTCCTGCTCTGTGTGCCTCCAGTTTGTAGTCTTTACGCTGGACAGACTGGAGTCCTAATTCGGGAGCACCCAGGTACATCAGGGCTCTCAGCTACACCAGAAGTGTTCCAGCTGCAGCAGGCACTACTGCATTCTGCAGTACACCAGCCATACTACCCCAGCTGTCGCATGAAGGATACAGTTTAGCCTCTGTAACATCCTGGGCATTAACTAACCGAGTAATATTAATATAGGTACATTCAGGGAATCAAGGCTGTCCACTAAGAAGGAGATCCTTAGTTTTGGGTCAACCCACCAGCTTGCAAACACTCCCGATTAGAGAGAAAATTCAACTCTTTCTGCAGCTGAAAGATTCTCTTCTCAGGGACGCTACAGGGGAAAGGCAGAGATCTCTTCTTGCCCATGTAACCCTCTGAAGGGTTAAATATACCCCCATCCCCATGCAGTGTTTAACAGCCAAGGTTTAACCCCGCTCCCCACCTGTATGTCTTGCCATCCTTGTGCTGGTCCTCATCATCCTCGTTTGACAGCACAAAGGGGTCGCTCATCTCTGGCAGCCCCGACTCCTGCAATCGTTTCTTCTTCCGGCCCCGGGGCGGTTTGGGGGCAACTCCCCCACCCCCGCCACCCCCACCACCTTCGGAGAGGGTGGTTGTCCCTTTCTTGGACAGGTCAGGAACCACCTGGAGGGCTGCCTGGGAGCCAGGGGGTAGCGCAGAGACAATCATGGGAGCTGAGATGGGAAAGGTTTGGGCCGAGGCGGCTGTGGTCACCAGAGAACCTGACGGGGAAGTTCTCACCAGACCAGGACCTGCAGACAAAGAAAGATGGAGGAAGTCAGGTATTACATCTCTAATTACGTCCGACATCCTTATCCCACAGAAGCGAGCTTTATACACCTCCTTTTGACTACAGCACAAACAGAAGAGCAGCTTACCCTCCCCAACACATTCCCAGTCTCTGCTGCTGGAAGTCAAACTTCCATAAAGAGGGTGGAGGTATGGAGTGCCTAGAGATTCACAGTGAAACCATGCCAAGGCAGCCCACACCGTCAGTAAGGCTAGGAATAATCCACAGCCCAAAAAGGATTCTCCAGGACCCGCTGTCCCCCCATCCCAGAGTCTCCTTCGTACGTTGCCGAAGTCTTTGGAGTCCTTTACCTGCTGTCATGAGCCCAGCAGACTGCACCGGTACCACGGTGATGTTCTGAGTCACAGGAGCTTGGCTGTGTGGTGTCAGCTGCTCCGGCTTGGTGTCCGAGTCCATGGAGATACCAGTGGGCAAGGCCACAGAGGTGGGTACTGTCAGCAAGGCAGGGTAGTGGGGGGGAGCCAGGCTGCAGCCCTTCTCTGCGGGCAATAGCTGCTCCTTCATCTTGTTAATAAACATGGTGTTCTCAATCTAAACAGGCGGGAAGAACAGCTTTTAGAATACCCTGGCACAGCTGCTCCCAGCAGTTGGCTGAGCAAGAAACGCAACAAAAACACTTCTCGTGCATCAACTTCTAACAGGGAGCAAGACCAGCATCATGGCTTGGAAGACAAAGATCTTACCTGTCCCGAGACGGTGGGCACTGCTGGCCAGAAGTACGGGGAGGAGTTGAAATGAGATTCTTCCATCCTAGCTGGGCACAGGGGGGAAGAGGAAGGGGGAAGGGAAGAGGAATGGAGGAGAAGGAAGACAGACAGACAGACACACACAAAAAGAACATTAAACCCAAAGAGACTCCAATATGGAACTGACTCAGTCTAATGCTGTGACAGTTCCTTAATCAACCCTGTCTTACTTGAGCAACTTCTTCCCACTTTTGAGCTATCTGCCCAAATCCAAAAATTATTTTCAGGGGAAAAAGGTGTCTGCTGTTCCCCACAGGCTTGGGTCCATCTCAAACGCCTCTTGCCCAATAGTCCTCCATGCAAAAAAAGGACTGACTACAAACCCAGAACACCTCCAAAATTCCCTGATTATCATCCACCCAAGTACATGGCATAAATGAAGTCTGTGCATCTGCAACCAGGCAAACACAGCTGAAAACCATTTTTCACTGTCACAGACAGTCTGACCCCAAAAGCAGTGAAAATTTTGGACCTTGCCTGTCCCCTCCACCCCAGCTCCACGCAAAGGACCCAGATGCAGCAAGGGGACATTAGCATTATGTTACACAGGAAGAAAGACAGGCAGAGAGAGGGAAACAGACTTGCCCAAGATAACAGACAGCCACAGCAGACCAAGAAGTCAAACTTAGGGCTCCTAACTTCCTGCTGCCCACCGCTCTGACCACCCCAGCCCCACTCTCAGAAGAAACTCAGAAATATCACTCAATATTCCTGACAGACAAGATCCTCTGCTCTCATCCGATGAGACTAGGCAGTGGGAAAACAACCTGACTACCCTGCTCCTGAGACACCCTACTTCCAAGTGAGACCATGTCATGGCTCTCTATTGCCCATTTCATTCCCATCTTCGGGACAAGATTCTGTAGGACTCTGTCCCCAGCCAAGCGCCCACTGCTCCATCTCGACTCTCCATGCAGTCAGAGGACCAGGCAGACAGCAAAAGACAGCCCTCTGAAGACAGAGGCATAACCTCTTCAGGAACACCTGGCTGAAGAAGCCCTTTCCATTCTAAACCTTACATTCCTCTCTGTAATAACATTAGCGGACAAGCTTTGTTACGCTCATGAAAATGCTGTTCAAAAACTGAAGAAACTAACAAACGAGTATTTCCTGAAGCAGAAGATACGCCTTTTCCTGAACAAATATGGCAAAACTGGTAGGTAACATACATGTGGTAAAAACTATGCTCAGAGAACAGCTGGCAGAACAAGCTGCTTAGAGAAAGCAAGCACTGTATGTTTCTCATGCAGCTACCTGCAAATTGTCCCACTCCTATTTCTGTTATGATGTGGCAGTAGTCTAATTAATGAGTAAATATTGTTTCTGAAGGGCCTATCTCAATCATCAGATAAGCTGAGGAGCATGCCCCGAGTAGCATGAAACACTTACTTTCCAGAAGTGTATTAGGGCAGAATAAATACATGTGGAATTGCTGCATGTGAGCCAAAATGCAAGGTTAATTTTCCTCTATGTAGAGAAGCAGTATGTAAATGAACCAAATTACCTGATAATTTTGTTTTTATGAATTGCTCAGGCAACAGCAAAGCCAAGTATTCCTGCCTCACTCACTCACTACAAATCAACCAATAAACACACTTAAGGATGAATTATTTACCTTGCGTCAGTGGCATGCAGTCAGACTGCTAGCTGCCTGACTGAATTACTCTGGGTTTACATTGCCATGATTCAATCAGAATCTGATGGGGCAAGACTCTTACCTTCCTTCCTCTGCTTTCTTTTCTGAGCCAAATTAATTATTAAGTACACTGCCCACAGCAAGGCCCTATGTATGTAACGCTTAATTACAAGACTTTTTTTCTTCCACAGGATGGGCACACACGAAGAGACAACGTGTTCTTGGCAATTGAGCCCCACCTGAATCAAGAGGGGGGGTTTTGTTTGGAATGTCAAGTTTGGGTTTGGAGTTTTTTGGGGTTTTGTTTGTTTGTTTTTAAAATAAGTAAGCCCTTATTAGCTTAGCTTCCACATCAAAAACATCAAAGTGAACCTGATTCTGTAAAAGCATGAAGTCTTATATAATAATCAGATGCATTTTCCAAATAAACTTTGTAATTGTCCCAGACTCCCTTGGATTCTCAACTGCAAGCTTTGGGAGTTAAACAGAAACATGCCAATTTTAAACAAAAATCTCACAACAGCTTTCTTATTTAAAGAGGACAAGGAACAAAAGGCAACTCCATTTCCAGACTCTGAAGTCCAGACTAGCACAGGCCAGGGCGCTCAGTGGCTGCCTGTCTCCATCTAGTTCCCTACCAGAACTTCACGGAGCACCTAACTTTTGTTTGCTCCATTTACAAAGTGTGCAAGTCAAAATAAAGCTCTTATTGATTCTCCAAAGATGACTACACTGTTTTCGTTAAAACGCTTTTAGAATCCACTTCCCCATCCAGAAATCTTTGTGCCTGAGCGGCTATCAGGCCTCAAAACTTTTGGCTTGAAAGGCTGAAGTGTGATGAAGTTATAAGAATGTGGAGGAAAACGAGAAATGATGTAAGAGTTGAAGCTTTCATGCAATCTCACTAGCAAGCCAGTCTTCCAAAGGGAGAGAACAAAGGTAAGATTCCTCCACCAAACTACTGCCCTAATACCCCCAAGCTGTCCCTCCCCTACCCCGCTTTTAGGCTAAAGGATATTTGGAAAACATGCACCCCTATTCGCAGCCCCCGCTTTAAAGCTGCTCACACTTACTTTACCAGAACTCTGCACGTAACCCTTCCAATTGCTCTATAACTACCAGACATGGGCTGGAGCTTCAACCCTGTACCACAGCACGTTCCCACTGCAGTGCCTTCATCATCCCAGCTTCCACAAACAGGCCAGAGATGGGACCTTCTTCCTATTCACCAGTCTAGTATCAGACAGATGTCAACGTACCTTCCTGATGTAAACCAAAAACACCTTCTATGTACAGACCACAAATGTACATACACCAAATAAACAACCGAGTGAACCACAGAACTCACAAGGGACAAGGAATCTGGAGTTTAGATCTCAGAGTACTTCACAGAATCACATACTTAACGTGCTGGACTTATACTTCTTTGCAGGTCATCACTTTAATCATAAACAGACAGATAAAAGCATGTGCAAGTACACGGTGAGGTAGAGGCTGTGTTTCTGGAAGGCACAATCAAGGTTGGATAGGCAAGTATTTAGAGGTTGACTTTTAACATGGTTTTCTTTACTCTCCAGATACCTAGCTTTTATTTTCTATTCGGTGCAGGGTTTTCAGTTGACAAAAGGCCCCGAGTATGACACTTAGGAATGATTTACAGTGTCATTTTACGTCTGCCCAAGATCTTTGTTCAATAACAAGGAGCTTTTTAGGCTTAATTGCTGCAAAATACTAAGGATGCTGAAGGCCACGCAGGCTGTTAGCTCGAATGCAAAAATGCTTCCACGAAGCTCAAAAGCACCAAAAAGTTCAAGCGCCGCTACACGTCTTTAGAACAAGCACATCTGGATGCACATCAGGAATACCCCAAACATGCCGGACAAAGTCCTGAATCCCAAACCCGCACACCAGAGCCAGAACAACTTTGGTGCCGTTCCCCGACACATGCGTCGCCTCCACCCCAACCGACTGCGCCTCTGTCGGAACAGGTGCCTGGCAGGGGACGTACCCTGCGCCTCAGCTCCTTCCAGGCAGTCAATCCCCTCTCCCGCGCCCGGGAGGCTCAAGTGACTTCCAAGCCCTCAACGCCGGGACCTGCGGCCCAGCCCGCTCACCCTGCCACCCCTCCCCCCCACCCCGTGCAGCCGGTGGGAGCCCCCGGGGTGAGGGGCGGGGGGTCACTCACGCAGCTCCGGGAGCTCCTTACCCCTCTCACTCTCCCTCCTCTTGCATTTCTCCTCCTTCCAGGGCCGTCTCTGCAAACAAACCGCCAGGGTTACGGGGGCGCCCGGGGCCCTGCGTGACAGCGGGCGGCGCAAGGCGGGGCCCCCGGAGCCCCCGGCCACATCCAGCCCCCGGGGGCGCAGCCAGGGGCGGGGGAGGGCGCTCCCCGCGGGGACCGGCCGG
>JAVKLA010000030.1:1046618-1080372 GCA_034782735.1 Sagittarius serpentarius | reverse complement strand
GGGGCGCGCCGGCCGGTCGCCACCCCCGGTGGCGGGGCCGGCGAGGCGGGGCCGGGCCGGAGCGCGGCTCTCCCGCGGCGGAGCCCCCGGGCGCGCTCCGCACCCGACACCGGGACGGAGGGGCGGGCGGGCGGGCGAGCAGACAGACAGACAGCCCTCCTCCGTTTCCGCTTCCGGATCGCTTCGGCCCCGGAAGTCCCGCTCCCCCGGGCCCCCCCTGCCCCCACACCCGCCACCCGGCAGATTACCGGGCACCACCCCCCAGCGGCGACCCCGACCCCGACTCCAGCGGCGGCAGCGGCCTTCTCACCGGAAAGAGGAGCGGCGAGTCGCTTCCGGATCAGGGGGCGGAGCGCGCCTCAGCTCTTCCGGGGCGCCGACCGGAGCGGAACGGCGTCATCGGCGGCTTCGCTTGAAAAAGAGGCGGAGCGGCGGCAGCCGCCGGCCCACGGCAGGTTTCCCCTCAGCGGGGTCGCCGCGGGCGGCCGGGCCGGAAGCGGGAACCGGGCGGCGGCGCAAGAGACGGAGGCGGGCGCGCGCTTACCGGAAGTGCGGGGCGCCGGCGCGCGGGGAGCCCGGGCTGGAGGACGGGCGGAAGTGGCTGTGCCGGCGGGGGCGGGCGGGCGCGCGCGCGGCGTCCCCCAGCCCGGTCGCGAGACCGCTTCCGGCCGAGGCGGCCTTCCCGGCGTGACGTGCGCGGGTGCTGGGGGGGGGGGGGGGAGGGAGCGGGAGGAACATGCGCTCTCATGAATATTCAGGAGCCCCTCATGAATAATTCAGCTACCGCCTTGCTCCCCCGCCTCAGGGCCCGTACCCCGCGGCCTGCCGCCCTCGCCCGCCTCCGGGCGGGTGTCGTCGTTGGCCCGGCTGAGGCGGCCCGGGGCAGGCGTGAGGGTGTGTCCGGGCCTGTGCCTCCTGCCCGGCTTCCTGCCCCACCGGCGGCCTCCACGGTCCCTCAGCAGTGCCGAGCTGGCTGGGAGGGCCCGGTTTCGCCTGGGCCCAGCTTCCCCTCGGCCCGGTGTGCCCGGTGGCTCTGCAGAGGGCCCGGCTGGAGCCACGGCCGCTGGGCAGCGCAGGAGGGAGTCGCTGGGTCAGCTCGGGTGGCCGCGCCAGCCCGGCGAGATGGGGCAGCTTGGTTGTTGCAGGCGGGTTGACCCAAAGGCTGGCCACCATCGCCTGGGGCGGCCCCCGCCTGCCCCTTCGTGCCTGCTGGCTGTGGCGCTTCCCTGGCCAAATGCTAAGGGCGTTTGTCACACTAACCCAACGGAAAGGGCTTTTAGCGAGCTGGGTTTCTGCCAGGTCGGCCAACGGGACCGCCTCGGTCGCCTAAGTGCTGCAGGGAACGAGAGAGCGAGGCCAGCTGTGGAGAGGAGCAGGGAAACCCTCCTTCCACAGCTGCAAGCCAGTGGCTCAATATAACCACACCCAAATGCTGATTTTTTTTATCATTATTTTTTATTTGTAACTGTTCACAACTTGACCCCAGAGGGGGCTGCAACTCACCCTCGTTCTCACTCATTGAGAATTCAGTCTCACAGATTCAGCCCACCTAAGTTTTGGCTGGCGGTTTCCCGCTGTCTCCCGTGTGCTGGCACTACCCGGCATGTTGCTGTGCAGTGTGAGTTACAGCGCTCGAAGCAGCAGTCGGTCCCTCGAGCCTTCGTGATGGCGCAGGAGAGGGCATGAGGCTGTTCCTGGAGAAGATGACCCAGAGGCACTCCGCAAGATTGCTAAGCCAGGCTGGCTGATCACCTCCCACACCAAATTGCAGACACTCCACAAGATCACCAAGCCAAGCTGGCTGTTGCAGCTCTGCCCCGCGTTACACTCTTACAATTTCGGTGGAAAGAGACTTAGATATCATCTGCTTCATTCCACGGCTCGTACCAGGGCTAACCTTGCCACTGGACCCACCTCCCAAGTCAGGTTAGGTTACCTTCCTCACCTGTGGTGTTGCTCACCGGGCATTTGGCTGAGCTGTTTCAGTGCTCTGACTTGGGAGAAATCTTTTTTTTTTTTTTTTTTTTTTTTTTAATTGTTGCATGAGTTTTCTGCCAGCTTGACATGCTGGAACAGCTTTTCAGCGCCAGCGTGAGTAAGAGGGTGGGACCAGGGAGAGCACAACTATAGCAGCCAGCGGTTACATTGGCTCGGGTGATCATGAAACCGCAACATCCGGAGCAGTGGGCAAAGGGAAATCTCCTGGCAGCTGAGAGGACGGGCGGCTGGAGCCGCAGCACCCGCTTGTCCCCAGGAGGTGCTGGGGTATTGGTCATCCCAGGCAGCACAAAACTTCCTCCTGGGAGGAGCCAGGATTAGCTCTGCGTTCTTCAGCAGGAATCACATGAAGGCAATTGTTGATTTATTTAAATAAAAGGACTTGGCAGCCTAATCAGTTTGGAAATTAATTTCCTTGTTAATTTGGGGGTTTTGACTTGCTCATGAATATTCACAAATGCTCATCTCTCTTTCTTTTTTTTAACTCCCCTCCTCTACATAATTTATTTTTGTGATTGTCAGATCACCTCTGAAGGTGACATTTCTCCCCTCATTCTGCAGCTCGGCAAATGTATTCAATCTTATGCCTTGGAAGAGGAACTCTGGCCTGGCACTGATGACTCTTTTGCCTCTTCTTTGCCCCAGAGTCCCCTGCAGCCTCTCGGCTCTCCTCCTTCCTCTCTGCACGATGCCTAGAAAGAAAGAAGACCAAGAGTCTCCTGCGAGAAGAAGGCTGGCCTGGGCTTGGTAACTGGGAGAGCTTGTCAAAATGCCCTGTACCAGACAAGGAAAAGTCGTAATTGCCAGCTGAGGAGTGGGACAAAGTGGTTAATTTTTTTTCTTGCCGTGCCGAGTTTTCTGCTCCCCCTCCCGCCCCGCGCTGCTGAGCACCCTTCAGTAGCACGTGAGGCAGCGTGACTAACATCTGTCACAGACACTTGATTTCTCTTATCTCCTTTCCTTAGGAGGAGGCAAAATCAGAGAAACGCGGGTGTGCGTCTCTGGAGAGTACAGCTGATCTTTTCACCTTCTCTCCCAGCTCTGTCTTGCCTGCCTTTACTTATCCTGCCTGCCCTTGCTCCTCCGCAGCAGGGCAGAGCATCCTGGCCGCCACCGCAGGTTTCTCCCCGATGAAGCGTGCCTGTGTCCCACACGTATGTGTTTAGGGCTTCTGGCATTTCATAATGTCTACCAACTGGGCTTGACTGAGGACTGCAGTGGTTAAAAACCTGGGTATAATCGCTGGTGCTGGGGGCGGGAGGAGCAGCATGGGCAGCAAGGGGGTGAAGAGGTGCGCTCCTTACCCCATGCTCGTGCACAGGGGCAAGCTTGGCCGAGAGCTGGCCCCTGGGCAAGCAGCGTAATGCGCTTAGTGGAGACCCCCAGACCCAGTGGCTGCTTCCAGACCGGCTCATTTCTTTAGCAAAGTCAGCTTTGGTACAGTCTCCATTTATACAGCTTCTTGTTGTTCAGAGCGTGCCATCTCAGGGCTCGGAGCTGTGCGAGGAGGGGCGGCCACGCTGCACCAGCCGTGGGGTTCACTCAGTGGCACTGCCAGCCTGAGCTGGTAGCTGGGAAGGGGGTGACTGAGAGAGGTTTACAATTGCTGTGGCAAGAAAATGAGCCAGCAGCAACCTAAAAGCGACTGCAGGAGGTAAGTGAGCCCTGGAGGGGGTGGTAGGTGGAAGTTAGCAGGGCCTCCCTCCTGGGAGCAGAAGCATGCAAATAGCACAGCCGGGTGCCCACCTCCCTCTGAGGGGCACCAGTTCCTGACAAGGTCAGAAAAGAAAATGTGTTGAGAAAGCCAGCTGAGCCCAAAGCTGCCACGGCAGTTGCTCTCTCACGACCTTTGTTACAAGCTCTTTTACACAGCTTTGACCCAGGAGAGTGGCAAACACCTCCACGCTGGCTGCCTGTTCCATCTCCCATCCTTGTTGCCTCCTCCACAGCCACATCTGACTGTCATGTTCCCACCTCAGCTCTTCCCTTCTTTTTCTGCTCGCCTGATGTCTTCATCTCTCTCCTTCCTCGCAACCCTGACACAAGGCACCCGCCCCTGGACCTTCAAAAATGATTACAGACCCTCCGCCTGTGGTGCCATTGTATGCTCTGCGCGTGAATACCTTTTGTCTGCCCTCTGTGTTTAAACTGCACCGTTCACAGTGGCTTTCCTAATAATACAGGTGGTACTTTGTGTCATGGGATCCTGCTTGGCTGGCTTCTAGGGCTGGTAGACCTGGCCTGACGTGTTCAGGAAGCTGCGTCTAGTGGTACCTGAATTTGTTGGGGGTACCTAAGCAGTAGGCAGAGATGGACAGAGATGGGCTTGGAAGGTGTGATGATGTAGTGACACACATTTTAAGGATGGAGGCTGTTCATTCTTGCCCAGATTTTCATCTGCTGGTGGGACAGTATTAGGTTTATCCTGAAGCTG
Source organism: Sagittarius serpentarius (assembly GCA_034782735.1). NCBI lineage: Eukaryota > Metazoa > Chordata > Aves > Accipitriformes > Sagittariidae > Sagittarius > Sagittarius serpentarius. The sequence continues at coordinate 1,075,940 of JAVKLA010000030.1, read as the reverse complement.
GTAGTTTAATCTTGCAAGTACATTTCTCAGCAAGGCGTGTTGTCCTCACTCTTTCAGGGAACTGACATCTCTCTGGCAATCGGCTGATTAAATCCCCTGGCAGCACACAGCAGACAGCATTTCAGCACGTCATTCCTGGCTTTTTTTCCGCTGCATGGAAATAGATTGCATCTTCCCCTGCACGGTAACGTCTCTGGTTAGTGTTGTTTAAGGTCTGAGAAAGACACGGTAACGGAGAGTTATAGTGTGTGTTATCCTGCACATGCTTGCCTGCCTGCCTGAATCATTGCATTTTAGTGGCTTCTACTCTCTTACAGGCAAGGAGCAGAAACCACACACCTGGGATACACTTTGGAATTAGAAGCATATGTGACAATGATCCACTTTTTCAATGATCCAACAACAGTCCGCTTTTTCACTGAAAGAAGTAGGTTGCTCTGGAACTGGGGGCATGGGGGTCCCTGCTGGGCAGCAACGTGGTAACCCGGGATTGATCAGCCTCAGCTACAGACTGAGTTCATTTGGCCAGTGTAGTTAAGGGCAATTAGTTACCGAAAAAACCTTCTGGCCAATGTGCCACGAATACAAATCCCATAATTTGGAAGGAGGAAAAAGTAGCACTGGATGTGTCAAGAAAGCCGGAGGGGCTGTGTCTGAGGACCTTCCGCACAAGGCAAAAATCACAGTCACATCAGAGGTGCCTGAGGGGGATCTTTCTTGCATGGTCACAGCCAAAGCACACGGCACGTGCACAGGCAAAACCTGTTCCAGCGGGGTGATAGCTTCTCTGTGGCAATAGCCCCAAGAGGCTCAAACTACGATGGATTTTATTAGATCAGCACAAAAAGCCTCAAGAAGCATTTTGAACATGATTCAGCAGTGAGCCCTTCAAGCAATGAAGGATCCCTGCAGCCTAGGCTGCGTTAGCCGATCAAGGGAAATTATTATTCCCAGCCACTTGAGAGGTGTGAGGCCTCACCTGGAAGATTATGCCCAGGACTGGCTCCTCCGTACAAGATGGATGTTGACAAACTGTCGAAGAGAGAAGGCCAAGGGGGCATCTGATTGCTGTCTGCTCCTACCTAAAGGGAAGTTGTAGAGACGATGGAGCCAGACTCTGAGAAGGCAGCACAGTGAAAGGACAAGAAACAATGGACACAAGTTGCAATAAGGGAAATTCTGAACTTAGATAATGGAAAATTTCTTCCCCTTGAGAGCAGTTCAGCAGTGGAACACGTGCCTAGAAAGACTGGGGAACCTCCACCCTTGGAGATGTTCCGAAGTTGTGTGAGCAAGGCCCTGAGCAACCTGGTCTAGCTTTGGAGTTACCCAGCTGTGAGCAGGGAATTGGAGTAGAGACTTCTGGAGCTCCCTTCCCACCTGATTTTTTCTGTGGGTCAGTGTTTTTGTACTGCTGATCTGCCATCAGCCAATGTTCAGTGTCTTCATAATGCTGGAAGCCAAAAGGGTAGTACGCTTGCTTGGCCCTGTGGAAATGCATCTATGTTGACAGCAGCGTTAGCATCTGCAAAGCCCTTCCGCATGAACATCTCTTCTCCAGCTGGCTTGCCACCCTCTGTAGCCCTACTTGACCCGTCTTATTCTGTTCCAAGTACAGATGAATCTCCTGACAGCAGGACCTAGTTGGTTTGGGGGTGACTCCTTAAGCTGTGACATCCATGTTCTTCTGAACAGCAGCAGTCACCGAAATGTCATTTAAAACTATTTTGCAGCACAGAAGAGTTCCCCACACGCATTACCACCTTCACCTCTTCAGAAGCAGAGGAACTTTAATAGCTCCTTTACGTTCTTGGCTGCGGTGTCTGCATTTTTCTGTGCAGTCAGAGAATCTGTAATGAGTTTCAGGGGATCTCTGTTCTCGTTCAGAAGTTATAGAGTTAATTCACAAGCTCGCCCTTTTTTAGAAACGCACCTCTCCGCTAGCCTAAACTGTAAACTGCAGCATTTAGTCCGCTGGGAGAACTTAGTGGTGGGTGCTTGGCTGATGCTCTCCTCACACCACCTCCAGTGCTCACCACGGTGCTGCTAAAGCACCTCTGGGTCTTTACAGCCGCCTTGTATTGTTTCTTAATGAGAAGGATGGTGCTGAAAAAGGTAGAATAGGATAGAAGAAAGAGGGGAGAACAGTAAATTATTGTATTCAGGCAGAAAGAAAACTGGAGAAGCTTTACTGCAGCAAGACTGGAGCTCACCAGCTCACCTCCATATTTGTGGTTTTTTCAGAACTGGCTGAGGAAACGGCAGGTTTGGGAACAAAGATTTGCAGCATATCCATCAAATTCAGGGTAAGCATGCCAGGGCTGGAAAAAGGGAGCAATATTTCAGGAAGAGAGAAAACAAAGTACTCTGGGCAGCTGCAAACCCATTAGTCTAGTCTCAATAGAGCATAAGGTTAAGAACAAATTACAGAAGGAAAACAAAATTAAAACTACAGCAGTAAGTGGGAAATGGAATCAAATACAGAATGGGTTTATCAACAAAAGCACTGTATGCCCTTAACTTGATCCTTTTCTTTACCTCCTTTCCCTTAACTGGATGAAAAAAAAAAAGAAACTGGTAAATCTAATCTAGCTGGATTTCAGTAGGGCATTTCATAGAGTAAAGGCTGGAAGGCAGCTAGATAAGCTGAAGTGAAAGGAATTAGTAGGAGAATTTTAGGTGGGTAAAATGCTGGGGAAGGATGCTGGCAGATGATGTGTGGAGTCAAAAGGGAACTGCCACCATAGAGGAATGTTACTGGCCTTGGGAATAATTCTGCTTGCAGTAATGGCTCTAGCTCAGCAAAAAGCAGCATGAAAAGGAAGTTTGCTGATTAAATGCATTTAGAAGAATTACTCACAGTCTGGGGCAGAGAAGTGTGAGGTCCTGTTCTTCGCTCCTGCTAACAGGGCTGTCTTTTAAACACAGAGATTCATTGGTTAGAAATGACAGAAGAAAAGCGAGATCTGGGTGCATTCATCATTCACGAGATGATTATGAAGCTCCAATGTGACGTGATCGCAAAGACAACAGCCTTAAAGAGATCATTACGTTAATCTTATTTAGCATGCTGTATACAATTTGTCACCCATATTCGGAAGTGGGCTCGGGGCTGGCAGCAGTGTGGGGGCTCCGGAATAACAGAGCCTGTCTCCGTGCCTCCCCCTGCTCTCCATGTGAGCAGACGTGGGGAGGGGTTGGCTTCTTCAGCTTAGTGAAAAGCTGAAATGGGTGAACTTCTCTCTAGAAATCCATTTTATATACGGGGATGTGCCCAGTGAAATGAGCCATTATAGAAGGGAATGAGCTCGGCCGTGATTGAGTCAGGCAGTCCCTTTCTCTTCAGTTTGGCTCTTTTTAAGGCTGCACAGATTTACCTCTCCCTGCAATTTGCTGTGCTTCGTTGGCAGGCAGAGTAGGTTAGCATGACAAGCACAGCATTATAAGAAAAGAGGTGCTAACCACAGGCCCACAAGCCCACATTTTCCTGCTCCATCCCCCAAAGAGTTTTTCCTTAAAGGGTAAGAGATCAGTCCAAAGTCTTGTGCTCTCTATGCAGGTGACTGCTTGGTGTGGCTCTCACATAACACCTGTTCCCGTAAGCCCTCTGAGGAACGAAATTTAAAACCCAGCGTCTCAGAAAAGCCTTGATTCTTTGGAGAAATACACAAAAGCCCGTCCGAACCACATGTACCACACATGCCTGTGCAGACAGCAGAGCTGAAAGGGTTTCATCACACTGGTTTTCAGCATCAAGGGGATGAGTGATAGGTCCCGAACCTGGTTTACACCTGGACGGGGTTAGTGCTGATCTAACACCTGGCTCGGGGGGGACGCAGTGAGTACAGCTTGCAGCGGCTTGCTTCGGCCAATGATTTCTGAGGTTTATTTAATTTAATCGGGGGAAATGAAATTGGGACGAGACCTCGGGCAGTTGTTTAATTCATCCTCCTGACCCAGTGACAAGATTAAGTAAGCACAACTCATCCCTGACAGATATTTGTTGAACCTGTTCTCAACAGCCTCCAGTGACAGCGTTCCCTTGGCCAATCTAGTCCAGCGTTTTATTGCTTGATACTTAAAAAGCTTTTCCTACCACACAGCTTAAGCTTTCACTGATGAAAATGAATCTACCGATTTCCACGGCCCTGTCGGAAAGCGCCTTTCCACTCTGACAGTGCAATCTCCCCAAACCAGCTGCATATACTTTTTGGCAATTGCGTGCACCTTTTGGCAGTCCCGACTGTGGGGTTTTTCCATAGTTTGTTTATGAGAGTTTCAAGCCTTTCGCTCTATCAAAAGCCTTGAAGTCAAGACGTATCACATCTACTACACCCCGCCGAGTCTGCTAGGGCAGTTACCCTGTCAGACAGTGAGGTTAGATGGGCTTGACGTGATCTTCCTGATGAATTGATATTGGAGGGGTTTTTTTCAGGTCAGAAGTACACATTGGATGGGAAGCTAGTTCATACGTGCAGCTGCTGCCTGACAGGGATGAGAAAGGGGTTGGGGGAGAGGGGCTTGGGGCTGTGGCAAGCTGAAGGGGCAGGAGGCAAATCCAGCCAGGATAAAATGCAGTGCCAGACAAAGTAGCCTGCTGTTGAGGTTCTGGGGATAACAGGGTCTGCCAGGAGTCCCTGGGGTAAGCGCCAAAAGCCTGGAAGGACGATCTGCTACAAGTGTTTTAACAGTCTGTAACATCAGGGATGCATCAAGTCCGTGCACCGTGAACCCCTCTGGAACTCATTACAGACTCAGACACACTGAGAGGTTTTCGGAGTAACAGGCTTGGGGTGCGTCACTCTGGGCAGCTTTTCAGGTTTCAGCAGCTTTTGCCCCTTTATTGTATCCCAGAGCTTTCCCAGTGTCTGGAGCAGATCCTGTTGGGCAGGGCTCCCAAGTTTCAGGTAAACATAATGTTCAGGGAAGTAATTTTTCAGATGTGTTTACAACATCATCAGAGAAAACTCACCAGCTGCCTTGCTTCCTCTCACTGTACTGCGGACAGTTTATCTCCCAGGATTACTTCATTGTCCTCCTCATGCTGTAGTTCCCAAAGAGCCAAGCTCAGCAGCAGTAGTGTTACCTAGTCACAGCACATCTTGCAAGCTTTCCACTGTTTCTCAACCCGTAACACATACCTGGACGCTTCTTTTTCCCCAGCAGGCAAGGCGTGTAGCCATATGGCAGGAGGGGACAGTTCCTGACGAGAAACAGAGCAAGTTAGAGACAGTTTCCCCACCATCATGTCCTTCTTCCCCATACCAGCTCCGTCCTTCCCTCATTCCACCTCCACCTGGGATGGGGAAGTCACCCTGCCCTTGTTGCAAAAAGGCACAACTGTGGAGAGCCTCAGCCTGCCATCTCCTGAGGTGATCTCCCAGAAGCCGTGACTGTATGTGTGCTACAGGGTGCACAGCCCCAGGACACAGGGCTGAGGGGGGGGACCTGCAACCACCCATTCTGTCACATCGCTGGTGCACTTTTAGCCTAATCCCGCTACCACTGCTACTGCCTGAGGCAAAGCCCAGGCTCGGCTGGAGGTGGCACGCTTCACGGACCATTCCTGGTAAGTGGTTTCATAGAATCACAGAGCAGCTGAGGTTGGGAGGGAGCTCTGCAGGTCACCTGGTCCAACCTCCCCTTGCTCAGGCAGGGCCACCTAGAGCTGGTTGCCCAGGACCGTGTCGAGGTGGCTTTTGGGTATCTCCAAGGACGGAGACTGCACAACCTCTCTGGGCAACCGGTGCCAGTGCTCGGTCGTCCTCACAGCAAAAAAGGGTTTCCTGGTGTTCAGAGGGAGCCTCCTGTCTTCCACTTTGTGCCCATCACCTCGGGGCCTTTCAGTGGGCTTTCGCCACTGAAAAGAGCCCGGCTCCGTCCTCTTTGCACCCTCCTTTCAGGGGGGGCATTGATAAGATCCCCCTGAGCCCTCTCTGCTCCAGGCTGAACAGGCCCAGCTCTCTCAGCCTGTTCTAATAGGTGAGACGCTTCAGTACCTTAACCATCTTAGCAGTTCTTCATTGGACTCTCTCCAGTATGTCCATGTCTCTCTTGTACTGGGGAGCCCAGAACTGGACAGAGGACTCCAGATGTGGCTTCACCAGAGCTGAGTAGAAGGGAAGGATCACCTCCCTTGAGCTGCTGGCAGTACTTTATCTGATTCATCCCAGGATACCATTTGCCTTCTTTGTGTCAAGAGCACACTGCTGGCTCCTGTTCAGCTTGGTGTCCACCAGGACCCCCAGGTCCTTTTCTGTGAAGCTGCGTCCTGGCTGGGTGGCACCCCAGCACGTATTGGTGCATGGAGTTATTTCTCCCCAGGTGCCGGACTCCACACTTCCCCTTGTTGAACTTCGTGAGGTTCCCGTCAGCCCATTCCTCCAGCCCGTAGAGGTCCCTCTGGATGGCAGCACAACCCTCCGGCGTATCTGCCACTCCTCCCAGTTTGGTGCCATCAGCAGACTTGTTGAGGGTACACTCTGCTCATCATCCACATCATTAATGAAGATGTTGAACAGGACTAGACCCAGTATTGACCCCTGGGTTACAGGGGGACAATACTAAGTACTGGCCTCTAACTAGACTTTGCACCACTGATTACCACCCTCTGGGCCCAGCCAGGTTTCACCCCACCTCACTTGCCTGCTCATCCAGCCCATACATCAACAGCTTGTCTGTGAGGATCTTGTGGGAGACAGTGTCAAAGGCCCTACTGAAGTCGAGGTAAGCAAATCCGCAGCTCTCCCCTTGTCTGCCAGGCCAGTCATTTCATTGTAGAAGGTTATCAAGTTGGTCAAGCATGACTTCCCCTTGGTGAATCCATGCTGACTATTCCTGATGATGTTCTTGTCGTCCACGTGCCTGCAAATGGTTTCCAGGGTTAGCTGCTCCATCACCTTCCCAGGGGTCAAGGTGAGGCTGACTGGCCTGTAGTTCCCTGCGTCCTCCTTCTTGCCCTTCTTGAAGATAGGAGAGATGTTTACTTTCTTCCAGTCTTCAGGTACTTCTCCCAGGTGCTATGATCAATCAAAGATCACTGAGAGTGGCCTCACAATGACATCTGCCAGCTCCCTCGACACCTGTGGCTGCATCCCGTCAGGATTTGATATGGTTCTTCTGTTTCAGAGGCAAGCACGTCCAGCTGCCTGTATCTGTAAGTGTGTTCTGTCTATTTGACAGAGCACTGTCCTTTTCTCATTTTGTACACTGCATCTTTATGTTCCTCACACTCCACAGTGCAGTCTGGTCTCTGGGTAGTTTTCCACTGTTCAAGCTGAGCAGACAGTAGTTGCCAACTTGTTCCTGGGGCCTCTTGATAGACCCGAAAGCTGAGCTCCTGGATTATTTACTCTTTATCCAGGTGGAAGCACCTCTAACTTCAAATACGGCTTTAGGGAATCCAGAAGTTGCCAGGTATTCCTCCTGGAGGGATGCGGGACCCAGGGGGACACATTTCCTGCCTAATCCCTCATCGGAAGCAGCGAGTCCCTGGGTCAGGGCAGGTGAGTCCGGAGCTGCGGCAGGTAGTGCTCTGCAGGTTCAAGTGCGTCCTTCCCACTCGGCTGGCTGCATTCTTCTTCCCAGACAGGCTGCCATGATGATCTCCACATCCTCAGGGCAGCTCTTAGTCTCACCTAGCCGCTCAAGAGTTCCTCGAAAATCTTTTGCATCATTGCTGGGCCTTGTTTTGGCACAGTTGCTTGTGTTTTCCAGGGACTCCCTCAGCACCGCAGTCACCTGGGGCTTTGTTTCCTCCAGCCGCACAGGCAGAACGATCATCTGTCACAGAAGCCTTTGGCTCTGTCTGGGGAGCAGCTGCCACCCAAGAAATCGTTCCGTGCTCATCCCCTCTCCCCTTTTTCTGGAGTGGGGTCCTTCAGGCCTGCCAGCTGCCAGCCTTAGCTTCCCCCAGATCAGCTCCCATCATCTGCATGTCCTTGCCATGGCAGGCACGGCCAGCGGCCCGTCAGGGTCAGCAAGGGGACCATTCTAGGTCCTGCACACAATCCACATGTAAAAAAACTACAGAAAGTAGGCAATAAATTTAAGAATGCAGCTTGACATCCCCAAACTGGTGGAGATCGGGAGCCCAGCACAAAGCCTGGCTGGGCAGAAGGATGCTGAGCAGCCTGCCTAGGGCAGGGCCTGATTTGTGGCGGCACTTTGTACTGAACCTCCTGTAAGGCACTGCTTAGGAAATAGATACCCAGCAGCAAAGACAGTAAGAAACTTTTTTAAACATTAGGAGCTTCTAAAGCACTAATGGTTTAATGCAGTGAGGAAGGTGAGCTGGAAACGGCAGCAGCATGGATGACTGTGGAGGGGTGTAGAGACGGAGTCCCTCTGGCCATTCTTTGCTTCTGTGCTTGAAGCTTCTGCAATCACCATGTATTAAAACTCCCCAAATTTTCAGGCCTTGCTCTTGTGTGCTGTACATCCCTGTGGCCCTGCTGGCAATCCTGGCCTGAATTCCCTGCTTTTAATATGGAGAGCCCAGGATGGGGCTGAAGCTCATGGCAACCTCCTGGCATCCTTCACCTTAATTCCCTGCTTTTAATATGGAGAGCCCAGGATGGGGCTGAAGCTCATGGCAACCTCCTGGCATCCTTCACCTTAGACACAGCAGCCTCCCTGGTAGAAACAGCATGACTGCAACCGCACAAAAGGGCAAAGAGCTTGCTGCTGCCAGGAACTGCGCAAGTCCTTCCCAGCTGTGAAAGAGCCAAATCTGCTGGGATAGCCAAACTTGCTGCTGGAGATGGCTCTCCCTCACCCCGCTGACTTTGCAGTGCAGTGGCTCGAGGCGTGCTCTCTCGGTGCACACCGGTGGTGTTCTTGCCAGAGCACTGATGCCACACGGCTGCGTTTTTATGAGCTGACGCCTGCCAGAAAGTTTTTCCTTTCGGTGCTGTTGCAGAATGGAGTGCCCGGTGAAATCTTTACCCCAGGACGTCCTAATCACGTATCGTCTCCTTCTGTCCTTGAAAGTGCCTAGGTAGCCCATGGACAGAAACACTTTGCCTTTTGTCACAGAGGTGGGAGTCAGGCATGCCCCCCTGCCTGCCCCCAAGGGACTGGCTCTCCCCTCCTTGCTCACCCCCTCCGGTGCTCACAGAGCTGCAATGATTCCCAGGTAATGCTCTCTCCAGTCATTGCAGAACGCTTTCTACTTGATGCAGTGAATGCAGATGGAGAGCTGGCAGTCCCTCTGGCAGCTGCCAGCTCAGGAGGAGCAGAAGTAAGGTTGCCTGGGCATGTACTTTAACTCTAAATGTCCTGTTTTTCCACAAGTTTGCGTTTTGATGAACATAATGTTCTGAGAAGGAATGAGCTATCACCAAGCAACATTAACTCTGTGTTAACAAAGGGTTCTGACATTGAATTTCAGCCTGAGGACAATGCTGGCACAAGAATGAATTATCGCAGGCTGGGCCATGGCTATGCTGAGGTTAGAAATTAGAAGGAGCTTCCTACCTGCCAGTGCAAGGATCTGGAACAGCCTTTGAACAGCAGCAGTAAGGCCAGGAGACTGAACTTGTTTTGGGACTGGAAGTCTCTGAGCGCGAGTATGCAACGGGGCTGCCTGCCACAGGCCAGGAGATCTCTGCTAGGCCTCCCTTCTTATGCAATTGCAGGGCATTTTCATAACGACTTTGCTCTTAAAGCAGCACAAGCCAAGCTGGGTGCCTGGGGGCTTGCCTGGAAACGGGTGCCGGCTGTTTGGGACTGCGGGGACGGTGTCCTGGGGCCACTGCAGGGAGTGCTGTAGGGCTGTGATTACCCAGGGAGCGCGGAATGCGCATCCCGGCCGCCTCCAGCGGGTAGAGAGCCAGCACGGAAATTGGAGGGGACAGCATGTGACAGGCAGGCCCGGGACCGATTGCCTCAAGTGACAGCTGGGTGTCTTGCAGATCTGAGGGGATTTCTGACGTGCAGAAGAGGGCTTCTCCGCACTGCAGCCCAAGGGAGCGTGCGCCCTTGTGAGCTGGGCGCTTAGGGGCTTTGAGGCCAGCTCCTCCACCGTCTTCGCTCGTCTTCGTTAACCGAGGCTTAGTACCCAGCCTGGGCCGGGGCCCATCGTTCACCCCTTTCCCAGAGAGGGCAGTCAGCTGGATGAGAGCAGCTTGGCACAGGATGGCAAAAGGGGATGAGAGAAGGGGATGTTCCAGGAGCAGCTGTCAAGGGGAAAGATGACAGCAGGTCTCCCAAGGCAGCCGCAGGCCGGGTGCTACAGTGAACCAGTGGCATCTGCCTTGGAGCACCTCCTGCCTCACTCCCTCCTGCCACCAGCCCTCAACACCAGCAGCCCTGGGACGCGGCACACAGCTCCCAGCCACCCCTGCCTCCAGGCACGCGTCTGCGCTTAACTGCCCCAAGCAGAAATCCTTGCATGAAATACTTCACTGCCAGGTCACAGTGGATTATACGAGCTGGGGATAAAATGGGAGTTACAGCAAACTCAGTGGTTGACTGTCTCTTTTCTGTTTTTTAATAGAAGATTAACGCATTGCCAGAGTCACATTTACATCATTGCTGAAATGGCTTGTATGTGTTCTGAGATTAGTACAGATATTGTATTGCTGCCTGTGTTATGGCTGGTGTGTTTAGAAGCTGTTTTTGATGGAATCTGCTCTTTTTAAGAGTATGGGGCACCTGTGTGTAGAACATTTGCCTGTATCTGCAGATCCATTGCCATAAAGGGCAGATCTTTAAGAAATAAGCTCCTCCAGAAAGCAGCTTTAATTCCTGATGTTGTAACATCAGTGCTTTTTTCTAAGCCTAGATGCCTTTGGACGTTTTAGTGAGCTATTGAACCGCTGGATGTCATGTCACTGTCCAGAGTCTAGCCTGGCTCTGCAGGGATTAAAAGTCACTCCCTGTGAGTGCATGTCTGCGGACCCTTCTGGGACGTGAGTTCGGTGTTCCAGCTTCCCTGTTAAATACTCGCTCTCTGACTGTACTAACTGGCAAACTCAGCAGAGGCCTGGAATGTGACCTTCATCTAAGCCGCGTCACCTCCAGCGTGCGTTGCGTCTGGATCAAGGCTGATGCAGGCGGGAGAGGCTCAGGCTGCTGCTCCTGAGATAACTGGAAGGATCAGGGGAGCCGGGTGAGTGCTCAGTCTAAACAATGGCTTCAGAGTCAGAGTTGTGATCGTGCTCAAATTAATTTCAAATATGCACAGTAACACAAGAAGCAATTTGCATAAGACGTCACATGGAGTTGCATACAATTTTGCATATTTAAACAAAACACAATAAAGCACAGCTCGGGCGGGTACGTGAAATCATTTGTGCAGCGAACCGTGCAGAGAAACGACGTACAATTATCACAGAAGAAGAAAACAAATGGCAGCAACCACCCAGGATGCAAAGTCAGCTCAGAAGTAGTGGAACACCAGCCTCTTCCTTCATCCAACATCCTGATGGATGCTTGGATTCACATTATCATTACATGAGCATGCGCTACTTTTCCACCAGACCCTTCTGTTGCAGAGGATGGTGCTCGCTGTATCATGCCACTACTCACTCCTTCGCATTTGCATCCTTGGCTTCATCTTTGCAAAACACTTTTATCGTGCGTCATCCTTTCTGGGCTTTCTAGTGACTTCTTCTCCCAGTCTGAGGGACCTCTCCCTCGCCGTGCACCACTCCAGGTGGTACCGTTCTTGCCCTTCAGTGGTAAAGGCCAGAGGCCGAAATACTGGCTCTGGGAGCCCAAGGGCAGACCCTGACAGCCTCATTGTTGGTGGTCTCAGTGCTGTGCATGTTCAGAGTGCAATCCCTATGGTTTAGTTCTTAGTGCCCCTGTAGATCAGATGATGTGGCCTCCATCTCAGCTCCTGGAAAATGATGACCAAAGAATTAACATTAGAAAAGGCAGCTGGCAAGAAAAGGGAACAACATCCCTTAAGGAGAATGCATCATCCTTCGAAGGGAACGTCAGGAGGGCTGAGACCTTTAAACCTGCAAAAAAGACTTTCACCCCCTGACCTACATTTTATGACAAACCTGCATCTCGGACACGTGGGCTGGGTCCGCACTGCAGCAGTGAGGCTGAGCTCTGAAGGCTGAGCCATGAGCACGTACGATCACGTCTGCTTCCCCTTCCTTCCCCAGGAGGCAGGCGGGGGGGGATCCGGCTGCTGCTCCTGAGACAGATGGAAGGATCAGGGGAGCTGGGACACAGGGATCAGGCTAAGCAAAGGCTTCAGCATCGGCAGCACCCTGATACCCGTGAGCTTCCACACCCCTGCTTCACCTGTCTTGTCTTCATTTACCCAGTTCTTTTAAAGCCCCCTAGCTCTAAATTTCCGTCCTGATCCCTTCCCCTGACCCTACTTCCCCTTCCTGCCCCATCTTTTAATCCGAGCCACAATTTCTGGTTCTGCCCACTCTCTCCTCACCCTGCCTTTTCCTGTCCTCCCTCATGTGCCTACACGCTCATAACTCTCTTCTTTAAGGCCTGTGCTCAACAGCTTCAGCTCCTTGTATTTTAGTTAGGAGATTTGTTTCTCTCCACAGGACTGCCTGAGCATCAGCAGAGAACTGTCACCAAAACCCTGGAAGAGGCAGTGTTATGCTTAGTCACCATTTCGTCCCAGCCGTCCTCTAACTTGCAGGTAGCAGGGGAAAATCTGTCTCTTCCTCATTTGCTGTACTTAGAATTACTGCACCGTGTTGTTAGCTACAAGTCAGCCGGCCAATGTGAGTAGCTACAAGAACCCCCCATTTAGTCAGGACTTTTTTGGTCTTCAGTTTTGCCATGAGGGCCCTGATGCTTGGAATAAGGGAAATCTCTGCCACCTCTTACAGCTCCTGCTGCGTATCCAGCCAACGCAGGGTAACGCTGAGCCGAGCCTCGGGCCTCATTTGTGTGACGTTCACTCACATGCAGCACGTCACACAAGAACGGAATTGGCAAAGCAGAAAAAGGCATCAGGGAGAAACCATTTCAGGCTTAAATAACTCATCCTGGTGTTGCCAAATGGGTCTGAATCAATGTAATGAGAGTGGCACAAGCCTCCACTGTAGGTGTGTCCAACCATTGCACTCGTGTTTTGGTTAATTAACACATTCAGCCAAAGCTGTGCGTGTTCACAGTGCACTAGCCTGGCCAGATCGACTCCCCTGACACTAGCAGAGGACACCCACCACTGACTGCCCCTTGCTTTAGGAAGGGTTCAAAAAGCTCCTCCTTGCTAGGTCACTTTACCAAGGCTTGGATGGCTCCTGAGGGAATCACAATGCCTGTCCAAGCATTCTTCTTTAGGCAAACTAACTGGGAAACCAACCCTCTCTTCAGCCAGGCCAGGCTGTAATGCAGATTTGACCAGTGCATGCTGTAGACTTCACGCTATGTTCCTCTGACATTCAGAAAATGAGTCACCCCAGGCTTGTTTGTTTGCTTGCTTGTTTGTTGAACCCTCGCGGTATGTCCAGCCGTCGATGAAGTCTGGGCTTCAAACTAGACTGGCTGCCCTAGAGCATCTGCTCTCCTGCCACCGCAGCTCTAACTAGGAGCCACAGAGATGCAGGACAGGTCCCTGGAGCAGAGACTGGCCTTTGTTTCCCTGCCAGATCCCTTGTGGGGATTGATCTGAAGTTGAAGATGGTTTTGCTTGTATTCTGGTCACTCCCAGAGAAAGCTGGGCTTTGGATCAATGTGGAATGCGTCACTGAATGGTCTATTATTCACTGAGTGCAATGTGCACTCGGAGACACAGCAGCCCTCAATAAAGATTCAGTTCTGCCTCCGAGGATCAAAGCAGGAATGAACCAACTACTACTCAACTCCTTTACATGACGCTGAAATGAGTGGTTGCTTGTTTCAGGGCAATTCTTCATGGCCGTTTCAAGTTGTGCGTTGCTCCTAATTAAACGGCCATCTACACAGCCACATCTCTTTAGCAGGGTGCGGAGATTCCTCTAACTTAAGCTGTTCATCCCTTCTGCACCGAGACTTACACTTGAGTTAGCACAGCTCGTCTGTGCTGCTGTGCCCAGCCCATGCTGTGGCCCCGAGGAGCACGGTGATGCCCGCAGCTCCCCGGGTGCCTTCCCACCACTACCCTCACGCCCACAGTGTCGGGCTCGCTCTCTCGCAGGGCGAGCTGCGACGGCACACAAAGTGGCAATAATCAAGAGGACAGGGCCAGGGAGAAGGGCAGAGCTGGAGCACGTGGAGTCCTAACTTCCAGCCCCAACTCTGGAGAAGCTCCTTGAGCAGGGGAGGTGAGCGAGCGCTCGAGCTCGCTGCCAAATCCCTGCACTGACAGGCACTTCCAGCTGACAGTTGCCTGATTTTTTTTTTTTTTTTTTCACGATGGGATAATTTATTGCAGGTTATAGAAGGCACTTAGCTGGAGGGAATCCCAGCTTTGGAAGATGTTTTCATAATGTTTTTCTGAAGTACTCTCTTTCCTGGGAAATCACAGTGGTCAGCAATACCTCATGCTTGATTTTGGCCACTTGTTGGGGCGATTTCCATGTGCCTTGATGTGGTTGTACAGTTTTAGCTGGTTTTCTTTGATTTAAATGATCGCATCCATTCCTCCCACCTCTGCTGTCCTCGTTCAGCGTGCAGCTCCCCGTTCTAGCTGCCTGTTGGAGAACAGGATGCTGGGGAGATGCTGGGGAAGGAGGCAGGGCCGGGACCAGACTGGAAGGGTGGGAAGTCAACATGGGCAGGTGGGCAAGAGGGATGTAGTGAGGAGTGGTCGTGGGAAGGGACTAGACCAGGGAGTCAGTGTTTCAGGAAGCCAGAAGAAAAAGGGGCAGCTCGTGGAGCTTCTTCTGTGGGGCAGGGAGCGAGTCCCGGTGAAGAAAGGGAACGTTCGACTGAGCTCCTGCAGCCTCAGCCTGTGCCAGGAGGATGCAGGAAGGAAAGCATGTGATGGCAGAGGAGTCAGCAGGAAGGGCTGAAGCTCTGGCTGGAAGCAGGTGAGGTTTGTGCAAGATACTTCACTGCACCGACGAGTACGTGAGTCTGTTATTTCAGCACAGCGAGGATCTATCGCCTCCTCAGTCCAGTCTCTCCAGCCTGCCCAGCCCCAGAGCCGCTGTATGTGGTTGACTGGAGAGGATCAGCCGGGGGTGGGGGGGCCCAGGTGGCCAGCCACCTAAAGCAACAGGGGTGAGGGACTCTCTCCTCCCACGCTCGGCACAGGGGCAGACGAGGTGCCCTTCAGCCTCTCACGCGTGCGTGCCCTGGGACAGCCACGGCAGGCATATGTCGGCTCTCAGATGGGCCTGGGGCCACCTCCAGCCCACAGAGGTCCTGTCCAGGGCACAAGGTGCCACGTGGAGGGGTCTGGCCCCGTGGCAGGAGGTGGTCCCGGGTCCCTCCAGTGGGCAGAGATCCCAGGACAGAGTCCGAGGTCGGGTCTGGTCTGGGGAGCCTGCTCCTTCTTCCGACAGTAAAGCAGCGGATCAGGGACACCTCCGGTGCCCGAAGGACTCAGAGAGTGAGCGGGCAGAGGCAGCAGGGGCCGGGGACCATCCCCAGCACCCAGCAATCCTCCTACCATTGCCAGGGAGCGGCCCTTCAGAGTGGCTGCTGTGTCTGGTGCTGGTCTCCAGCAGCCCCTCTGCGCCCACCCCAGCACCGATCGCCACCGGAGCTTGCAAAGTGGGGGAGTTGCAGGAGACGAGGATGCTTAATTACAGAGCAGCCCTAGAAACCAGCAACGGCAGCGGCACTGTGGCCAGGAGGGGAGGCAGCAGGGCTGTAAATAGAAATTGCGGAGGCAGCCGCGGGGAACCGAGTGAGGGAGGCTTCTGCGCCTGCATCGCTCCATCTCCCTCCCTTCCCCTCAGCTTCTCTCACCTCTCCCGGCCACCCTGGCTCCCAGCACGAGCCGGCGTGCGCGAAGCAGCCCCAAAGCGCGGCTGGGAGGCAGCAGCTCCAGAGGCAGAAGAGCCGCTCTGGGTGGAGAAGGGGTGTGCAAGGCCTCCTCCATCAGGGGCCACCTCCCGTGGAAATGCATGAGGAGGGTCAAAGGGCCAATTTGTCCAGCAAGGAGACCAAGGCAAGATGGACATGGGGCCAAATTGTCCCGTCTGCCCCCCCAGAGGAGGCTGTGGGATGCCAGATGTCTGAGACCCTGTCGCACAGGGGTCTGCCCAGGGTGAAGTCCCTCTCATCCCACCCTGACGTCTCCATTACGGCCTCTTCCACAGCAGCAAGAGCTCTGCTTTCAGTATTTTGCAAAGTTTTATTTAAAAATGTCGAAACTAACATCCCACAAGAATTGAATATTTCACCACGAGGAGAAGAGAAATCCTACAAAAATATATATCACAGCGCACAAGGGCAGGGGAGGGAGAAGAGCAGGACTGAGCGGGGAAGCAGGAGGGAGGACGGAGGGGAGGATGGGAGCTGCGGCAGAACAAGACCGAGTGGCAAAGGGAGAACGAGAGAGGCGTGGGGAGAGCGAAACACCAGGAGGGGAGAGAGAACCGGGAGGGAGACCGTGGTACAGGACAGGAGTGGGAAGCGGGAAAACAGTGGGAGAGGGAAAACGACAGGAAAAAAGGAGTAGAGAGCCAGCAGTCGGTGAAGGAAGGGGGGCCCCCCTCTATGGTCTTGCCAAGGTAGGGCCAGGACTACAGTGAGACATCAGCGGGGGTGCAATTGGGGAGCTGGAGTTTGGCCCAGGGCTTTTGTGCTGCAGGACTCGGCTCTAAGGCTGTGCCATAGTTTAATTCAGAGCAGTCTGAAGGTGATCTTGTTTGAGAACTTGCGGGGAATGAACAAACCACTCCTTTCCAAGCATTTCTCCTTGTGGAGAACAAAGGGACCGGATTTGCAAGGGCACTTAGGTGCCATTGAGGAAGAGGTAGATAGCCCTCTCTGAAGCCGTGGGGTGCTTGGCTGGACGCGAGTCCCTGTAAACTGGACCGGAGGAGCATTGTGGAAGCACACACCGGAGGTCTGCGCCCCTGCCTACCAGTCGCAACCGACCCGATGGGAAAGCCCAAGCAGGATTTGGCGTTTTGGTTGTGCCACGCTGCTGGGTAAACAGAGGGAGACTCCAGACTCCTGAAGCACCACAGGGCAGAGGGGAGAGGTTCTCCCCCAGACCTTCCCTCCTTCCCACGGCACTTACAGAGAGACCACCCCTGTGTTAACAAAGCCACGTCCCTCCAGGAGCTCAGCATAGATGCGGTGCCTCCAACTCACCCAGCCCACCTGGACGTGCCCTTTTAATTGCACAGACGTGTTGGGCAGGCTCAGCCCAAGGCTACGAACGTTGTCAGTCATTTTTGCCCACACACGTTTCTCTCTGTAAAATTTCCGCTGGAAAACAATTAATCCAGATCTTTCTCCTCCAGTCACCTAGAAGACAGGGAAACCTGGTGGGCTGTGACTGAGAAGGTGCTGGCCTCTGCCCTGGCTTGGTACTTGGTGCTGTCAATCCATCCGTG
Organism: Sagittarius serpentarius; assembly: GCA_034782735.1. Lineage (NCBI taxonomy): Eukaryota > Metazoa > Chordata > Aves > Accipitriformes > Sagittariidae > Sagittarius > Sagittarius serpentarius. Next base: position 1,058,508 of record JAVKLA010000030.1, on the reverse strand, counting down.
TGCGTATCTCACAGAATATTAGCCTGGGCCAGGGAAGAGACTGCAGGCACGCTCTGGCTCCAGTCTGTGTAGCGGAAGATGGTTCATAAGGCTCCAGCCATGGAGAAAACAGATCTGGTGAGAATATTTATTGACTGGAAGAAGCTTATGTGTCCACATGTGCTTTGAATGTTTTGTTCCAGGGACAAAATGTAGCAATGAAAGTTTGGGCAGGACAATGAAGTTGTTTCCCCTATCTAACCTGTTTTGTGTGAGAGAGTGAATGGCTGTCATAAAAACATATTTGGCTAGAAAAACTGGGCTTGGAAAAGGTGTTCAGCATATCCAAGCTTCTGTCATTGTAAGAGTTTTCTCTACTGCATTCCCCAGCTTCCCCCTTACCATAGCATCTGTGCAAGTCTTCATTCCCTGGAGACACTTTTAACAAAACTGGAGACACGTTAAAGGAGGGAAAAAAAAACCCAGAACACCGAAATTTGATTTGTTTGTAGAGTTTACAAAAGCCTGGCCGGCAGAGCGCGGGGCTTCCCTGCATCAAGTGCTGGAAAATGTTCTCACTAGGCCTCCTGCGGTGCCCTGCCGCTTTCTTACAGACCTTCTCTCCGTGCACTGTGCGGAAAGGGAAAGTCCAAGGACGGCCCTTGAAGTGGTAAGAGTCTAAACTCTAGCCTTGTTTCAACAAGCGCTGTTGATCAAAGAGCAATATCTAATTAATCCAGTCTGGAAGATTACTTCAACCAGTTCAAGGCATTATATTGCAAAATGCCAGCAATAAGCAGTGCAGCCTCTTGCAGGCTGCATGCCGATGGCCTTCCCCAGCGCTGACGTGCCAGGGAGAGGGGGAAGAGCCCCGAGCCGCCCTCGGTTGGCGGGGGCCATGGTGAGCGGGGCAGTGGGCAGGAACAGCCATCTGTCCCCTTCTCTGTCCCGTCCATCTGCAGCTTGCATGTCCACCAAAGCCTTGAATGGAGCCTGAATAAGGAAAAGGCTCAGTACTACATCCATCTAGGATAAAGCAATAATATCCCCTGCTGTAAGTGGAGACTCAACCTGCGCTTAGACTAGAGACCTCCAGAGTCCTTTTCCAGCTACATCTTTCAGCCATTCTGTGCTTTTAATAAGCCAGTAATTTTATTTGACCTGTCATTTTCTCCAAATCTCTACTGTTTTTTGCAAAGCTTATTGCAATTTACACTCTCATTTAAATGTCCTTCACGGTGAGTCACATGGGACCGGAGATCACCTAATAGTTCACCTGGGTAAATGGGCAGAACCAGGCCTCTTGCGAAATACCCTGTGCTTTGTCCTATAAAGAATAGGCTTTTACTGCAGCAATAAAGGATGAAAGGGCCATTTCCTTTTCTCCAAGATGACTTTTGCCAGCGACCTTGTATGGTGCATTAGGGCCTTCAAATTGTGGGTGAGTTTCCTGTCTCTGGCCACATCAGTCCAGCAGCTGAAGGTGTTTGTACAGTATAGGGGCAACCTTACCTAAATCTGCACCATTTCAGCTCAGTGGCTGTCAGTGCGGGGTCTGTGAATTACTTTGAAGGTGTTCCCAAAAGCCAAGGGAGAGCAACTATTGTCATTAAGCCGAAATTTGCCGTTTGACGCTTCCTCAAAGTGACAGCCGTGGGTCTACACACAGGAAGAGGTTGAGACGCACTGGTCTTGCCCACACAAGTAACGAGAGCGTGGCTGCCTGCCCTACAGACCACCACAGCCCCAAGGTACATGCTCAGGTGACCCATTTGCACCAATACCTGTGCTATTGGTTTCGGTCCCCAACCAGCTGGGGCAATACAGTTACGAAGGTTGGCAACCCAGATATCCCCTCTCTCATGCTCTTGGTAAGCGTTGCCTCGTGGGTCTCCGGTCACCTTGCGTTCCAGGAGAGACCTACCAGCGGTACATGGCAACCCTCCAAACATCCCCAGGGTCAACTCTAAATTGCTCTTTGTCATCCCAGGCACAGAGAGTCATGTCTGCTGCTTGTTGCCTGTGGCATGCGCGTCTGACAGCAATTCTCTACCGCAGCCCAGCAAAACTCGAGTTCCTCGTGCCCAGCTATATGTGCATGCCATGCTCGAGCTGCTTCAGCAGTATCACAATGTACAGGATGCTTGCTAAATAACAAGATGGGCAGAGGGCTTCGCCTCAGATTTTCTGAAGAACATCACCATAGACTGGTGTTCTTCAGAAAAACCTTGCTGAAGGAGACTGAGGGGGTGGAGGGGGACAGCAAGGAGGCTTCCAGGAGATCAAAACATTTGGAAAGCTGAAGGGGCCTTTTCCAACTTTAACTGGCAAGAGAAGTGGCAGGGGGAGGAACTGATAGAAAAAAATTGGGGACGGAGAGATGAAGAAAGATATGAGCTGAAGAGAAAAAATCAGACGAGCGTTAGGCAGAAAGAAAATGGAAAGACGTGAGCATCTTCCACTAGGGGGGAGGTAAAGTTTCCTTCAAGGAAATGGGTTGCTGAGGGGGCCCAGGTGCTGTGTGAGCCTCTTCTGCCCAAGCTTCGCCCACCCTTGGGACCCTCGGGAGGGCCAAGGCCTCAGGAACAGAAGAACCTGCCACCACCCGAGTCGCAGCTCAGGGGAGACCGAGCCCCGGCAGGCAATCCTGCAGCCACTGAACTCCAGACGATCACTTCAAAGCGCACGACATGGGAAGGGACACACAGAGGGGTTAGGGCCCACAGGGACAGGGGTACGCCTTTCCACCTTGCCTACCCCCGATGTCAGGCATGCACCAGTGAGAGAGTCACGGAGATCCAAGTGTGTGTGTGCGTGCCTGCGTGTGTGCTAGGAGAGGGGCCGTGGAGGCCAAGATTTCGCACCACCACCGCCTGTCTTCCCTCCCACCACCCCGCTCTCTCATCACCCTGTCCTGCGTGGGTGGGGGGGGGGTCCCCAACCTTCCCCCAGCGGGAGGCTAAGGAGGCCCAGCTCGTCCATTTGCCCAGGCACGTCCCGGTGGAGTTAGTTAATAATGGTGGTGGCGGGCCGTGGCACAAGGAGGTTGATTTTTTCCTGGGGTAGCAGAGGCGGCGGGAGTCTGTGCGCGCCGGCTGTGACAGGAGGGCAGGGGGGAGCCAGCTCTGCTTCTCCCGTGAGCGTCACAGGTTCACCAGTGGGATTCTGTGGGGAAAGGGAATCGGAAATTAATTAGCAACGGGCGTTTATGCTGTCCCACCGCCCCCGCTAACCGACCGGTGCCTTTGCCCTGCCTCAGCCTGCCTGTCCCCCTGTCCCCCGCCGCCCTCTCCCGCCCCAGCTCACCAGTGACTCACCGGTTGAGCTGGAAGGCCGTGCTCTTCCCGTGGCCCCCCAGTTTCTCCATGCCCTCCTGGCCCTGCCTGGACTCCTCCGCCTCGGTCGTGGGGGCCAGGGGGTCACCGTAGGGCCCCAGGATGCTGACGGTGGTGGGGGAGAGGTCCGTGAGGGGCTGCTGGCTCTCCTGCTGCCTCCCGCCACTCTGCTGCCCCGAGTGACGCCGGCGTTTCTGATTACGGTCCCAGCTTTGGAGAGAGACAAGGGGAGAGATAAAGAATGGCCCCTCAGACAAGCCCTGGCCCTCGATGACAGAAGGGTTCGTGGGACCCCACTATGCTCAGCGTTAGAGCCCAGCTCGGCCACGTGCCAAACCTCGCAAGGGCTTGCAGCACCAGATCTGCACCCTTGGGACAAATGGACCCCAAGCCCACAGTCCTCCTGCCCACCCACCTGCAGACACCGGCGTGGCGACAGCCTCCATTGGCCCAAACCCCACTCACCAGAACTTGAATATGATCCCAGTGGCAACCAGGACAATGATGATGGAGATGGTGATGGTGACGTACAGCTGGGGGTCCACACCTGCGAGACAGAGGGGGAGGGGGGGGTGATGGCCACCCCCACCAGTCCCCGGAGAGCAGCAGTACAAGGGGAGGTTCCTGCTGGGGCCCTCATGAATTTTGCAGAAGGAGCTGCTCCTGCGGGGACAGAGGGGTGAAAGAAGCAAAGGGCAGATTTACCTTCCCCCCGGGGCCCAAACAAGAAGGGCCGCAGGGTGGCCGGGGTCTCGCGCAGGTTGAGCCCCGCGTTGTGCAGGAGCGAATGGGAGTTGGGCTGCGCTGTTGCCATCCCATGCGGCGAGACAAAGGTGTAACCCAGCGGTGGGAAGCCTGGGTTGGCCGAGTTGGTGTCCCCTCCGTCCTCATCCGACACCGTGGGGCCCCACACAATGGCCCAGGGGTACTGGGAGGAGGGCATGCCGTCCTCAAATCCGGAGGGGGTGGCAGGGCGGGCCCCCACCGCCTGGCGCCTCAGCCGTACGACGTGCCGCAGCTCTCCCCCCCGGGGTGCCGGGGCCCGCTGGCGTGGCAGGGCGAAGCGAGAATCCCTCTCCGGCAGCGAGGTCCTGTCCCAGATGCAAATAGGCCGCGGGGCTGAGGGGCTCCGACGGGCACAAAGAGGCCGAGTGGCTGCCGGGCCCCGGGAGCGAAGAGACCAGACGCCAGGAGGAGGGACGGCCGAGACCAGGAGGAGGAGATGCCAAAGCTGCAGGGAGTGGATGCAGGAGAGGAGTGGAGGCATCCTGCTGTGGGGTGCGGGGCAGGGGGGAGAAGAAAGCCTTATCTGAAACGTCCCTCCTGTCGAAAGGCCAAGCCCGGAGCAGCCGGGAGCAGCCCGCCACTCACACTCCCGTCATCTCCCCGCGTTACCGGCGAACATGGGAAGCTGTGAACCTACCAGGCACCGGGCTCCATCTCAGATGCAACAGCGTCTTTGCTCAGCGAGGATCCTGTCTCATCTTCTTCACTGGGAACCAAAAGGGAGAGGTGTTAGTGTCCCCTCACCCAGCGGCGACCGCTCTCTCCCTGGAGGCAGTGTGTGCCACCGCGGCGAGCTCCCGGCCACGGCAGGCAGGGCAACGGGGCGCCCGTGCACCCACACGTGCACCCACTCCTGCTCTCATGCTCCCCATGCCCACGTGCTCTCCTGCGCGGAGGTGCATCGTCCCCCTGACCCCAACGCCGCGCAGAAACACGCGCGTTAGCATATGCACACAAAAGCAAGGAGCAATCTCCAGAGGACACGTGCAGAGGCACATGCGCAGCTTCCCCAGGGACTCTCCTGTCTGAGGGCCGAGAGGGGGATTCGGCATCTTTGTTTGCTTATCGCTGGAACAAGTTGGAATCTTAATTCCTGTGTTTATTTATAGTGTAGAGCGTGTAATCCATTTATTAAAAAAGAGCCTCTTCATTGTGTGCTGGCGTGAGGGAGCGAGAGGGGAAGCACGAGAGAGATAAACCAAGAAGACTGAGAAAGAGTGAATCAGCGAGAAAAGTCCAGCCTTACTAAAGAATTTAGGAGCAAAAATACGCCTATCAAATATTTAGTATTTACTTTCCTCTTCGCTAACACGGAATTACCTTCCCACACTCCTTGTCCTGGTGTCCTCTGTGCTGTCCCGTCCCTCCCTTTCTCCCCTCTTCCTCCCCTTTCTCTCCCACCTCCCATGGCCGAGCAGCACCAGGCAGCAGCAGTAAGTAACACGGAGTAAGGGCTGGTCCCTCCGGCTGGATTTCTGCACCGGCCGCACGCCACCCTCTGGCATCAGTCCGGTGGCAGCGTGGCTGCCCTTCATGCCACCTGCCCCTTCCCTTGGCTGGTCACAGCGCAGCGCCGGCCGTTCCCTGGCGAGCCGTTATGTGCCCGGCCCGGGAGCCTCTCCGCAACAAAGACCGCAACACACACACACACACACACACAGAGAGAGAAAAAAAGTCATTCAAGATACTCAGCTCGCTCCTTCATCGTGAAGGGGAAAGCACAGGCACCGACAACCCACGGTCACGCCCTTCTGTGGCTGCCGGGATGGAGAAATGGGGGTGTTTGGCCGAGAGAGTCAACGCAGAGAGGCCAACCCTGCACCTCCAGCCCTGAGCCAGCTGTGTTGCACCTCCCGGCTCCCGAGGGGTTACTGCCACCCCCTCCTGCTCAGTCCGTGACTCAGACCGCAGCCCCTTCTGCACCGGAGGCTTCCTCTGGCTGAGGGAAGAGCCCAGTGCTTGCTGTGGTAGGGGGACTCACGCCCCTGATGTACACCTGAGGAGGGGGGCTGGGAGGAAGGGCACCCAAGAATGAGTAGCTGTCTAGCTCCTGCTGCATTAACTGGGGATATTTTTAGTTTCCTCCTGTTAAATATTTAAACAAAGTTCACAGAAAAAAAAGGAATTGCTGGCTAGTGCCCTGCCCTTCCCTTCGGGGCAAGATCAGTCTCTGGAGGGATCCTGAGATGAAGATGAGGAGAAAAGAGTAGCTATTCTCAGCATTTCTTTGTACTTTGCTCCTGAACCTCTAAGCCTTGGAGGGGACTCGGTATTAAAATGCAGCTCTGCAGAGAAGCAGCAGAATGGAGCAAGTTTCTTCCGAAGCAAGCCAGAGGCTAGCGAGATCTTGGCCATCTGGATTATGATCACGATGCCGTGGAAGATGATCATGATCATGTCTGGCAACACAAATCCGTGACAGAATTTCTTCTGGACTTTGGAAAGGGAGGGAATTCCAAGCGTCAGGGCCCTCCTCGTGTGAGTCCCCGGGCTAGAGGGCACACAAGCCACCTCAGTGGTTTCAAGGTGGCCTGGAGGGCCTGGGGCCATGCCTGGGACTCACCACAGGACAGTAGCTCCCTGGGGGGAAAAGCCTGCTCTGCTTGTGGCACAGCATTCCCAGTTACACCCCTGGTCTTCAGGGGCTGCGGGTTGTTTTGCATCAGGCAGCCGGAGATGTGGATCTGGACAGTGCCACCCCAGGAGCGGAGATCTCCGGGTGCAGGTCGACCTCGGCGCCAGTCCCACGAGGGAGTGTAGTACCTTAGGCGTGCGCGTGTAACCGCTAGCACTCCTCCTAACGTAGATGGCTCTACCAGCAGAAACGTGCCTGGGCGTAGGTGCACCGTGTGCCAGGTCACCCAGCTGGCTGGGCTCTTCTGGCTTGTTGGGATGTCTTGCAATGGAGACCTCGCTGTACGGCTTGGCTGAGATTGTGAGCTCCAGTAACAGCATCCCAGACCGTGGATTCCCAGGGTCTAAAGCCTGGGAGTAAGAAACGCTACGGAGCCAAATCTGGAACTGCTTTCACACCCGGTAATCTGAATTTCAGCCCTACGGAGCAGGTAATGGCTGTAACTGGAGCTGAGGGGAAGGAGTGCGCCCCAGCACTGGCCTCTTCGTGTACACATACATAATGCTGTGGAAGTGACAGCCTGGACATGGGGTGTAAGCCTCAGGCCTGAGACACCGTTGTGCAGAGGTCCTGCTGCCAACGACAAAGAGCCCCAAAGGTAGCTCCAGGTGAGTGCAGGAATGAGGCAATGTCAGTCGGGCTCAGTCAACGCATTCTGGTTTGCTAACGGTATCGCGGCCGGAGACTGAGAGCGTGCCCTGCGCTAGCACACCCAGGCGTGGTTGTGGAGGAACTGGGAGAAGCAGCGAGGTAGGTGTCTCCCATAGCGTGAATGCCGTGAGAGCAAAGGAGGGCTTCAGGTGGAAATGCCAGCCCGCGAGGGCTGGACTCCACTGCGCATGGAGCGCTGATGTTCAAAACAGAGCACGGAGGTCCCCGTGGCTTACGGGCAAAGCAGCGGATAAAGCCTGCCTGGGGCACTCCGCAGTTAGCCACCGGCAGCGGGGATTGTGTCCTGGGCACGGACTCTGCTGTGCCGGAGGGCAAGTGCAACAAATGCCCTTCGTTCAGCTCTGTGTGCAGCTCCTGGTGTGGATGCTGGCTTAACTGGTAGATCTCCAGAGAGGAGGAGGGGACACCAGTGCTCTTACTGCCTGGATGTACAAATCCCAGTATCCATCCAAGAGGCGTTTGTGGGCCAGAGCAGAGAGACTGGATTTCTGCGCCAGGACCACATGGCATGGCTCTCGCTTTCAGATCTGTTTCCCAGGTCTAATTGTGATAAAAATGGACAGGGCTCCTCCCAGGGTCCAAAGAGGGACCTGTGTATTTTCACTCTAGGTACATAGCCTTCATCGCAGCGTTCCAGTCCTGTGATGCACAGATGACAGAGTGTGAATGACAAAGCTATTTCCCCAGGGCACTTCACTGAGCTCAGTTTGTGAATCTTGGTGCTTGAAAGCTGTGAGTAAGAATTAGCTCTTTGCTACTGCATATGGACTCCACTGCTGGTCCAGACCAGAGATCCCCGGGGCTAATCTATTAGGAGCTGCTCCCGTTGCATGTGCAGGACAGAAGCACGAATCCTGCTGCTGTTCCCCAGCGTCAGGGACCCAGCTGTGCTTCCTCCCTCTTTCTAAGTCTCCCGCAGCACGGACCCACCGCTGCTGGGACATGAGAGAGCAGATCTCGGTAGCTGTGCCCCAAAGCATGTATCCCAGTTCACCAAGGGGGCTGGGAATTTACGTCCTAACTAATGGCTAGGAGCAAAGCCTGCTGGCACTCCTGCTCTGAGCAGGGAGCACAGCCTAAACGCCGAATGTGACACCCCGAGCTCCAGAGTTCAGACGCTACCGAGCCCCGGGGAAGCCCTAGGATTCGCCGCCAATAACTCCTCCATGTCCAGGACTCACGTATACTGTCGTCCCAAAGATAAATCCTATCCAAACGTAAAAGCAGTCACCGGAATGAAAGGGCCAGGGTGCCAGCTGTGTGCAGGCAATACCCGCGCCGTGGCTCCCTCGCATCAGATGCAATCTGTAACCTTCTGTTAGAAAATGCTGAAGTTTGACAAATTCAAATGAGGAACAATACTATTAATAAAGAGGGTCACACACTAGCACAATTCACCTAGGCGGGTGGTGTACTCCCCACTGCCGGGAGCCTTCGCGTGGCTGTATTTCTAAAAGAGACGCCACAGTTCAATCAGAAGTTATGGGCTTGACGCAGGAAATGAAATTGGTGAAATTCTCTGGCCTGTGCTCTGCTGTAGGTCAGACTCGATGATCAAAATGGTCCCTCTGGCCTTAAAATCTGAGAATCTCACAGCTTTCTCGGTGCCTGGCTGAGATCAGCTCTGACTGAAGAGCAATTGGATGAAGGCGAGCACATACAAGCCCTGTTAGTGAGAAGCGGGTAGAGTCTCCTTCCATCCGGGGATGGGAAAAGAGAGTTGCACCCGATTCTGTCTGGCTCGGCTGGCAGATGATGATCTATCTGTATTTTTGTAACATCTCGAGCTTGACTGCTGTGATACTGTGCCTCTAGGAATGAAGCCGTCTGCTCTCAGAGCGCTCCAGCTAGTTCAGAATGCAGCAGTCTGTTTGCTCGGCGACTTAAGCTGCTGGGAATGCATCACCGTGCCCCTCTGCACCCCACATTGCCTCACCTTTGAGCACAGAGTCCGGTTCAAGGTCTCCAAGCCAGCACTCAAAGCCCGGCATGGGACAGGCCCCAGTGACCTAAGCAATCAATCACCTCTCCTTATGCAGCGATGACCTCACATGACGGATATATTCCACTGGAACAATGAAATTGCCAACCAGTTTGGGGAGAGGGGGAAGGGATGGAAGAAGGGGAAAGAGGCTCACGACCCTGAGGAACGGAACATCCACAGGAGCTGGGCCAAGATTATGAAACTTACTGCCGGCTGAAATAACGCTCGCCATTAGCAACCCCGCAGCACCGAGAGCTTCATGCAAATCCTTTCTTCGCCCAGCTCCACCACGGCAACAATCCCACTCGAAATAGTGATAAAAAAAATCAAAACAAATCTGAGGAGGACCCAGCCCTTCTCGCAGAGAAAGAACGCCAGGTTGGCTGTCATTTTTTAACTCCTAGCCAGCATTCAGGGCTACGGTGACAGCTACCGATACGAGACTGTGATCTGGGACCGTGGAACCTAGCAGCTTGCTCCAAGCATTGAGCAGAGCGAGTTCAGGCACTGGCAGTGAGACACCCCCCCCCCACGCACCGCCTGCTGCCCCAGGCACCCCACGCCTCTTGTTTTTCTCAGTGGCCATCAACAGCCCAGAGTTCATGGTCCAAGAGGCAGAAATGCAGTCATTACTGGTTTGGTAGCAGGAAACGTGAACCCCGGTGCTGGTGAAAAGGGGCTAGATATACGTCCTGCTGTATTTGGCTGGGTGGGGACGGGGAAAGGGAGGAATCCCCGAGTAGCTGCCCCAGGGGAGGTAATTCTGCTGCACTCGGAGGACTTTTGGCAGCTGGGAGCCTGAATCCGAACGCTGGTACCCTGGGGTGGGAGATGCCAAGCCCATCTGGAGAAGGAGGTCCCGCTGTGCATGGGGCCAGGGGTGACAGCTCGCAGAGCGGGCTGAATCTGGGGGCTGGCGGGCAGAATTTGGGGGCTGGCCGTCTGAATGCAGTGGCTCACGTCAAGGCTGCTCTACCTGGTGTCTGAGGCTGAGACGGTTGGTGGCAGCGCCCAGGAGGATCCGGCAGGACTGCGAAGGGGCTGACACCGCTCACCCTGTGTCAGTGCGGGTCCTGCAGCGGTCAGTGACTGCCGGTGGGAATTCCTGTGCCAGGGAACCAGGGCTGGGTAGGGCAATCCTAGGCTGGGGCGGAATCCGGGGCTGGAAGGGTGATGGTGCATTTGGACATTTAGGTAGCTAGGGAATGGGCGTGTGAAGCCCATCAATGGTCCTCTGAGCTGAAGTCTCCCTGCATTTGGGAACTGAGTGTGGCCCCATTCCAAGAAGCACTCTAGGATGCCGGTCCCCTGCCATCTAGTGCCTGCCTGCAATACATGTCATGAGTCTGCCGATCTTCTGCCTCCCAGTTTCCTACTGTTCCCGGGCATCCGAGTGCTTCAGGTGCTGAGTCTCCACGTCTGAATTGCTCTCCCTTGCATGGTGCACCCTTGGCCAGGCAGGAGGAGGGACTGACCCCTCCGTTCCCTTTCTCCAGCTGCGCCAATTCGGCTGAAGTCGCCTTCCTCAGCGCAGGCTCCAGTGCTCCAGCACAACAGGTCTGTGATGGAGCCCAGAGCTGGAGGGCAAGAGGCAGCGATGCCTCGGCTGTGCCCCCTCCCTCCCCAGCCCCTCGGGCATCCCCTGCCCCACGGAAAGAGGAGGAAAAGGGGCCGGGGGTGGGGGGGGGGGGGGAGGAGACAGCCGGCGGGAAGGAGACAGAGCACCTAGGTGGGGAGAGGGGAAAGGGAAAGGGGGGGAAAGGACACAGGGAAGGAGACGGGGAGAGATGACTTGGAGACGGGCGCGCATCCCTCCCTGCCCCTCGCCCCTGCAGCCCCAGCCCCAGCCCCAGCCCGTCCCCCAAGCCCGGGCTGCGAGGCTGAACTTACCTTGCGGGAAGAGGAGCGGGGCGCAGGCGGGGCGGCGGCGGCGCAGGGGGCCGGGGGAGCGCAGCTCCTGCTGCCGGTGCCTCGCATGGCCAGGACGAAGGAAGGAGAGGAGGAGGAGGAGGAGGAGGAGGAGGAGGAGGAAGGTTTGATGAGGCTGAGCCCTGGCTGACGGAGAGGGAGCGAGAGATGCCTTGAAATAAACAGCTGCCGAGGACTGGTCCAGCCCCTCTTTCGCTCTCTCCGTCTCCGTCTCTCTCGCTCGCTGCCTCCCGTTAACCCCATGGCTGCCGGCACGGGCGCGTCCGGCACCGTCGCCCCCGCTGCAGCCCGAGGGGCGCGTCGGGGGAGCCGGGGGGGGGGGAGCAGAGGCCGGGCAGGGGCACCGCCTCCCCACCCCCACCCCCACCCCTGTGCCCCGTGCCCCGGTGGCCGGGGGCGAAGGCTCCTCCCGCTCCCGCTCCCGCTCCCGCAGCCCCGCGCCCGCCGGACCTGCCCCCCCCCTCCTCCCGCCTCCGCCGCTGCCCGCTCCGCTCCGTTCGGCTCCGTTCGGCTCCGTTCGGCTCCGCTCCCCCGTCTCGTCGGTTATTTCGGGATCTTCACAGGAAGCGA